>JAVSCE010017605.1:0-433534 GCA_032199065.1 Smutsia gigantea
CTTAAAGTCGACTGAGGAGTTATTCCATCAGGCTGGCATGCTGGCCCTGGGACTCTATAGGCCACATCAAAGTTGATTCCCATCCACTGGTACTTTTGATAAGAGTTACAGCTTCAGATCAGTCTCGAAAACCTGAAAAGTATACACAACACACCTCCACTGGGCTGCTTGGCATTCAACAGTTGAACGAAGGTACAGTAACATTCATGAAAAATCCCAATGAAGTCAGGATTCGCATCCTTCAGAGTTCAAGGAGCCCTTCCTCCCTGTGGGCTGCTGGATCAAAAACCTCCCTGATCCAGTGGCCAGTACTTTGTATGCTCACGACTTTAATCCAAGTCAGACTCCAACATTCAGAAACCTAAATGATTTTGGAAAGATGAACCCCACTTTTAGAAATCGAAATGGCTTTTATAAAGTGATACAAGGTGACTGACAGATGGGGTGATTCTCTTCAATGGTCACAGTCAGAGCTTAGATCCCCAGAGGCTCAAGGCTCTGAAAGAGCAAAAATGTAATTTTGAAACAGAGCTTTGACAGCAGGGTTTGTAAAGCAAATTGTCAAATGGGCAGTTGGGGAATGAGGCCTCCCTTTCAGACTTCTCCAGGTTACATGTAGTTGTATATGCCTGTGTCTAGTTACCCCAAGCACAGCTCCATTTCTCTAATAATGAGTTGTATTTAACAAAGTTCAATACTTGAAATAATAACCAGGAACCCATCCAAAATCTAAACCCCCCACCCCCCCAGGTTCCCCCGCTTGCATGTCATTTAGCCGCTGGCACATGAGTTTTTCTTTCTCCTCCTTCCTCCGGCCGAGGCTGCGCATCGAAGGGCTGCAGATCTGGGGACCTCGCCACTGCTCTATTTGCCGGGGTTCATGCTGTGACAAAATACCAGGACCACTGGCTCCCCGCTGCCATTGCGCGGGCTCAGCTTTCAACCTAGCGTTCTGGGCTGTTGTGGTCCCCGTGATCTACAGTCCCCACCTTTCCAAAGATGTTCTATAAGAAGCATTCGGTTCTTCTTGTAAACACAGTAAAGACTGTCCTCTGAAGAGGCTTCGCCCATCTTCAAACCTGGGACAAGCTTATTACTTCCAGCAGAAAGACCTCCTCCAAATACCTTGGTATATGATGGGCCTCTACCACGAAGCTTTCTCCAGCAAGGTTAGAACTCTAGAAAACACCTACCCTTCCTGCTCCAGAGTCCTCCTGACTGTTTTGTCTGTATCCATACATTTCATGGGTATTATTCAACTTCTCAGGAATTCCCCACTGTCCCCCAGGTTCACGCTTTGACTCCATGAAAGTGAGCACGCAAGGTCAGCCATGGCACAGGCATGGTCTGAACCCTGGGGCTTCCCCGCCCTGCCTGAGCCATCCTGAGCAGGGTGCGCCTACCCCCACCGTAACTGCTGCTCTTCTGCCCTCCCTTGGCCCCCTCCCAACCCGTTAAGTTTCCTCTAGGTGAGGCAAACAGCAAAAACCAAGGAGATTCTCTGCCTGGAGGGAAAAAAAAGTATGTAACTTTCCATTCAGAGTCTAACTGAAAGGACTATAAAATGATAAATGTATTTAGCATTAATTTCAGAACCTCATAAAATACATCACATATGTGGGCATTTAGATTGAGCCTTTGTGAAATGTCTGTTAACAATCAAATAGTGAAACCAAACAATGTTGATGTTACAGCTCCACGGAGACAAAATAGTATCAATAATGATGAAATAAACTCCATCCTCAAAATGTGAAAAAACAAATTCTAAAAAAATTAAAATTTAATTTAAAAGTGATTTCATTAATATTTTTAATATTAATTTAAAAAACAATTTAATAATTTATTTGCTAGCCATTATAAAATGTCTTATTTCAACGCTGACATTTCACTCTCTTTAAAACCTGTAATTATAGCATCTTCAAGGCACATAAACCAACTATATATATTCAATGCTAATTAATACTCCTATCAAGTCCCATTTAGATTAAAATATAACTTTAGGGTCTGACAGTACATACAATAGGAGTTTGCTTGTGGGTAACTCAATAGTCCCTCTGTCATGAGTTCCTTCCTTCCTAAAATGGGAGAGTTGGAAGAACTCCCAGGTTTCGATGTCAGCCCCCAACTCCACAGGAGTCACTACTAACTAGAACGCAGGTCCCCAAACATTCATGATCCTAAGTCAGAATGTGTTTTCCTGACACTGGACAACACTCTGACATTTTATTCACATTTGAGGTTCAATACAATTTTTTTTACCTGTCCACCAAAAGCAGCTCAAACAAAAACTGACACTACACAAATCCAGTGTGAAGCTAAAGCAAATACGTCATAAGCATAAATCCAATTATACTGGCATAAATTAAATTAGCTGTTTAAAAAAAAACAAGCCATGTTAGACCAACCTTTCACCTACTTATTCTGTCCTCCAGACCTTGGGAATGTATAATGTATATATTCTTATCAAGAAGGTATATGTTGGAAATACATAATATATAGAGTCCCACCGAAGAAAGTTATCTTCTAGTATTTGAGAACCTAAAATATCAGAAATTTCCAACCCTGTTTTTACAGTTTACAGTGTTAAGGACATATGCCCAAGAATTAGCTACCTGATTTTACAAAGTACTGGAGAAATTGTGCCTGAAGGAACATTTTGACAACAGTTCTACAGCTTTGTTTTCTGCTGGCAGCATACAAATATTCCCTGAGAACACATAAGGTACAGGTTGCTGGAAATCCAGCCAGGGACCGACACACCTGGAGCTGGTAGCTTAGAGCTTACATTACAGGCTAATAAGGGAGACGGTGAAGAGTCAGACATAAATAAGACATAGTCCTGAACAAACTGGACAAATCACAAATAATCATTACATTGTGTCATAAATGCTATAAGGAAACAAAGATCTAGATCAGAACAGAAAGGGGAATGACAGTAGCTACCACCCCTTCTTGAGGTGTTACTCTGTGCCTGGCTAAATCCTTCAACAACATGAGGCAGACATCATTTGTCAAATTTGACACAAAAAGTAACTGAAGCTGAGTGGGAGGAATTGACCCAAGCCAAGATAGATATAAATAAGGTATGGAACAAAATTTAAGTCCTGGTGGATTTATCATGATGGTCCTTCATCACCTATCATGTGGAGCTGGTGGAGACAGTATGCACAGGTGTTCCAGAATGTTCCCTTTCCCTGCTCTCATACCCAGATTTTAGGAAAGGCACAAACCTCTGGCAATGGAAGGGCTTATAAAAATGTCATTTTATAAGCATGTGCTAACTTATTTAAAGATATGCCATCCTCCCAAAAAAATTCCTTCTAGGAGGGAAAAGATGCTTACCTTTTTCTCTTAACCGAGTTGATTTTTTCCCTAAACTTCCATTCCATAGGAACATGAACACGTTGAGCAAACATGCACTATTACAAATAACATTAATCATTTTTTACTGTTTAAACAAGACTTTAAAGCATATTGAGTCATAATGACAAACAAATTCATTTATAGATCACTCAATCCCCCTTAAATTAAATGAGAAGTCCTGACTTGAGCCTATTAAGAGACAAAGTTAGAATAATACAATGGTGCATCTTGTCTTTATAAATCAGTCCAAATCCAAAGAATGTACAATGCCAAGAGTGACTCTAATGTCAACTCCGATTGTCAATGCAGGTTCATGGACTACAACACATCTACCAGTTTGGTGGGGACTGTTGGTAACAGTGGGGGTGGGAGTGGCTACGCATGGAAGCAGGGGGTCTTATGGGAAATCCTGTGCCTTTTGCTCAAGTTTGCTGTACATTTAGAAAGTCTATTAAGAGAAAAAGACAAAACCACAGGATAATTCTTATCCTCATCTACTGCAGATATGGATGTACACAAAAACTTCTTCCTTTCCTTGCATTTTCCTTTTTTTATTAACTGAGTCATCAGTAAAATTTAATCAAGATGAATGTTGGAAAGAAAAAAGTAACTACAAATTCACTGTAGTCAAAAGCGCAAAACTATTAACGGTGCATGAAGAAGGCCTGCTTACTTTATGGAGCAGCCTAGCAAGATAGCACCTTCCTTCACCACTCAGGAAGCATAAAGAATGGTGAGTGAAAGAGAGACGTTTTCTTCAAGATAACTTCTTACGCTTAAAATGAAATGCACCTTGAATTTTGTGGGGAGACCACAGTATGGTTCAATACCTCAATCAAGAGTCTCAGAAAACAGGAACTTTTCATGGTGGCCCCATGTGCTGGTTTGGCAGCCTTGTCCCCAAATCCTCCAGCTCTCAGTCAGTCAGTGAGTGGGTCTGGAGGCCCCAACTTACTTTGGTGAACTGACCCACAGGCCTGACTCCTGCCCAGTGCAGTCAGGGGCAGGGTGGGGAGGTGTCTGGGACACTGGTGGCCCTGAGGGACACACAGGCAGTGACCACTGTACACACTGGCTCCACTCCAGTCCTGGAACCTATGAAAGCCTCAGAATCTCATTCATTTCCAACAAATGCAGCTGATGTATGACACTTTCTTTAAGAAACAAAAAAAAGTTTCCCAAAGTAGAAGCAACAAAGTAAGTTTTTTTTTTACTGACTGGGAACGCTTCTGGCAAGTTAAGAGCATAGAACGTGGATCCGAGAAGGGCTGCGTCACACCGGCTACAGGATCCATTACTTCTCTGTGCCAAAGCTGCCTCATTTGTACAAGGGGATGACAGCAAGATCCTACCTCATCAGGTGGCTGTGCCCTAAAATGCCAATCTTTGTAAGGCTTGGAAGACTGCTTGCTTGGCACATGGTAAGCCTGTGTGGAGTAGACTAAATTTTGCAATATTATAATTAAAACAGATTATGAATTGCTGTAAAATACCATTTAAAAAATAAATCTTTGCATAGCTTCGCCTTCCCTGTAAATGATGCCTTTATGTAATCAACTCAGAGTCTAAATCACAACAATCCAGGATTTTTATTTAGTAGAGTTGAAATTATATCTCCACTAATGGTTCCTACTACAGGACGACAGACTGAAAAAGGAAAAGCAAACACCACCACCCTGCAGAGGCCAACATTTCCAAAGACTCCATCACAACCATGGAGGCTACCAATAAAGAGGATTCTGACTAAGTACAAATTCACAGATTTGGGGGTTATCCAGACTGCAAGAGTTTTACCTCACTATTTGAAGCTTGTGTTTTCAACCGTAAAAGGACATGATCAGATGCAAACATGCCCCATGTATCTGAATTCCTAACTGGGTTCTAATTAGGATCAGCCTTATTTTGCAAGACCCTGGAAGGAAGATAAACAAAGCTGTAATTATAGATCAATGGCCTGAGCTATCTAAACACAGCCTTCAGGCCACAGGGGCCTAGATCCGAGTGTGGGATCAACAGCTATTACCATATATATACACCCTTCTGTTACATGTACTAACATTAACCTGTTTTACTTGGACCCTGAATTTGGTGACTTAAATAAAAATGGTTTACTGTTTTCTTTTTACTTTTATGCCTTTTCTTTTATATATGCCTTCTTTCTGAAGAGCTAAAAGCTACATGTACTATTTAGTACAGTGTTGATTAGTGGTCGTTCAGGTAAAGATTAAGAGTCGTGTGGCTTTATTCCCCAACACACTGATACATTCTATTGGTGGAGGCCATCTCCACTCACTCCTTTCGTAGCTAAACTGAGCAGGCACTGAGACTATCCTCCTTTCCGAGACATTTATCAGAGCTGGGAAGTCCTCATTTGAGGGGAAAGAAACCTTTAGAAGTTCACTGATGATGATTAAAGGTGAATAGAAAGCAGTAGCTTTATCGTTTACACTCAAAAAGAAATTCCCAGGTACTCTTTGAAAAGTCATTGTCTATCAGTATTTAAATACAATTCCTAATGGGTCATGTTCAAACAGCCTTATTATGTGTGCCACACTTCAGATATTTTATCAGAAATTAGGAACAGTTCATGGTGCTGCAAAATAGGATGACAAAACTGGAGCTGGCAAGAGGCAGGAAGAAGAGGCAGGAGATGAAGAGGTAAAGACGGGTAAGTTCAGATGTGACATGGCTACACTTCAGTACATTCAGCTGGGACTATTTGGGGGCCAGGCAAGCACTGTTGCTTCTAGCTGTCATGGATTCCATACAAACCCACAACTACAGAGTATCAAATGCTCAACACATAATATTGAAGATTTCAGCACACTGTTTTGAAGCTTGACATTAATCTCCATTAACACCTAACTACACATTTCATCAAATAAACAATGAATTATTCCCAAGCTAAACATCGGTAGGTGTTAGTTGAATGGAAGAGAAGGGAGGGGTTCAGGCTATCTGTTTCTTTGAAGTTTTATTTTGATTTCAATAAAAACTCCGAGCACCAGCTATGTAAATTGAGTTGGTCGAGCACAGTGACCACTTTTCCTGTATAAGAAAGTTGAGATGCTCAGCAGGACCAGACGGATCTGGAAAGATTTTTAAGGAGAAGGAAAAGTCCAGTGCTGTTCTGAAAAAAAGAGACAATTTAAATAAAGAAAAAAAATGGAAAGGTACCTAGACAATAGGTTTAATTCCCAAAAATATTTCAAGTCACTAGCTAAACACGGTGTCAGCAGAAGTGCCAAAGTGAAAAGACAATGATCCCCAAATAAGCATTTGTATAATTACACCAGCTCCTCACACATGTTATTTTGTACCAGTTTGGCGCCACAAGTACTGACTTTAGAAAGCAAGAGCAGGTTACAGAATACTCATTTCAACACTTCACTTCCAGGGGGCTCCCCCATAATGTCTACAAATTCAACCACAGACTTAGGTGGGTTTCCCTCTTCAAAATGAAAACTATCCTTGTCACTAATGTTAAAACAGATCTTGGGCTCTGTTTTAATCAGAAAAGCATTCCAGATGAGCTCAAAAACAGTTCTTCACGTCTCCAATCAGACAGCCTTATCAGTCTTCCTTAGAACACCTCCACAAAGAATCCTTGCTTGTTTACTACACTGTGGGCTGGAAGATTCCATTAACAAGCTTTCAAGATACACAGAAAAATTCCAGCTTTTGAGAATTTCAGGGGAATTACACAGGAGCACAAGCAGCTTTTTTGGTATGCAGAACTGTGATTTATTTACATCAAGATGACTACGAACTTTTTCTTAAGAATCTAATTAAAAGTGTGCATTACTGAACTACTCCACTTGTAGATATCAGGGTCTTTGAGGACTTAATATATATATTTAATTCTTATTAAAATTTTTGTTTTTCTAAAACACTAACTAAACTAACATGAAAACTAAACTCTTTAGACACACTGTCAAATATATTCGGTAGTCATTTAACTAGTTAAAAGAGAACACCCACACAGAGGAAACATTTTAATTCCCATTTATCAGCCAGGAAACTAGCTCTCTGAATGATATGCCCAAGATCCCCACACACATGAGCACTGGTCATGCAAAAATAAGTCAATTTTGCTTTTTCCCCACAAGGCAGAATAATCTCAAAAAACAAACACATTGATTCACATTAAGGAATTACTCTGAGCCAACCACTGCCTGAAGTTCCAGGAAAAACAAGAGTCAAGCAAAGTTCCCATATCCAAGGAATCTCCCCATGAAGCTGAGAAATAACCATTTGTCAATCAGCCATTACAGATGGCAGATAGTACAAATCAGACTGGAAGGGGAAGGCTAGAGGAATGGTAAGACATTGGTTACTAACCTTGCTTAAGTTTGTTGAGATGTACCAAAAAAAAAAAAAATCGAGTTCAAGAGTCCCAGCTACCTCTGTAGCTACTTGCAATTTAGGAGTCACGAGAAACCAGCACTTTAGGGCAAAGAAATGGAGGAAAATATAATTCCTGTGACAAAACATCAATAGAGGAATGACGTTGCACACTTTAGCATTGCAAACTTACCAAAGAAACCCTGGAATTAACATTTTCCAAAGAAGGTTTTACCAAAATAAAATGTTTTCTTTGCATACAGACAGCCCCTTTCATGGTATGTTGTTACATGTAATTTAGACTCATTTCCATGCAACCCCAACTTGTATTCCTAGAGATTACATCTTTCTGGAACAAAGGATAAACACCACTTGTTCCTTGGATTCAAGGAGTAACTTCCCTAAAGATTTGAAGGATCCTGAAAACCACTACGAGCTCTTCTTAGAATCTTGAAGACTGGGGCAACAGCAATCCCGCCCTCTTTCCTCTCAGGCGGAGGAGGCTGTACTAACGCCGTTCAGCTGCATCAGGCAACACCCACTGGGGCTGGTTCACAAAGGTCCCCTCAGGTACTGGAGGGCTGCTGCTCAAGGTCTAAAGCATATTTCACTGTGTTTTAAGAAGGAATGATTCTTGAAAGGCTTTTCCTTCCATTTCTAACCCCAAAATACTTTGGTTCTGATGGAAATGTTGTCTTTTCTATTTAGCGATTAAGACCTTTAAATTAAATTAATCCTGAATTCCCTATTCTCAAGTGATACTTACATAAAACTCCTGAAGTAGCAGCTGATTGAACTTGGAATATCTCACAAGGCTTAGTAAAAAGGGAAAGAGGTGGATCTGCAGACAGCGGAATAGAAAGAGGACATAGGTAATGAGCAATCCGAACAGTTAACTTAATGGTATCTGCTGGCCAGGATCTCTCTGCCATGTATCTACAGACCAACACTCATCTCACTGTAATTAACTGGTTTATTTGCTTGCCTTCACCGACTACAAGCTCCTAAAAGGAAGCAAGCAGGTCTTTGCATCTTCCAGCCCATTCAATAAACAAACATTATTCTGCAATGTTTTGATATGGTTTGTACTTTTCCCACATTGCATTTAACATTGGAAAAAACTCCCATCAGTTGCTCATTGGATTGCTTGTAAAAATCTTAGTCTTAGAAATATGCTTACAAATGTCACTAATGTTTAAATAAAGGATGAATACATTGCAAAAGCAGTAACTGTACTGTTAAATACTGAAAAAATTTGTTTTATTTATGGCTGCAAATGCCTAAGTGTACATCACTCTAATGACATATTTATAGGACAGGAAGAGAACAATCTTCACGCACTGGAGCGGAGTGATGTACCCCCAAGAAAAGAAGACTGAGGCCCGTGCAGAATGTTTGCTGGAGTTCAGACACAGCGGAACCTAAACCATGGACACCACTCATGCCCTGGGCTTCCTTACTGCAGCCACAGCAGCTTTCCTGTCTATGCATTCCAATTGCAAGACCCAAATGACATCTTCACTAGCAAGTCACACCAGAGGGTTTTTAAAAAATAAAGGAAAGTGTCATCTAGTAAAAGTGCTGGGAAATACACATCTAAAGATGTATCAGTCATCCAGTTACTCATTTGTGTCATAAATTGCTGCCCAACCATCGATACGCTATCATTCCAGCTAATTACACATTCCAAGTATATAATCTATCACCTCGGCCAAGGGTTCCAAGCAATACTCAATGTTTGGTATGTGAGAAGACAGCATGGTGAGTGAGGGACGCTAACTATTGCGTGAGATTAAAAATAACCGCGAAGAGCTAGGACTGCCCTTTCTAATTTACTACCCAATTGGAATCAAAGTGACTTGACCCTATGGACCCAGGGCAGTGCTCGCCTTCCTTTGCCTGAGAGCTAACTCATTTTGGTCCATATGCAAGTGGCATTCTGTATGTCAGGGAGGAGGGGTGTTTGGAGGAGGGGTGTTTGGAAGAGGGGAACTAAGGGAGTCACACCCCAGAGAATGCCACTGGCTATTTCATAAACTGTATTCATTTACAATGAGAACATTTTAAAGCAGATATTGATTTAATATTAAAAACAGCAAGTGTTTATGTTATAAATATCACGTAGGTGGTGCGGGAATGTCTTATATCCCAACTCATCTCGCAGATGTAAACAATATAGAGACCCTTCAATCACCTCAACTGTAACTACACTTTTAACAGGTCAAGAAGAAATCCATTAAAATCACAATTTTGCCGATAAAATATCAGTATCTAGAACTGATTTAGAATGAGTAAACTGCATTGCCAGAATAGTCTTGTTTACTGGAAACCTGCATTATTATTTCTTAACTACAGGTTCCTTTAGAAATCAGTTTGATATCATCATAAAAGCTACACACTTTTTTTTATTTAGTAAGTCCATCAATAAGAATGGGCTTTGGAAAACTAGACACTTACCTGTAAGAGATGTAAATAAGAGAATATTTGTCTAATGATCTTCGTTCAAACTAAGCCCAATGATAGCTGAATGCTGACCATCAAGGAATACATGGAAACACAGTGTGTGGGGAGTGGTAAATCACAGATGTTCTTTATTGTATTCCTCCACAGCTCCTGCTCCACACTCCCTGACCCCCACCCTCCAAAAACTCTGTGATGTTTGCGAAAGACTCATTACAAGGTGGATCCTGGTTGTGAACATATAGCAAAAGACAACATTCTCGAATATGCCTTATTTGTATACCATGATATCAAATGGCCATGAAACATGCCTTTCTGTGCATTCAGCCCTTTACTGGACCACAGGTTCTATTCTAGAAACTGATATCCAAGAGAAACGAACGAAGGTCCTGGTCTGGAGGATCACACAATTCAGAGTAAGTGGTCATTGCACAGAACCAGGGCTAAATCCGCTTTTACTACGTTAGGTTTATAATCAACTCGTGTAAAGATTTAAAACTACATGGTCATCTGGGAGCCTAATATGCCTGACTTCACAAAGGCTGTTACAAAAATACACTGGTTAAGTTGCTCAAAAATGATTGATCCAGAGCAGACCCATATTCAGTGACTTGGAGGAAGGCATGAGGAATGTAACTAGAGTCTGCCCAGCTTTCACTCTGTGGCTTATCTCTGAAAAGATCCAACAGCGTGATACTATTTGTCTCTCACAAATAATACACGATTTCATTCTTCCTTGGAGATTCTACCTTGGGAGGAAGCTTAGATGCACGAGCCATTAGTACTAATTACTTGTAATGTCTCAGGGCTGTAGAACAATTACCAGTAGGGTTACTGCCTGGAAACATAGTAATTACACTAATTGGAGTTCATCAGATATTCATCTTCATCATAAGCACAACTGAGGTGAAATGTAGTGTCCATAAATGGAAGTCATTTCAGCGGCCAAAGGTGGCTTTTCAGAAGGTGTATGCCCTCCCTGAGTAGAATGTACAACAGGCACTTTGACATGGCACAAATATCTAGAGCTTGGCATGTACCAACACTATAATAAAGCACTGTTATGGGTCAATGAAACCAACACATCCCTGCCTCCAGTGTCTTTTTATCTAGAGAAGCAAAGACATAATATAATCACATCAGATCTGAAGAATACAGAGACAAAAATGCCAAGTGCTACATGACACATGGGGACAGTCAGGAAAGGAGACTGAGAAAGTGACACTGAAGCCAAGGAATACCTGGACAGTGGGAAAAAAGACTATTCTGGGCAAAAGGAACTGTAGGAAAGCTTGGAGAACTGGGAGAACAGAGGGTGGGGGAGAGTAAGAATAAAAAGAGTTGAAGAGGAAAACAGAAGATAAATGTGCAGGAACTTGGCAGGCAGAAAGGATTTTGTTACTTTATTTTAAGGGTATCAGAGTCATGATGTAAAGCCTTATGCAGAGGAATGCCTCACTTCGGTTTAGAAGCATTTTAGGGCAAATCAAGGAGAGGGATAGAAACTTCGACGAGGTTCATGGCTTAGAGGGAAACAGACACATGTGAGACTCGATTACAAGGCAGACAACAAAGCTTTTTTACAAGGAAGAGCCCACTCTTCCAGAACAAGTGGAAGAAGGTGCTTCATCAAAAAGTGAGCACAAAAAGAACATGACCACTGGCTTGAAAATAGATGTGGCATAAATTAGAGAGTTAAAATAAAATTTCTATAGGGACTCACATCATATTTTAAGCAGAAAATTTGCCCATGAAATATTTGATAGACAGTATTAAACAGTACTAACTTTCAGTTATTTTAGGGCTAGTGGTTTATCTGGTGTAGTAAAATTGAACTGTTATGTTCACTTTCACTGTGGATTAATGAGATATTTTTATAGTCATAGTTAACATGACTTGACCTGAAATTTGAAACAGAACTGACAATGTCTGAAATCACTTGAAACGGCATCCTCACAAGTTGTGAACTATTTTTTTTTAAAGCCTCCCAAAAGTGTACAGAATAAATGTATACCCACATCCCCATTTATTGAGAATGTCCCTCAAAAAATCCCTTAAGTATCACTACTTGTTTTATTGCTTGGAAAGGCCCCAAAATCGATTAGCCTTGATTTTTTTCAGTCATCCGGGCCTTCCCATGATTCCTAACACTTCTTACTTTCCCCTCCCTAGTGTCCCACTGTATTGAAAACTTTCCACCCAAACTCTGGCCACTTTTCCCATGCTTCTTTTATTAGAGCCCATCTTTTGATGTCTTCAACCTCAAGTCTCCATCCAAAACAACCTGGCCCATAGCAAAGAGTCTGCAATGGTGAACCCTACCCCTTCTATGGTGGCCCCTATCACTGATGCTACAACAGGCTTGTGCATCTGGCTGACTCTTTTGTCTATAGTAAGAAGGTCTCTCTACCATTGCCACTACCGTGGTATGAGATTTAAAACGAGCTTTCCCAGAGTAACTAATGTACTCAGGACTAGCTAGTTCCTTACACCATGTGCACTAAATCCTTCTCTTTTCCTGTAGTCAAGCTTGTGTAATATTTGGGTATATGGAAAATCAAATAGAAAGCCTCCAGGCAAAGGGATAACAGAGTGCTAGTACATCGTAATAGAGTGCTAGAGTGAAAAATGGCTTCACCAAGTGTTGATGCCTATTATTGGTAGTGACTACCTAGAACATCATGTTGAGAAGGATCCTGAGGCCTCTTCCGTGTACCCATGTCATCATGAGTACAAGAGAGGGAAGGGCACCTGCATACACCCTGAACAATGGAGCCACATACACATTATTTTGAAGCCCATGCCAGGCTTGACCTTTTCCAGTAATGTGAATCTTGGGAAAATTAACTTCTCTGTATCTCATATGTCAAACAAGACACTTATGCTTGTCCCACATGGATGTGTAAGGATTAAACTAGGGGCCCAAATGTTGTTGATTATCTCCACGCTCTTCTTGACAGCAGGGACAAATGAGGCAATTTTGCAAAGGATTCTTTACAGTAAACCACCTTTCCTATTATGAAACATGAACTGTTATGGGCTTATTGTATCCCCCCCACCAAATTCATGTTGAATGCCTCCTAACCTCCAGTACCTCAAAATGTGACCATATTTGGAAATAGGGCTTTTAAAAAGCAATGATTAAGTTAAAATGAGGCCATCAGGGTGGGTATTAAACCAACAGGATGGGTGTCCTTATAAAAACAGATTAGGGCAGAGTGGAAGAGATGCCAGGGGTGTGAGCACACAGCTACAAAAGACCCTGTGAGGGCACTGCAAGTAGGCGGCCATCTGCAAGCCAAGGACAGAGACTTCAGAAGAAACCAAACCTGCCCAACAGCTTGATTTTAGAGTTGTAGCCCCCACAAATGTCTGCTGTTTAGGTCACCCAGTCTGTAGTCCTTTGCATGGCAGCCCTAGCCCCCTAGGACAGGAACAAAGCACTGGAGCCTCCTTCTACTTCTATTACTGCAAGGTCATCTGGCCACCCTCTCCCATCCTTCCCTTCTTCCTCTCACACTTTATCCTCCTTTTCTCCCCTGCACACAGAGGAGAGAGCAGAGGGGGTCAAAATCAAGATCACTGGCTGCTGGGCTAGAACAATGAAGTTTTTCTTACTATATTGTACTTACCAGAAATCCTGCCCACACAAGGGGAATCTGGACACTCCTAGAAACAAAAAGGAATGGTGTTCCCCTCTTTCCAACCAGAAACAAGGCTGCAAAATTACCATCCTGAAACTTCCCTCAAATATAGCCATTTCCTCCTTCTCAGAAGGGTTTTACCAGCTCAACGTTTAACAAGAAATGCTATTGCTCACAAATGCCTCTCCCTCTCTCAAGATTGGACTGTTTAATTAGGTAGGGCGGCAGTTCATTGCGTTATCAGAATCAGATTTAAATGGAAGTGTGTCCCCAGCCAATTAAACTTCACACTAACCACAGTGCATATTTGTGTTCTAAAACATTTGTTCTAGCAGTTAGGTATTTTCTCTACCAGGTAAACTATGCAAACAATTGCTAACATGTCAGGGCCTGCTAGCTGGCCACACTCTGTGCTGCTAATATGAACATATCTACATACCCTAAGGGTTTGAGTTGGGGTTGGTATATATTTCACCCATTCATACCCTCTTCCAACAGGCATGATGCCCAACTCAAAACTGGCTTGAGTTTTTTTTTTCACTCAACTTAGAAACAGCAGCAACATTTTCTGCAGTATTACATCATTCTGGACTTCTTGCCCTTTATCTGAAATTCTTGGCTACCTCACCACAGAAATGACAAAGGATTCTCCTTTGGTAGTTAGTATGCCCAGGCAACAGGGGCCAATACAGCAAAGTGCCCCCCAAGTACCAGCTCCCGGTGTAAAGAAAATCAGAGGTATCATGAGGAATTTGTCCTAATTTGCCACAGGCTCCCTCCAACCACTTCTTCTCCCCTTCACATTCTAGTATTTGTTGCTGGAAGCAAGGATACAGTCCAAGAATGTGTTACTATTGACAGCATTACAGTTTAGAGTGCAACAAAGTGATATGTTTATAAGAAGGAAGGGCCAGTTAACATGGTTCTTTGAGTGAAGGGGAGAAATGTGAAGCCATGGACTTTAAATTCACTCTTTTAAACATTTACTTTTTGTTACATTCTCTACATTCAGAGTTAGTAGTAAATTAAACCTAGTATCTTAGAAATATTAATAGAGCTCCTTTGCCATCAAGAGCTTATCCATTTGAAACCACAACTCTTATCATGTGTTATGATTCCACTGGGCAGGTACTTCTCTTTGCAACGAGGCAGACGTCTCCTAGGACAACCACCCACCCAAGAGACTTTCGTATAGATAAAATCAAAGCTAAGCTCTCTGGACAGTGAAAACATAACCAGTTAGAATAGAAAGGGTGGAGTGAGCTATGAATGCTTTTGTCTCTTACATCAATAAAACCTTCAACGAGACTCTTCACTAGTCAACGTTGGCTTGGATGAGGGAGAAGAGTAGCATTCAGATGTGAGTCACATACAGAAAAACATACTGGAAAACCATTATCAATCTTGTATTAACAACCATCTGGAGAACAGCGCTACAAACACTTGTTACTATTTGCCTGAAAACCAAACACCGAAAGTTCTGAAACTACATTACTAACGTCCAATTGGGTGACCCCTGGGAATTCAAAGCTTGAGGTCTCAACAAAAGATCACCGGGGCTACTGAGGAAACCCTAGTGCCATAATAAGCCTCCTGTCAATAAGGGGGTATTCACTGAGGCTGGGTGATCATGGAAACCCCAAGAGCTACTGTCACCACCAAATGTTAACTGAGACTCTTTTTGTTTTTCCTTAGGAAAATGAGTCATTCAGAGAAGATTTCAAAACACCTTATTTAATCATATTCATGTCTTTAGTAAATACCCATGGGGTCATATAACCACACCTTGCCTTCCTGATGAAATACAAGACAGAGGAGGGGACAAAGTCATCTCAAAGCACCCCACCTGTAAATACTGATTTCTCTAGATTTTCCTTTTCCCCAATCATCTTAAAAATGCCTAAGGCAAATACAGATGCTGTTATCCTATAATGAAACAGTTGAGAACATCTGTAAAGGTCAAAGCCAGCAAATATCCCTACAGTGTCCAGGATGAGCTCAGAGAAGCTTAAGACAGTACTCTAGGATGTCCTGACAATTCTAGAGAGACCTTTCTTCTGTATATCCTCAACAAACTGGGATCTTCTCACCGTTACTACATGGTTGGTAGTGTGTATTGCCCCAATTAGATCTTGTTACTTATTTAACTTGCCTACTGTATTAGTCTACGTGGTAATGGTGTTTGGAATAGCTGTCAACAGGTAAATGATGTGGGTCTTTTCAAAATCATTTTGCCAAGCAATCTAGGAAATGTGTAATTTAGAAAGCTCGACCAGGAAAAGCTGTTCTCAAACATCTATTTCTTCATAAACTTAAAAAAGAGGTCTTATTTAGGTTTATATATTTATATAATTTCTAAAGGAATATATCCATTTCTGAACCTGCAGTTAAGTAATTAAATGCATTCTAAGGACTGTGAAGTCACTTATTTATTGCAGGTTTTCTAGAAAAATGTAAACCATCAAAAGTTATTCTCCATGTATTAAAATGTCTAAATAGACCATTTTAAGTATGAAATTAAACTGTATCTCTTCTAGAACTAAACTTACCAGCCTCTCCACATGCAAATGCTTGTAAGAGTTTACATTGTTAAGATGAGTTTCAAACACCTGAATATTCAGCTTTATAAAGTGTTTTAACCACTTAAGTATTTAAAGTTCCATAACTTTTATGACTACTTCAGAAACAGCTCTTTTAAATCCTCTAAACTGGTCCAAATACCATAAACGATAACTCTAAAGAGAAAAGAATAAACCTTGTATTTTACGCAGCTCTCAAACCAGTAAGCCAGAGGACCCTAGTAATCGGCATAAAAGCTGCATCCATCCTTCACCTCTACAAAACACCTCTCACACTGGATTTTCCAAAAGATCCCTGAGTATTTCCAGGACAAAATGCTAGATGAGGCTCCTCTTCTTCACCAAACCTCAAATTACTCTACACCCAACAGGCTTTCTTCTCAAATGCATGCCCTCTGTATGCAGCTCCCCACCCATGCACCACTTTTATGTTAAGAAAAAAACAAAGACATGACAGTGAAATTCAGTTTTATGAGCAAAGTTGTGTCAATATTTGCCATAAATTCTTTGCCATATATGGGAAATCACATGCCTATCATGTAAGAAGCAAAGAGGTTAAGTTGAGGAGGGAAGGTGGCACATCAGTGAAGCAGGGGCAGGTAGTAACTGGGGCTGGACACAAATTTTATCAAAAGGCAGAAGAGGTTCTTCCTGCAGCAACGGGGAGAGGGTTAGCAGGGCGAGACACACAGGATCAGGACTGGATTTTCAAAAAATGGTACCAGGGTCAAAGAACACTAAGAATTTTTTTTTTTTAGCTTGCAGACAGTGAGTAAGAATTTGACTCATTAAACAGGAGGAGGGTCGTCAGCAGGAGTAAGGCTTTATTGGGAAATCACCCAGATTTCCTTCCACTCAGCTACTACCCAGCTCACGGGGCCTTGAGTAAGCAACTAACTTTTCTAAGATCCTTTTGAGTTCCAAAATAGGTGTTTTAGTCACAAGTGTTCAAACCTTCTGTTATGATGACACAAGTATTTTACGAAGGACAGAGGCCATAGTTAGGACAGGATTTAAAAGCAGCCGCTGACTTTCTGGAAATGAATCCTGTAGGGAGGCAGAATAAAAATAGGTTATCAAATACATTTAGGACTTGGTTTATTTCTTGTCAGGCAACCCTAACTATGTTGCTGGAAGGGGGTCGACTAGTATCTCTGATTAGTATCTCCAAACTGGAATTACAGGTAAGGCATTTGAGTGATGACTCCCACGTGGGAAGTGTAATAAAGAAAGTGAAGGGGCCAAACCAAATCCTCATTCATCTCCAGGCCTTATGAAGAGCAGCCATCATCATACTACAAGAGGAACAACTTACGGATATTAGCCATAATCACACTGACAAGAAGCACTTCTAACCTATAGATCATTTAATGCATTTACTGATTAAATATTTATTCTACACGGTACCTCTTCTATAATAATTTTTCATTGGAGAATTTAGCAAAACTCTCTCTAAATGAATACTGAAGATGATAATATGTTAGAACGCTATCCACTTTATCCTCAAGTATCTGTATTATATAAGACAAAACCGCTAAGGCTTATGGGAAGTTCAGTATAATACTGGCACATAGAACAGGACCATCAGACATGGAGTCAAATTCTGTCACTTTTTATTAGCTCTAGGATCTCATGTACATTATTTAACCCCTTACTTTTCATTTATTTACAGGTAAGATGCATCTTGGAATTTGAAGGGATAAAGTTCAGTTGAAGCATATGATATACATCCAACCAATTTCAACCCTTAACTTCTTCAGATTAAAAAAAAAATTTATGTTGAAGGAAATTTTTAAGATACAATCACCATATCCAAAACCTCTTTCCTACTGTGAATACTGAGACATAAGTAAAATATAATTTCCCTCCTGAATCCACAAGACTCAACACCCTGTTTAAATAAAAAATAATTTAACCAAAATAAGAATGCCTTTACCTTCATCCAACAGCAAAAGCTACTGTCCAGAAGGCCAAAAAGAAATCACTTGGGCAGATCCCTGAATTAAATGCCTGAAACGTTCAAACTGATTCCAGGACTAATCAATCTTGGGATTACCTGAAATTCCAAAAAACTTCCTGTTTTTAAAAGGCCACCAATTACAACCTCCAATTACAGTGGAGATAATTACCTCCAAGGTTTTGCCAATGGGTACACCTTCACATTCAAGCATACAAGCCTCAGTTTTACCCGTGGGGGAGGTGAGGCTGTGGGAAAGTGACAGGGTATAATATGCATGTCCTTAGAATTGAAATTGGTTGGGTTTATATCAATCTTAGATCTAGTACTAAGACACTCCTTTTCAATGCTAATGAATGCATCTTAATTTAGGACACAACAAAACGAAGCAATTCCAGGAATCTGAATAAATTATATCTATACCCCAGGCCACCCAGTTGACTCCAGATCTCAGCAAACAAAATCAAAACAGGGAGTCTTTCTCTGAAGGTCTCTGAAGCTCCAAAGACTTCCACAATGGTTTTCCATTGTAGTGCCAATACAGTAAGAAGGCTAAGGCTGTACTAATCTATCCACTTTGGACTTCTAAAAGGAGTACAAGTGTCTTAACAACATATTCAAGACACTATAGCTACACCTGCAGGATTTTTCTAAACCAGACTTCAACATCCTACCAGCTCCTGTCCTAGGCACTACTACTGGCCTGTCTTGCAATGAAGACCTCTCTGAAATAAGCATTTGAATAGCTATGGATGTAGAGGATGAAATAAAGAAAGCTGGTCTTCTCACCTCTTTATGGGGAATGTGCATTATGAAGTTCACAGAATATGTATAAGGCATTGTCCTAAGTGTTTGGCCATTTCAAAATCCAGTAACTCTATATGGTAACTCCTATTTTATAGATGAGGACTGAGGCACAGAGAAGCCGAGCAATTTGCCAAAAATCACACAGCTAATAAATGCCTAAGAGATTCTTAGCTCAATGAAACTGGCTACAAAGTCCAACTCCACTACACCTAGCCCTCTGAATCATGATCTCTGAAGATCCTACTCCATGAAAAATGTACAAGCTACAGCTAAAATATGTATTTCAAAGAGAAGTTCAAAAAACCAAACCAATGAAGCCCAGTCCTTCCTCCTTCATACAAAATGAACAACCACAACAAAAAAAATCAGGTCAAAACAAGTTCATAAAATGTTTAAGTGATAAGGAGGACATATTGTAAATGCTTTCTTCCCCCACTGAACACCACCTTTATTATCTTGAAATGTTCCCTGTGCCCTGCATCACTGTTGTGCTTACAGGTGATTGCCTTTTGCAAATCTCTAAAGCTTTCAGGAATTTATACCTAGACTTCTAAGCTTGCTCCATGACAACCTTCTGTCGCCAACGGCCTTGGCTAGTAAAAGAAATCCTGCTTTCCCTGTCTTTGTTCAAAAACATCTATCTACTGCCTTTGGGAAGCCTGATTATATTCCTGAAATCCTTTGGGTGCAGAAGACACACTGTGAGCCTCTCTCTGAGTCCCATTTCATCCCATTTCTGACTTCCAGAGGGAAAAAGAGAATGCTGTTTAACTATACTGCTTCTTAGGCCTGTTCTTCTCAAAATTACCATTTAACTTTCTTCCAGGAAGAACGATTCTGTATGATTGCTTTTCACTCTTGATAAAGTTCACTGGATGATTCTTCTCCCATGACACTTACCTAGATTTCTATCTTAATTGTGGTGGAGGGAATGGTACTTAACAAAAGTCTTCCTTTGACAGGCTGGGAACTTCAGTGGTTTTAAGACTATGGCTGTTTTCTCAAGAGAACTTACATGCCATCTCTTGAGTTACATAAAGTAACCATGGGAAAGTCAATGAGGGTGGCCATCCTGGCTTCATTCAATCCACTTCTGGGCAAATTCCTATACAATGTCTCACAGAATTTAAAATAGGTATATACATGAGGACAGTAGTTAGGAATTATATTTGAGCTTCTTTGGAATTGAAATATCCTATTTCTGACTGAACACACCAAAACCCTCAAGTCCTGATTAATCAGCATGGAAGAAAAATACAGCTCAATATACAGAAATTAATTAGTGATGTCAATAACACTGAGTTGAAAATTCAGACTCAGAAGTCGAGGAGCCCCTATGAGCCAGCCACTGTATGTATGCACTTTTTAGACATACATGTGATCTTTATTATAGCCTGAAAAAAGGAATCATTTTCCCAATTTTACAACCGAATAAAGTGAAATTCAAAGGGGTTTGACGTCATTTGCCCAAAGTAGCCTACCCAGTGCCTGGAGATTTTTCAAGCCCAGTTTATTTCCACTATGCCCTAGGCAACCTCCCCAAAACACATCTAGGTTATTTTCTCTTTAAAAATAAAATTCTAATTGTTCCCACCCTCAAAGTTATTTGCTGATATCCATCCGCCATAATTAAGCCAAAGAGTAAAAGTTCATGATGCATTTGAGTTATCAAGTCTTAAGAGACAGAATAAATGAAAAGGATTGGGTGAGTTGAGAAAATTTGATGAAATGACAGATTCTACAACCATTTTCCCCAAGAGCTTCAACTTGTCTATATATTGGGCTTTTCCTCAGCAGTTACCTGGTTACCAGTTTACCAGCTAAAACAGTCATTAAGATGTTAATCTTTTGAAAGACAAGGTATAAAATGAGTAGGTTAAAAACTACATGTAAAAAAGATAAAGGCCTACACAAATCAGAGCATTTCTTTGAACAGAATCAGACACGGAAGGCAATTGTTTTTGATAAACAGTAGTTGACAGAACTTTTTAAATTACTTTTTAAAATAAAATTTTACAAAAAAAATCACACAAATAAGACAGAACAATTTTATAAATCCTTTATTTAGTAAGCATTATTTATTACAGAGTTTAAAGTTTGGTAGTGCTTCATGTGAATTTTCAAGCTTATTAATGAACAACTTAAGATGTTCCATGCCACTCATTTGTTTTAAGTGTACGCTGAGAGTAATTAGAAAAGAGTTTTAGTACACTAGGTTAGGTTCTCCCTTTTACAAACATATTTAGACAGAAGACTGATGATTTTCCAAAGACCAATGTCAAGCACTATAAAATACTTACACCAACTAGTTTCATAACATTAACGAGATTTTATTTAATAGCATGTGTATATATATGACCAAATCTCCCCCAAAATGCAAGATAATCATACTCCACTTATCTTGATCATGAAATGAAAATGGCTTTTAAGTTGTTTTCAATGTGAAATTTTTTTAAAAAAACACAAAACTAAAACAGAACACAACTCATCTTAGATGATAAAATGGTTTGTTCTGATAAATCCAGAAAGATCATAAAGATGCCTGCCTCCAAGGATGAAAAGCCAATAAAGATCCTGGATGTTCAAATTAGGATGGTCTAGCAGCAGAGAAGATTCTCTTCTGCATGCCACAATAAAAACATGAGCAGCAGTTAAGAACAGACGTGCCACGGTCGATATAGTCACTGTTGGCGCATTCTGTCAAAAGGCCCAATTAGCTCCTTTTCTTCACCTGCTAAGACTTGCCAAAAAACCTAGCTGGAGAAAAGACTAAGGCCATTTTTTAAATTCAATTAAAAAATTATCTTGCTCAAAAATCTAAGACTCATTGAACTTGGGGTATATATATGCGCTACTAAATTTGGCCTATATTCCAACTTACCCTCTGCCTCAAAAACATAACCTAGAGGAAAAGGGGAAAAATATGTACAGCCCTCTAAACCACAATAACCACTCAATACTAAGAAACAGTGAGGGTACCAGGTGGCTACCCTACCAGGTCCAGGTCCTAATACCTTCAACTCAGTCAATTTATCAAGTTTTTATTAAAACAAAATAGATGATGTCCATTTCCCTGCCACGTGTCCTACCAGAGTGTGCCAAGAATACTTAAGCATAAAATTCGTTTAAGCATAATATACCATTAAAACTATAGTATTCAGCTCCTATTTCACATACACAGTGAAGTCTCCTTTTGGATGGTGGAACAAAGTAGCCCAAAAAGAAATCTAAAGGATTTCTTTATCCATAACCTGGATAATACATCACTGGAAAGAAAATCAGCCATCAAAGGTTTATGTACCATGGCTTCAAAAGATAGTACCAGAGGGGGAAAACACAATGTAACCTTAATCCACCATCTTCACCCAGCAGCAGCCCCAGCTGCCTTCTTCCTCCCCTATCAGTGGATTTCCATCTCCACGGGGTTGACCTTTTGGGATTCCTAATAAACAGGCAGGAATCAAGACAAAACAGACAAGGGTTAGGATCCTGACAAGGTAACCATTTTCTCCGCTCTATTTGGTAGGCCATCTTGTTCCTATAAATGCCAAAACGTCTTAATTTTTTCCAAGTAGTGACACTAGGAGCAATACCCACGGTCAGTTTTGAGACCAAGGTCCCTCAATCAAATGACCAGCAGCAAAAACCTGTCAAACGGTTAATTGATGCAAATTAAGAGAGCCACCATTACTGCAGTGCAATATGTCACAGGAAACAGAACAATGGACAGTGGTAGAAAGGAAAACAGTGTTCGGTTACAAAAATATTTCACCCACAGTTTGCTCGCATTATCAAGGTTATTATCTAATTTCTCATCAATTGGAATCACTAAGAAAGCAAAAGATGAGAGATCGCCTAAAAAAAAGGAAGCGCAAACACAGGGGGAAAAATTATCATTTGCAAACCAGCCTTTCACGCAACATTTAGGGCAAACGCCTTTGTTCCTCGGGTTCGGAAGGGAGTGGGTGGGTGGGTGATGGAGAGATCAGAGGGGGCTGCCGGGGCCCTCCACACCCTGCTCTGGGGCGCATGCGCGAGGCCGAGACAAAGGAATAGGTAATTACAGACCGGATTCATTCATTTTGCCAGTAGTGCTTAGGATCTGTTAGGTAGGCTGTAATCCCGAAGAGGCTGATCCCCACCCCTATAGCAGGAAGGCCACCTCGATGTTAGTGTTTGATTTTAATACGCCCCACACGTGCTAGGCTAGGCCTCTCGGGAGACCGAGGTATGTCAACCCTGTTGAAGGTACTAAAAAGGCACCCATGCGAGCGGCACAATTTCAGCAGGGTGGAAATTGCACAGGCAAAGGCTGTCCACCGAGTTCGTTTTAAGGCGGAAATGTCTCTGGGGAAACAGATAAGGGGCGAGCCCGGCCAAGCGTTCGACCAATATTCATGAAAAGGATGCGGTTTGCAACCACGCTGTGTGCCAGCGGATCCAGGGATTCTGCGATTTTTAGTTTTCGGTGCGGGGGTGGGGAGGAGGGGCAGGAGCCCGGCGTCGGGTTTCAGCGTGAACGCTTCAGGATAAACCTGCTGACCCCAACCCTGGCTCACTGCGGGGCTGGGCCGTTAGGGGCCGCGCGCCGCCAGGTTCAAGCTCATGCCCTCCCGCGAGGGCCGCGGGGTCGGAAGCGAGACTTAAAATAATAATAAAAATACTGAGAAGCAGCCCACAGGTTAGAAGGCAATTCAGCCACGTCCAAGGCTGGGGTTTTGATCCGCTCAGATGTGATTCTGGAGGAACGTTATGTGAACTTCGTCTTCCTTGGTCACCCCGAGCCAAGATAAGGAGTCCCACGGCTCAAGGAAACCCCGTTTGCTAAACCAAAAAGCCACCCCCTTCCGCACCAGATTCCCCTTCCTTCTCCTCCTTACTCCCGCACCACCCCGCCCCCACCCTGCAGCTTTGCTGCTGCGCCCCTCACACCAGGCGCTTCCTTCCCGGCTGTGAATGGTCCGGTGACACAGACACTCCCTTCTACCCGACAAAACCGTCTCCTCAAGCATCTGGGGGGTTCGCATTTGGCAATTTCCTCCTTAACTAGCTGCCTCTCCCCATACGCACCCCTCAACTCCGATGGACTCATCAACCCCCCACCCCACCCCCACCTGTGAGCTGAAGTCACCCACCTCGGGGCACCCCATCACCCCAGGATCCCGAAGTGCAACGAAGCCCGCATGGGGATACCCCCAGTCCCACGCCGTCCAACCAGGCCCGCACCGCCCTCGGGCCCCGGCTGCGGCGCGGGGCGAGAACAAAGAGCCTCGGGGTGGGGCGGGCGCACTTGGGAACGGAGGTCCCCGGGCTGCGCGCCTCGGGTCCGCTGTGGCGGCGAGGCCACCGGGCGCGCCTCCTTACCGGCTCCGGGTGCTGTGCCGCCCCTGGAGAGCACGGTGCCGCCGAGGGCCCGGGTCACTGGCGTCGTCCGGCCGGGTGCCTGCCCGCTGGCGGAGGCTCTCTGCCCGGCTCGACGGCGGAGCCCGGAGCGAGGAGCGAGCTGGAGCGCTGCCGCCGCCGCCGTCGCCGCCGCCGCTACTGCCGCCGCCGCTGCAGCCTCTGCCTTTCTCGCGCTCACGCTCCCCCTCCCCTTCCTGCCCAGCGCCCTCCCCCGGCGCGTCCGCCCGCCCAGCCTCCTCCCGCCGCCCTCCCTCCACCCCGGCGCCCCGCCCGTCTCCTCCCCGCCCCCCCCGCCCTGCCCCTCCTTCCCGGCCGCCCCCCTTCCCACCTCCCCGCCCCTGCTCTCCATCCCTGGGCCCTCCAGCCGGTTTCCCGACTCCCTCCCCATCGCTACCCCCTCTCCTACCCCGCGCCTTTGCCCCCCCTCCGCCCCGTCTTTTATTTGGAGCGATTGGCTAAGAAGTGCCCAGGATCTCGCGCAGACTTAAGGGGCCGCCTGCGAGGTGATGAATGACGCCCCCTGCCACCTGCCACCCAGCTCAGCACCCAGTCCCGTCCTTTCCACCACGTTCGGCTGAGCTTCCGATCCCTGGACAGGGAGGCTGGGGGTGACCTGGACACAAGTCCGCAGTAGTGAGGGTGGCCTCGAACGGCAGGCACGTCTGGGCGACGCCCCAGCGGACCAGGCGCTCGGCGGGCGGCTCCCCGGCCGCCAAGGCTCCGGCTTTGGGCGAGGGCGACGGCCCAGGTGCTGCGGCCGAGCGCGCGCCGTCGCCCCTGCGAGGATGCGGGACTTGAGGGAGGAAGGAGGGAAGACACCAGACCGAAAAAAGGAGCCGTCGGGTTTTCGAGGTCGTGCTTTAATGGAGGCAGCCAGGTGTCCGGAAGACCGGCTTAGCCAAGGCCCCCCGCACGTGCTGCTCCGGAGCGCACCGGTCAAACCCGCTGCCAGCCGCGACGTGTGGGTGCGTCCGGGCGGCCGCCACCTTGCTGAACACCGAGACCCAAAACAATCACTAGAGTGAGGAGTTGTGCTCACCTTGCTCATCTGTGGGCAAAAAACAAATACAAGAAAGTAACATAACAGGACATCGCTTCCAACGGTGCCTCTTTTCTTGAGACAAAAGCCGATTTTATCTCCCCGCAAAACCCGCCGGAACCTTTGGAACTTTTATTTGCGGCATTTTGGCGCCCTCTGGCTGTTTGGATTGCTCTCTTGCTCACCTTCAACCCAGCGAAGAAAACGGTCGAGTTGCAGGTTTTCCTCCTGGATGGATTCGCCCCCAGGACCTGGGCGTGGATTCGGAGGTAGGATTGTCCTTCAAAGCCCCGGTGACAAAATGTAACCAAATTAGGGGGCCAGACGCCAAAGGCAAGTGCATCCCCATTCCACTGGAGAAAGGTAAGTCCATTTTCGGTTAACAAGAAAATAAAGGTATCGGAACTTAACTGTATTTAAATTAAATGGGGCGGCATTGTCAACACAATACTATGCTAGTTTTGTAGTGGAAACACTTGACTAGCCGCCTGAACAGGTATTTGCGGCTTCTCTGTGGTGGCATCAAATTAGACAAACACGTGCAGGCTGGAAATGTTCACATTTTAACCAAAGGGCCATAAGAAAAAAAAATGGAGATTTTTGTTTTTCTTTTTCATTCTCTCTTTGCTCTTTTTGCCATTTAAATGAAATAACAAAGAAGTAAACATGGTACAAGAACAGAGAGGCAAAATACAACTGGAGTTGCCTCCAAAGCACTTTATTTATTTGAACATAAAATGTTCAATAATTTAATATACTCGATATGTCCCTCATTGTAGCCCAGCACTTATGAGGCTAAATGCAGGTGTTCTCAACCTCCTGTTTTGGGGTGATTTTCTGTTGGAAGGCAGGGGCTTTCATGCACTGCAATATGTTTACTGTCAATCCTGGCTGTACCCACTGGTTACCACTAGGTAAATACATGAACACACACACACACACACACCACCACCACCACATACCACCAAGTTGTGACAACCAAAAACGTTTCCAGACCACCAAATGTCCTCTGCGAGGCAAAATCCCGGCTCAGAATCATGTTGAAAACTCTGGTCTGTAACACTTTAAATCCTTGTGAGCAGATCTCTAAAGTGTCACCCTATCAAATTAGAGGAGCATTTGCAATCTTGTGCTCAAGATTATTTACTGATTATATTTGTTAGGGTATCTGAGAAGTTCTTTCATTTAACATTCAGTCTTTAACCCTGTGACCTTGCAAGCCGGTAAGTCATTTTAAAATTAGTAAGTATATATTCCTATTGTGTTTGCATGATGAGCTTCTGGGTGTTGTCTTCTAAGTTATCTTTTTCAAATTTTTCCAAAAAAAAAAGAATATAAAAATTATATTTGGTACCTTCGGTGCTTTCAGCTAAATTTTCATGATAGGGAAAACAAACCCTTTGGAAGATGTAATTGGAATACAGATCACAGGTTACCATAGAAACAGGAGGCAAAAGCTTCTATCAGTGAGACTGTGGGTCTCAGTTTTAGTTGTTCTCTGAAAAGATCTTTTAAAGGAATTCTTACTTAATGAAATAATAATGTAACTAACTGCTAGTGCTTTTAATCATAAGAATGGAACCTTTTCCAGAATCTATAGACATGCATCAAATGGCAGTCAAAAGTTACATTTTGTTACATTACTATATGAAATCAAATTTGGTGACGTTTCAGTCTCATTTTTAGTTGCTCACCTAACATCTTAACATTTTAAGGCGCATACTCTTGAACAAAATTTTAAAGCACACACTTAGGAAATTAATAAATAAGTATTTGGAGCTCTGGACTTAAGAAAATTGTCAACATGAACAACTAAGACTGTCACTAACCACTTAGATTACAGACTAATAGACTTGGAAGCATACGTGAAAGGTGCAATTTATGAAAAATTTAATTACCTTCCAATACTACACTCATGAAAATAAAAACTACTTTATTCTCCAAGTGGAATGAATATATATGAATATATATTTTTTGGTATCATTAATATACAAACACTTGAACAACATTATGGTTACTAGACCCCCTATTATCAAGTCCCCCCCACCAACCCCACTACAGTCACTGTCCATCAGCTTAGTGAGATGCTATAGATTCATTATTTGTCTTCTCTATAAATACTGCCTTTCCCGTGTCACCCACCACTGCATTACATATGCTAAACGTAATGCCCCTTTTCCCCCCTTATCCCTCCCTTCCCACCCATCCTCCCCAGTCCCTTTCCCTTTGGTAACCGTTAGTCCATTCTTGGGTTCTGTGAGTCTGCTGCTGTTTTTGTTCCTTCACTTTTTCCTTTGTTCTTATACTACACAGATGAGTGAAATCATTTGATACTTGTCTTTCTCTGCCTGGCTTATTTCACTGAGAAAAATACCCTCTAACTCCATCCATGTTGTTGCAAATGGTAGGATTTGTTTTCTTCTTATGGCTGAATAATATTCCATTGTGTATATGTACCACCTCTTCTTTATCCATTCATCTAATGATGGACACTTAGGTTGCTTCCATTTCTTGGCTATTGTAAATAGTGCTGCGATAAACTTCGGGGTGCATATGTCTTTTTCAAACTGTGCTGCTGCAATCTTAGGGTAAATTCCTGGGAGTGAAATTCCTGGGTCAAATAGTATTTCTATTTTTAGTTTTTTCAGGAACCTCCATACTGCTTTCCACAATTGTTGAACTAGTTTACATTCCCACCAGCAGTGTAGGAGGGTTCCCCTTTCTCCACATCCTTGCCAACATTTGTTGTTGTTTGTCTTTTGGATGTTGGCCATCCTAACTGGTGTGAGGTAATATCTCATTGTGGTTTTAATTTGCATTTCTCGGATGATTAGCAATGTGGAGCATCTTTTCATGTGCCTGTTGGCCATCTGAATTTCTTCTTTGGAGAAGTGTCTGTTCAGCTCCTCTCCCCATTTTTTAATTGGCTTATTTGCTTTTTCTTTGTTGAGGTGCATGAGCTCTTTATATATTTTGGATGTCAACCCCTTATCGGATATGTCATTTATGAATAGGATGTCTTTTTGTTCTACTGATGGTGTCCTTTGCTGTACAGAAGCTTTTTAGTTTGATATAGTCCCACTTGTTCATTTTTGCTTTTGTTTCCCTTGCCAAGGGAGATATGTTCATGAAGAAGTTGCTCATGTTTATTCCAAGAGATTTTTGCCTATATATTTTTTCTAAGAGTTTTATGCTTTCATGACTTACATTCAGGTCTTTGATCCATTTGAGTTTACTTTTGTGTATAGGGTTAGACAGTAATCCAGTTTCATTCTCTTACATGTAGCTGTCCAGATGTGCCAACACCAGCTGTTGAAGAGGCTGTCATTTCCCCATTGTATATCCATGGCTCCTTTATCGTATATTAATTGACCATATATGCTTGGGTTTATATTTAGGCTCTCTGTTCTCTTCCACTGGTCTATGGGTCTGTTCTTGTGCCAGTACCAAATTGTCTTGATTACTGTGGCTTTGTAGTAGAGCTTGAAGTCAGGGAGTGTAATTCCCCCTGCTTTATTCTTCCTTCTCGGGATTGCTTTGGCTATTTGGGATCTTTTGTCATTCCATATGAATTTTAGAACTATTTGCTCTAGGTCATTGAAGAATGCTGTTGGTATTTTGATAGGGATTGGATTGAATTTGTAAATTGCTTTAGGCAGGATGGCCATTTTGACAATATTGATTCTTCCTAGCCAAGAGAATGGGATGAATTTCCATTTATTAGTGTTCTCTTTAATTTCTCTTAAGAGTGTCATGTAGTTTTCAGGGTATAGGTCTTTCACTTTCTTGGTTAGGTTTATTCCTAGGTATTTTATTCTTTTTCATGCGATTGTGAATGGAATTGTTTTCCCAGTTTCTCTTTCGGCAAGTTCACCATTAGTGTATACGAATGCCACAGATTTCTGTGTTTCAATTTTGTATCCTGCAACTTTCCTGAATTCAGATATTAGGTTTAGTAGTCTTGGAGTGGATTCTTTAGGGTTTTTTACGTACACTATCATGTCATCTGCAGACAGGGACAGTTTGACTTCTTCTTTACCAATCTGAATGCCTTTTATTTCTTTGTGTTGTCTGATTGCCTTGGCTAGGACCTCCAAAACTATGTTGAATAAAATTGGGGAGAGTGGGCATCCTTGTCTTGTTCCCAATCTTAAAGGAAAAGCTTTCAGGTTCTCGCTGTTAAGTATAATGTTGGCTGTGGGTTTGTCATATATGGCCTTTATTATGGTGAGGTACTTGCCCTCTATACCCATTTTGTTGAGAGTTTTTATCATGAATGGATGTTGAATTTTGTCAAATGCTTTTTCAGCATCTATGGAGATGATCGTGTGGTTTTTGTCCTTCTTTTTGTTGATGTAGTGTATGATGTTGATGGATTTTCGAATGTTGTACCATCCTGGCATCCCTGGGATGAATCCCACTTGATCATGATGGATGATCCTTTTGATATATTTTTGAATTTGGTTTGCTAATATTTTGTTGAATATTTTTGGATCTATGTTCATCAGGGATATTGGTCTGTAATTTTCTTTTTTTTGTGGTGTCTGCCTGGTTTTGGTATTAGAGTGATGTTGGCCTCATAGAATGAGTTTGGGAGTATTCCCTCCTCTTCTACTTTTTGGAAAACTTTAAGGAGGATGGGTATTAGGTCTTCACTAAATGTTTGATAAAATTCAGCAGTGAAACCATCTGGTTCATGTGTTTTGTTCTTAAGTAGTTTTTTGATTACCAATTCAATTTCCTTGCTGGTAATTGGTCTATTCAGATTTTCTGTTTCTTCCTTGGTGAGCTTTGGAAGGTTGTCTTTTTCTAGAAAGTTCTCCATTTCTTCTAGGTTATCCAGTTTGTTACCATGTAATTTTTCATAGTATTCTCTCATAATTCTTTGTATTTCTGTGGTGTTGTAGTGATTTTTCCTTTCTCATTTCTGATTCTGTTTATGTGTGTAGACTCTCTTTTTTTCTTGATAAATCTGGCTAAGGGTTTATCTATTTTATTTTCTTGAAGAACTGGCTCCTGCTTTCATTGATTCTTTATATTGTTTTATTCTTCTCAATTTTATTTATTTCTGCTTTAATCTTTATTATGTCCCTCCTTCTACTGACTTTGGGCCTCATTTGTTCTTCCTTTTCTAGTTTCATTAATTGTGAGTTTAGACTGCTCTTTTGGGATTGTTCTTCTTTCCTGAGGTAGGCCTGTATTGCAATATATTTCCCTCTTAACCTGGCCTTCACTGCGTCCCACAGATTTTGCAGTGTTGAATTATTATTGTCATTTGTCTCCATATATTGCTTGATGTCTTTTTTATGTGATCATTGATCCATGGATTATTTAGGAACATGTTATTAAGCCTCCATGTGTTTGTGGGCTTTTTCATTTTCTTTGTGTAATTTATTCCTAGTTTCATACATTTGTGATCTGAGAAGCTGGTTGGTACATTTCAATCTTTTTTAATTTCCTGAGGTTCTTTTTGTGGCCTAGTATATGATCTATTCTTGATCAAATGTTCCATGTGCACTTGAGAAGAATGTGTATCCTGTTGCTTTTGACATTCTGTAGATGTCCATTAGGTCCATCTGTTCTAATATGTTGTTTAGTGCCTCTGTCTCTTTATTTATTTTCTGTCTGGTTGATCTGCCCTTTGGAGTGAGTGGTGTGTTGAAGTCTCCTAAAATGAATGCATTGCATTCTATTTCCCCCTTTAATTCTGTTACTAATTGTTTCACCTATGTAGGTGATCCTGTGTTGGGTGCATAGATATTTATAATAGTTATCCTCTTGTTGGACTGACCCTTTTATCATTATGTAATGTCCTTCTTTGTCTCTTGTGACTTTCTTTGTTTTGAAGTCTATTTTGTCTGATACAAGTACTGCAACTCCTGCTTTTTTCTCACTATTAGTTGAATGAAATATCTTTTTCCATCCCTTTACTTTCAGTCTGTGTATGTCTTTGGGTGAAGTGAGTCTCTTGTAGGCAGCATATAGATGGGTCTTGCTTTTTTACCATTCAGTAACTCTGTGTCTTTTGATTGGTGCATTCAGACCATTTACATTTAGGGTGATTATCAATAGGTATGTACTTATTGCCATTGCTGGCTTTAGATTTGTGGTTACCAAAGGTTCAAGGGTAATTCCCTTACTATCTAACAGTCTAATTTAACTCACTTCGTATGCTATTACAAACACAACCTAAAGCTTCTTTTTTTTTTCCTTTTTCTTCCTCCTCCATTCTTTGTATGTTATGAATCATGTTCTGTACTCTTTGTCTAGTCCTTGGGTGACATCTATTTAGCCTTAGGAATACTTCCATCTATAGGAGTCCCTCCAAAATGCACTATAGAGGTGGTTTATGGGAGGTAAATTCTCTCAGCTTTTGCTTATCTAAAAATTGTTTAATCCCTCCTTCAAATTTAAATGATAACCTTGCTGGGTAGAGTATTCTTGGTTCAAGCCCTTTCTGCTTCATTGCATTAAATATATCACGCCACTCCCTTCTGGCCTATAAGGTTTCTGTTGAGAAGTCTAATAATAGCCTGATGGGTTTTCCTTTGTATGTGATCTTTTTTCTCTCTCTAGCTGCTTTTAAAAGTCTGTCTTTATTCTTGATCTTTGCCATTTTAATTATTATATGTCTTGATGTTGTCTTCCTTGGGTCCCTTCTGTTGGGAGATCTGTGCACCCCAATGGCTTGAGAGACTATTTCCTTCCCCAGATTGGGGAAGTTTTCAGCAATTACCTCCTCAATAACACTCTCTATCCCTTTTTCTCTCTTCTTCTTCTTCTGGTACCCCTATAATGCAAATACTGTTCCATTTGGATTGGTCACGCAGTTCTCTCCATATTCTTTCATTCTTAGAGATTCTTTTTTCTCTCTGTGCCTCAGCTTCTTTGTATTCCTCTTCTCTAATTTCTATTCCATTTACCTTTTCTTCTACTATATCTAATCTGCTTTGAAATCCCTCTATCATGTGTTTCATTTCAGATATGGAATTTCTTAATGATTGAATCTCCAACTTAAATTCGTTCCTGAGTTCTTGAATATTTTTCTGTACCTCCATAAGCATGTTTATAATTTTTATTTTGAACTCTCTTTCAGAAAGATTGGTGAGTTCAGTTTCATTTGGCCCTTTTTCTGGGGTTTGTGAGATTTTGGTCTGAACCATGTTCTTTTGACATTTCATATTTATGTGTGGTGCCCACTAGTGCATAGAAACTCCAGTCTCTGGAGCTGCTCAGCCCCTAGAGTGAGGTTGGTGTCGTAGGAGATTGGACCTGGTGCCTGGGGGGAGGAAGGAGGAAAGATGTTTACTGATTCCCGTCTGTGGTTCCTGTCTCCAGCGTCAGAGCCAGGGGGCCAAGCACACACGTGTAAGCGTCTGTGCTTTGCCTTTCTAGCTGTTGTAGGCGGGGCCTCCCTCTGGCTGGCCTGACACCAGCGCAGTGACTGCCGGTTTGCAAGCAGGTGCTGTCAGGCCAGGAGGAAGGCTCGGCAGGCTGTGTGACACAGTGGGGGGCCTCAGAGCTGAGTAGGCAGCCTGGGAGATGGAGCACCTGAAGCTCCTCAAAGTTCCCAACTAGCTAGGCAGAGTGCACCCAGACAACCTTGTCCAGCTCTCCCTTCTCCCGTGCAGCAAGCTCCGTGCAAACCCCGCCCCTTCAGCAGCCCTCTCTCTGCTAGGAAGCCTCTCAGACTGCCTGCCTTTCCTCTGACACAGAGTGGCCGGGTGTGGATCGCGTCCTCCACCAGCGGCTGGAATGTCAGTCTCTCAAGCACTCTGTCTGTCCGAGCTCCCCAACGTCCAGAGCACCACACACTATAGGATTCTGCTCACAAAGTCTAGGTGTTCAGCATTCCCGCTCTGTTTCTCTTCCTCCTGCCTGTGAGATGAGGTGGGGGAAGGGCTTGGGTCCCGCTGGATTAAGGCTTTCATATGTTAGTTACCCTGTTTCATGAGGTCTGCTCTGTTCGTGAGGTCTGTATGCAGTCTGGTGCAGCCTTCTTCTTGCTGTTTTAGGGTTAGTTGTATTCATTAACTATATTTTTGTACTATTTGTGGTTTGGGGAGGAGTTCTCCATGTCACCTCTCATGCCACCATCTTGAATCTCTGAATATATTTTTAATAAACAAAGCTGGACTTCCTGGATTATAAAATGAATTCTATTGTCATTTTCAATAGCTTACATAATTTGCTTCAGTGGAGCATAAACTGCATTATGAAAATGTTTATCAAAAAGATAAATTATAGAATGACCACTGATTTTTGCTAAAGGATTTGCCACTGAATTGTTCGCAGTATAACACACTCACGGTCACCTAAATTATTAGTCAGTTTACAAAAACATCAGTTTGTGTTCAGCTTTTCAAATCATATCTATTGTGTCAATTGAGATGTCTGCACTAGATTATTGTATAGACTGAATCTAACTTCCAAACCTCACCCCCACACACACCCCTCTCTGTAGCCCCCACACCACTCACCAAGGCCTGGTATCTTCCTCAGGGCCCCATTCTTTCTTCCTAAATAATAAAAAGAGGATCAAGGCCCAAAATAAAAGATGCAGAGCAACATGAATGAAGCCAAAGCATGGTGACAGTAGTGTCACCAGCCACCTTTACCTGACATCTTTTTGGCTAGCCTCTGTTTCAAGACCAGTGAATTAACCCAGACCCTCAGCACCAGGTAGAGAATTTGATCAGTTCAGCTGTACAGACAATACTGAGTGAAGGACTGAGTTGCTAGAATTTGTTCACAAGGTCTCACCTAAACATTGCAAGCTAAGGCCAGACAGCAGATATCCCATATGAGAGTGCATATCTTTTTTTCCTGAAATATAGTTATGATTTTTAATCAAAGGAAAATATTGAAATTGGTGTATTGACTTCATCCTTCTCCCTTCTACCTCTCTCCCCTCATTAGAACCTCACCCTCCACAGAGCCAAGTGAGAGGAATTCCTTTGTTTCAGCCACTGGTGCTCAAGCAGAGGCTCTCCGGCTCCCCAGAGGACGTTTGGCAGGATCTGGTAGCATTTCAGGGAGGGAGTATAAGGTGGGGCAATTGCTACCAGCATCCACTGGGTAAAGATCCACGTTGCTGCTAAACATCCCACATAGCACACAGAAAAGCCCCATAACAGGCAGTTATCCAGTCCAAAATGTCAATGATGAACATGTTGCAAAACCTGAGTTCAAAGAGCACAACGTTGGTAAAGACATGCCCTTGCTAAGAGTGCATGCTGCAGGAGTATCGCTCTTACTGTGGGGCCCCGTGTCTCCGGCAGGCATCGCATCTGGAGGCACAGTTCAGCAGAGGCTTTTCTTTTAGCAAGGACCTGCGATGCGCCCCGAGCCCACCATTGACCACCTTCCTAGACATAGCACAAATCTGAGCGATGCCAAAAATCAACATGAGGAATTTTGAATTCCACTCTCTGTTACTACTTGCTGAGTAACTGGAAGAGAACAGCTTAACCTGGGTTCCCTACATCCCTTTTTCTCCTTATGTACTGTAAAAAGATAGCTGGAAACCTGAGCGACCTTGTATTTACTATGAAGCATTGGCCTTGAAATGGAAGAAGCAACCTGGCCTTGGCACTACACTAGGAACATTTTTGTCCAAGATAATAGGTGTATAAAAAAAAAATCTTATGGCCCACCTGAGCAGTTCTCATGCCCAACCCCCTTACCCCCATTCAGTAGATTTCCCCATCGATCCTTTTGGTCCCAAAGTGCTTTTTCTACTCACTAGCATTTCCTCCTTAGAAAATACGTCAGATCAATGATAAAGAGTATTTGCCTCACTCACTGGCAAGGACTTTCTCCAGGTGGTGCCTACCTGTTCTACAGACACAGGGCAGGGGATTAGAGCAGAGGGATCCAGTCCTGGGAAAACAGACCTTAATTCTTTGGCTACCCTTCCCCCATAATCACCCATTAAACCCTTCAAAGAACAGGTTACTTTACAATGGCATGAAGAATGTAGTAGACAATTATTCACGTGGCTCCACTTTTGAATAAATGAGAAGGGAGAGATTCCAGTGTTAAATAGCATGAGCCTTAAGTCCTGCCCCATTCCTATTACCCCCACTACTACTCTCAGCTCAGCCCCTCTGGTAATTAAGATGTTTTTACTTTAATTCCCATGCATGGAATAATGCCCAAAATAAATCAGTAAGTGCAAAAGGAAGCTGCCAAACAGAATGCAGAGGATGCGCGTTTTTGCTTTAAATGAATTAAGGGATGCTGCTTTGCCTACTTCTCCTGGGCAGATAATGCCCAAATTGCAACATCTACAGAACTCTGCTGCCTGGAGACTCTCTAAGACTCCGAAACAGATGCCATACCCTGCTGTTTCTCAAGCCCAGGAACCTCAGAATGATTTCTTTCCAAACAAAAAGTAAGATGGTAAGAAAGGAGAGAGCCAAGACTTAACATGAATCAGGTTAAAAGCTGGCATAAGCAGTTGAGGATAACCAAAAACAAAACAGCTGTTGTGCGAGTAGTTGTAAGGGGAACCAGATGCCACCTATGATCAAAATCAAATGTGGAAAGATATCACAAACAACTTCGTAGCTGCCTAAACCAAGTTGCTCAACAGTCCGTCTAGTATTGTCCCATTTTGCTATAAATAAAAACATGGGAAAGTGTCTGCAGGATTTTACCAGTAGCTTTCACTGGAAATTGGTGTCATTTCAGAGGTGGGGTGCAGGATTGCTCAGCTTTCTAATGCCATGTTATAAAGTTCTATGTTGAAGGAGTGTGTTTGCAATGACCATTCATTACTTTGGGACTCAATGTATAATTTTGTACATTGTTCAAGAGGCCTGCTCTGGGCTGAGAAATTACGTGGAGACTGCCTTCTCGTTACTTTCCCTGCACTACAAGGTTTAACACTATACTTCTGCTTCTTCACTTTTAAATTAGTGGCTTGATTTGGATGAAGAATGTGACCACAACCTTGGTACTCCCCTTTTAGCTGCTGGACCAGATCTCTGGATGGCTCACTCCAGTCCACTTCTAATGCAAATGACCACCCCCCACCCAGCTTTTGAGGCAATTGCAGGAACAGGAAGACTTTAGAGTTAGTCTCTACTATGCCATCCATGCATTAACTTACTTTTTGCATTGATGGACCCATAATGGTATTCAAAGATCTCTTTCCCATAGTGTTTTATCTGTCTTCCTTATATATTTGAATGATCTATTATACAGCATTGCTGCTGATTCAAAATCGCTTTAACATTTTATCTTTTATTGAAAGCCAATTACCTTCCTTTCTGTTTTTCATTCCTAATAATACTGCTATGGCAGCTTTAAACACATAGTCCTTGTCTTTTAAAATATTTTCTCAGTTTAAGTTTTTAGAAATGGAATCCATCAATCAACACTATGTTGGTGCTTATGGCTTTTACCCTCCAGTAAGATTAACCAAATTCAGTGCAACCGGAAGAAACTAAGAGAACTTGTTTCTCCAGAGCTCCAACACCAATACATTTTGCAACTTTTCATAGGTGCAAAATGGTTTTAAGTGGCATATATTCAAGCACCGACAGGATTACATCTGCTTCCCCAATGTTGATTCACTGTTAGGGTTTCACCTGATGTAATGGTCTCATCTCCTATGAAAGGGTTAATATCAATACTATTGATAAGAGTCTTCTAACTATTCATCCTTTCAATCATTTTTTCAGCTGGGACTTGATTCGGTTCTTACCAACCAGTTCTCTTTGACATCTGTTGAACCCCTCTGGAATATGAGTAGGAGAGAGAGTACATCTTAGTGGCTGAGTGGACAAGCTTGGTTTTTAAGTAGTAATGGCTTCAAATCTTAACTTTGTCTCTGCTTGCTGGCTTTATGAGTTTGAGCACAGTCATTCATCTCTTTTAGTCTTAGTCTTTTCATCTGGAAAACAGGACTATTCCCAACTTCATTGGATTGTTCTGAGGATTATATAAGAAAATGTATTTAAATCCCATAACTAATTATTTAAACACACTCAGAAAATGTGTCCTAAAGAAGCCAGTTTTATAGCACTACTAATAGGACCACCACTAAAGAAGGGGCGAGATAACAGGAGTTAAGTACTGAATCAGAGAGGGTGGGAGGGTGCAGACAGTTATAAAGAAAACCTGAACGCAGCATATCATTAAATTTGCGCAATGAATTTAGCTCTAAGCTTTCTGGCAGTCAAGAAGAAAAAAGTCAAAATATTAGAGCCTATTAACTATCACCTAAGAAAAAAATTTTTTCTAGTGTGTCAAGAGGGACAAATCTAAGTAATCAATATAAGAGGAATGCAACAATGTGCCCCTTTATGTTAAGAATACTGAATTTCATAAAGGACAATTTCTCCATAATGATTTTCACTGGAGATATAGAAATCTCTTCCTGAGGCCATTCATGATATCAACTGGCAACTGCATAAACTGCATAAATATTATAATAAATCATGTTACCATGTGCTGAAGTATTTTCATGGGAACATAAAAATAATGTGGTCCAGACAGGTAAGTTTGTGCTGGAATGCGTGGTGAGTAGAGGGCGGAGGGAAGAAGCAGGAAGCCTCTCTGTGGACTATGCAGAATATCTGTTGGGGGAGCAAAGTCAAGTCAAAATACACATTCTCCCGCACCCCCATGCTCTGCTCTCCCTCTTGCCTTGAGTCTCAAGCAGAAGCTCTCAACCTGGGAACCTCAGACTCCTAGGGGATTTAGGGACGGCCACCACCCCTCTCCCTTAGCTCCTTCTCACTAAACACCAAACATTATGGTGTGAACTTTAAACAAACACTGCAGGGCAAAAATTGACTTCTCAAGTGTTGTGCTTTCAGAAAAATCCTAAGAAATGTTCGTATTTTAAATATTTTTCCTTCTTCTTTTAAACTTGTATTTTGGCCAGGTGAAGGGCTCCTGAATTTCTTCCTGAAGGGGTGCCATGGAGTCTGACAACAGACACCCCCACGTCTTGTTGGCAGCTGCTTAAAATCTGCCCAAGGGCCTGCAGATTGTCAGCTGGAATTCCCAGAGATCAGAAGCACTGAGGATGCAAGAGGCAGCCTGGGCCAGAAATGTTGAGGGCAGTTGTTTCCCATAACCCAGCTGGATGGACTGAAAGGTGCCATAAGTGGCCCTTGAGGAGCACTGGGACATGATCCAGGCTGGAAGGTGATGGGCCTGAAGTCCTGAAGTCCTGCAAAGCTCCCTTCTGAGGCAGGGCATGCTGAAGGACCTGGCTGAGGGGAGAGAAGCAGAGGACACACATCTTTCTCCAAGGGCTGAGAGAAATAAGGTTGGCCTAAGGAATGCATGCAACTACTTGATATAAGTTTTAAAAGACCACCCAGAGCATTAATCTGTATTTTACACCGTATTTCTTAAAGTTGTTATTAACTGATCATCTATAGGTACTGATACTTTTCAGAGAAATTAAAAACTAAGGTTAAACATAGAGGCCCAGCCTTCAAAAATATACAGTATAATGGAGAAGCTTAAAATCTAGAAGTCGGCAAATTTTTTCTGAAAGGGCCAAATAGTGACTATGTTTTGCAAGCCACAAGGTTTCTGGTGCCACTGCTGGACTCTGCGATTGTCACAGGAAAACAGCCATAGAAACAAACAGACTTGGCTATGGTCCAAAAAAACTATTTACAAAAACAAACAGCAGTTCAGCTTTGACAAAGCACTACAGTTTGCCCACCCCTGATCTAGATCATTAATAATTTCTTCCTGCTAAAATCACACCTAGACTATAATAAAGTGAATTTGAAGTTTCCTTTCAAAAATTCAAATTCTTTTTACATGCATTATTTTATTTGCCTAAAGAAATTACTCTGGGGCAACAAACACAAACAACGAAACAGAGCTCTCTAAATCTTTAACATGTTATATACAGAATGGCATGTGACTGTTATACTCTCAAATTATTTTCTTTTCACTAAGATAAACTCTATAGACTCTTTTAAATCTTAAAGCTCATTCAGACTTTTTTTCATTGACTCAAAACCTTTATGACTGACCCGTCAATGATGAAAATTTACATTTCATCCTCATTTCCATTGAAAGGAGCTTACGCTCCCTTGTGAGGTTTACTTTATTTTAATTGCATTAAGTGCACATTTATTGTCCCAGTAATTGAAAGATAGCTTGAAACATTTGTCAGTCTAGTCTGGCATCATCTTGTGGAGAAGCAGAATGGAGGAAAAGAAAGCAAATAAAGGTAGCCGACTAGAAGAAAAGGAAAGACACATCTGAGAGGGAAATAAGATGTCAAGCATAATAAATACCAGACTCAGTGCAGGTCATTTATCTGAAAGGAACATTTTTAAACCTTACACAGTGAAATACTTTTCAATTGTGATACAGGCTATCCAATGAACTCGAGTGAAATAAATAGATGCAAATCCATTTCCAGCATTCTCAGATTCATTCGTGGTGATTGTCATTCATCATTTTGAATCTGAGTTAACTAATTCTTACTTTCCTTAAATGTTGAGAACTGTTCAAAGGTTTAAGTCTAGTTCAAATCTAAAATGCAGTTCAAACAGCCATGTTTTGAGATTCTCTCTGTTTAAATCCCTCTTATGTTTAGAGCCAGAGGAAACCATGTTTGGACCAGGAATCATAAGCAGCACCGCCTCCCACATCTAGGGGGACATCGCTATAATCACAGCATGCTTTCTTTGTGATACGGTAGCCCAGATACCAGGGCCAATGAGATCTCACCCCACAGCTGATATGCAGTTGTCCCCCCAATGTAGTCCAACCCCTCATTTTACAAACTGGGAAGCCACGAGTTTGAAGATTCTTCCCAAGTGCTAAGCATGATACTCATCAGTTTAGTGCCCTTTTTACTTCAGTTTTCCGAACAGCAGAGTGCCCATAGACCGGGCCAGGTGGGCACCACCACTTTGCAGTATGAATTCATGTGCAAACTAAAGATTTTTATCAAGCATCTACTCAGTGCCAGAAACTATTCCTGAGTGTTGGGAATTTAACAATAAACCAGGCAGGTGGGGTTCTTGTGGGCATGAAGGATAAATACAAAACTTGAGACGTTTATAGTTATGGGAAGCAGAGAAATGCAGTATTAGCTAGAGAGAATTTGGGATTAAGGAAAGATTTTGTTTAATGGAAGCCATTGGAGCAGGTGTATATGTTGAAGGAGATGTTCCAAGGGGAGGAAGCTTTTGAGAATGGAGGAGGAGGAGATAATTATAGATGCCAAGTCCTTAAGTCCTTGAGAAAGCAAAAGATGTTTGGATCCAAAGAACAGAAAAGGGAAGAGCTGACCTTTGTAGGAGCAGGGATATATCGCTCTCATAGAGCATATAGGGAAGATGGGGAACACTGTGAGTAAGATCAGGTTAGTAGCTCATGAAGGTGGACCACGTTTCCAAATTTTAACTTCTATACACCAGTCCTTATGCTGTAAGATATAAGCTCCAGGAGGGTGGGGATTCTTCTCCACCTCATTCTCTGTTGTTGTAAGCTGACTACCTGGGACAATGCTTGGTACACATTAGGTACTCAAAAAATATTTATTGAAGGAAATATTTATTTCAATAAATGTATTTAATTGAATATTATATTTATATAATTTTACATTTATATAAAGTACGGCAGAGCACTAGTTTTGCCAACTCTGGTTTTCCAGATAACCACCAGGTGGCAGGCTCGTTCAAGAAAACACAAGGCCTCCTGGGTTGGCTAATTTCTAAAGCGTAAAAAATGTTAAACCCAGATAAGTGGTGACTTTTACTGAACATTCTAATAAACTAGAAAACAAGTTACACCATTGGGATATGTATTTACTTACCTGTTTTGTGACAGACAAGACTTCATGCAACCATGAGAAAGGACACTCAATGCAGAGACTAGTTAGGAACCCAAGAGATTAGGATAATTCTTCTGGTAATATAAAATTATTTCCTCTTAAAGTTACTTCCCCTTAAAACAATAGCACTTATTGCCTCTCAGCTATTTCTTGCATTTGGCAAGTTTCACTGCCACACGAACGAATGGAAAACACTGGAGAATCTCCAAAGTGAAACAAGATCCTCTTTGAGACCACCTAAGTGCCAAAATCTAGATTTCAGAACCTGAATTTCATTTGTTAAATAACATTAGATTGGCCCTTTTGTAAGAAAATGTCTTGGTGCTACTCTTCTTAGATAATATCTTAATATTTTGTTTTCCTTTCCCAACTACACCCTGGAATAATAACATACAGGTGAAAACTAATTCTTTTTTTTAAAAAGTGGCATATAGGATTTGATTCGAACATTTCCGTATAATTAACTCCTTGACACTGTGTTTTTGTTTTGTTTTGCTGGTTTTGTTTTGTCTGCGGTAGATTGTATTATCAAAATACTTGCTGTCCTCCCTGGTGGAGGATTGTATCTCCCCACCCAATCAATGATAGAAAGCTGGCCAGGTGCTCTGAGATGCCCCTCTGTGAAATAGAATAAAACCTGCCTAACCCATTGAGGTCAGAAGTGACCACATGTCTTGCTCTGGCCATTGAATCAGGGGGAGAAGTGACATGTCACTTCTGAACAGAAGTTTTAAGAACCACCCAGGCGCTCCTCCACCTTTTGGGTCCCCAGTTATGCAGCTCTATGATGCACATGTGTGGGTGAGAAATAAACATCTTTTGTTACAAGCCTCTGAGATCTAGGGGCTGTTACTGCAGCATGACTGACTTAGTCTAAGTTGACTGACACGGTATCTTATATGGTGTATGTAAGAAGAAGTGAACTAACACTTATAAAATACTTAGCCCTGTGAGTGGTACTAATCAAGCAATGGAAAATGTTAGTATTATAATTGATTTATGCATTTTACCTGCCATGTTCATGCTAAAAACACATTTAGGTTTTATCTAATTTGCATTACAAGGTGTTGGCATCATTGAGAGATTGAAAATGAGATTTAGAGTCCAATAAAGAGGCACGTATCTTTGACTGCTAAATACAAGAAATGAAAGAAATTATTTAACCTAAGATATTCTAGTTTTTAAATTCCATCCCATTAAATAATTTTGTTCCCTCCACTTACTATAGTTCTTGGTGTCGGGAAAGCCCACATTCTCCTACCTGTCCTAGGGCAGAGCAACAAAGCAAGCCATCTGGTGTCAAAGTAGCATTATTCCTCCATCTGCTTAATGTTTCCATAAGAATGCATTTCCCAAAATACAAATTTCTTTTCACGTGGGTGACAACTTAGTGTTCCTCATACAGTTTTGAATGTTTGCCTGTGAACAGCCCACTTCCTGAGTGAAGTCGATTCTGATCTGTGGTTCCTGCTGACTCTTTCAGCCCAGCTCAAGCACCACAAATTCCACCCCAACAGACAATTCACAAAGTACTTCTTCAGTTGACCCCTTTAATGAAAAAGAAAGTGGGTTTAAACTGTAAACTCTCCTTTTTTTTCCCCAGGAGGGTTTGAAAGCCAGTCTGCCCTACAGAACCTTCAAAAGTCCAGGACTTGGAGTCAGAAGATACCCAAAGGCCACGGGACAGCGCAGGTAGAATGAACAGACCTGCGCATTCTCTCCCAGTAGCTCAATAGAGACAGCCACCTCCATGCTCCCTGGCCCCCAACCCTTGACTGGAAATGGGCCCTAGGAAAGAAATGCCAACCTAATAGTTACTGATGAGCACAGAGATGATGAGGTAGGGGGTTTGAAAATAGGGCAGTTAAGTGAGAGCTTAATGATGGTAAACTATCCAACCCACTTCTGAGAACCTGATGCCAGAAGGCCACAGACAGGAAAATACTCCCCAGCAAGAGATGGGAGGCTGTTCTAGAGAACTGGATCACTCTAAAAAGGCCAAAATTTTAGTTTGGTATCTGCTGTGAAGCCTACTTGTCCACAGCTCTGCTCACACAGAGAGCTTGCTAATCCCTTCCAAGCATCTTAATCTGAATTATAAAAGGACAACCAAGGATTATCAGGTATTTAAGAAAACTTGCAACATGAATTAGAGGGGACTGGTAAGAATGACTCCAGAGGAAATAGAGACCAAGTGGGAACAGGATTTGTTTGTGTGTGTGTGTGCCCACAGAGCTGGTAAAGAAGAAAGTTTATTCATAAAATAAGAGCAGAAAGATAGATACAAAACTAGTATCAGAAAGGAAGAGAGAGATCTTGGGAATTAAAATATGATAACTAAGATATTCAACAGAGTTAGAGTATAACATGGAACAAGTCCTAGAAAGTAAAACAAAAATAGGAAGAAATGGAAAATAGGAAAGACAGAGGTTCAAAACAAAAAGTCCAATATTTCTGAAATTCCAAAAGGAGAACAGAAAGGAAGAAATTATCAAAGAGATTATAGAAAAACGTTTTCCCCAGACCTGAAGTTCATAAGCCTCCAAGTTAAAAAGGTACACTCTAGCACAATGAATGTAAAGGTCTTGAAATGTCAGAGATAAAGACAAGGTGCTAGGTCCTCCCAGAGAGGAAGCAAACAAATGGAATCAGGGAGTGGAATATAAACACTAGAAGTAAGAGGATAAATCTTTTCAACTTGTAGTGGAAAATTGTTCTCAGTCTCGGACTTTATACCCAGCCGATCTGTCCAACAAAATAAAGGCAGAATAGACATATCCAGATTTTTGCAGACCCCATCAAAATGAGAGTTAGAACTAAGCAGGAGCAGTACAAGGGACCCAGAAAGGATGTTACCTACCCAGGAGGATGTCAAAGGGAAGTTGCAGGGAAATTCAGGCAACAGCGGTTTTCTTGGAAAGGTAGAACAATCTACTTGAACCCGTATGGGCAGGGCAGTCCCAGGACTCTTTAGAGGTAAAAGTAAGGGGTGCTATGAGAGACAGTGAGCAATCCCTTCAGACTGAAGTCTAACTGCATACGTCCACTTTGGATCCTGTAGGAGCCGTCCATCCGACCAGTGGGCCAGGAAAGGCCCATGCAGACCAGGTGCTGGAGGGTCTAGGAAGCCTGGCTAAGAAGTTTGAACTTTATATGTAGACATTGATCCCCCAAGAGATGCTAGGCCACCCTGCAGGGACACAAATTGGTAGGCAACAAGAACATCCTGAGTCTTCTCTTTTGTCAACATTATATATAGAAATGGACTTTACGGTCCTCACTCAGCCTGTATTTCAGATGGCCAGTGAGTGTGTGAACTTATCCCAAAGTGGTGTAGGTGGCAGAAGGGGCCCCTCCCCATTTCTCTGCTGCCCCTTTATTGTCATGTTTTGCAGCCCAGATATGTTTTAGCTTAATTAACTCTCAGAAGATGAACAAGTAGCTTAAAAGGATTCTTGGAAAGAAATGGTACCTTGAACATGGTACCAATAAAGGAAGCACAGACAAGCAACAAGAAAATGACAGCAGATGTGCCTGTACTTCAGCACGAGGTTAAAGCAACAAGAGTCAAATCACCTCTGAGACGAAGCTAGACCAAGTTTTAAATGATGCACTGTCATGAGGGTTTGCAGCTATTACTCAAGAAGAACCTAAATGTAAAGCATGCCTTTAGATGGCAGCTAATGACAGAATTGGGCACCATGACCAACAGGACGTCTAAAAACACTTCCTATTTCCATTTAAACTTACCTTTTAAGCTTTTCTATAGTCGTATATTTTATCACGTACATATTAATATTTGCAGTTGTATTTGCATATTATTTATATGGTTTGTAAATTTTTTTCCCACTGATTGTGTGAAGATTCAAAAGAGCCTCAGGCCACTGCTATAGATGATGGGAATTCCATCCATGGGGAGGCAATGCTGTGACTAAAATTCTGCTGGAGGAAAAAGACTTAGTCATATGGAGATGGGTTCATGAATATTTAAAATAGTGCAAGCATGAAGCAGTAATGACCTAAATGAGATTAACCTTAATCAGCCCTTCAATTGAAATAATGGGATAAATTTGAGAAGTACTGCAAAGAATGAGGAACTGAGAGAGTGTGGCTTGTTTAATAAGAGAAGGCGTCTGTCCTTACACTCCCTGCCAAATACAGCTACCAACAGAAAAAAGCGCAATAATTAATATTAGCTTTATGAGTATGCTGTGCACCCCTAGAACTGTAATTCTGCTTAACACCTGTTTTCAGGGTCACCCCGGGTTATGTACATAGGGGCGCTCTCTTGATGTCCTTACCCCAAGGGAGTAGTTTAAGGTTATTAAATTAGAAAAGCTGGATTCCAAACCAGAAAGTCTAGCTCCAGACCATACCCTAACTGCTACAAGAGTGTAATCAGTACTAATTACTGTGAAATACCTCCACAGGATTCATACTTCTTTTTAAGACATCCAGATATTCAATAACAAGTTTTCTAGGCTGTGGCAACAAAACTTGTGAATTGGAAGCAAACCAATTTATTTTCTGTTGATATGTAGAGCAACAGAAGCCTCCAATTCGAGACATAGCCTGTAAGTAGACAAACAAAACGCAACAATTAGAATCACAAATCGCGATCGGTGATTGAAAAGGTGCTGTGGAATGTTGACAGTTGGGAAATGACATCGAATGTAGGAATGTGACTCACTAGCAGCCGTAGGAACTGTCTTGAACATTGTCTCAGAATACTGGAGACTCTCTTCGTTTTCTGTGGCTACCTTAATGTGTACTCTCCCAGCTCTGGAAGCCAGAAGTCCAAAACCAAGGTGTTGGCAGGGCAGCACTCCCTGGAGGCTCTATTCTCTGCCTCTTCCAGCTTCTGGTGGCTGTCAGCAGCCCCCACCTTGTGGCCACATCACTACCTCTCCCTGGTGCGTCTCTCGTGCATGTGTCCTTCATAAGAGCCTACTGGGTTAATCCAGGATGGGTGCCCCAGCTCAAGATCCATAACTCAATATATATGTAAAGTCCCTTTTTTCCAAATAAGGCAACATTCACATGTTCCAGGGATTAGAATGTGGGCATATCTTTTTGGGGGCCATCATTCAGTTCAACCCAGAGACACCATCAAAAACCAACAAACAGAGTTAAATAGTTGAAATACACAGCTCATTCAAAGGTGAGGAAGACAAAACAAGGCAAACTGAGAGACACACAGCAAATAAGAATTTACGTAAGAGTGCACAATGTACAGACTCCCAAAATGGAGACTGGGAGGATGCATAAACTGTGTAAATGTTCCGTGTTGATTAGACATTGCAATACTGTGGCCCATTTGGAACAATATATGTGGAAAGGGAACTAAATTTGAGGGAAAAAAATTAAACAATTAAATATTTGTAAGATAAGGAAGGGATAAAAAGTTTGAGCATGGATCAGAAAAAGCTTAAAAGATAAAAGAAAAGATCCTAGCCCAGCAGGTAAAACCTCAAGAAAGGCTTCTGATGTTGCCTTTTCTCAGCTCACACTGGCCCTAGTTAGTATTCAGGGGGTTGGAGTTAAGTGTGAGATTATGTATCAGTAGACCCCCAACCCAGCCTGCCCACCACCTGAGAGGATGTCCTGTGTTCAAGTTTGCAGTGATAGGCTGTGTAGGATGCACAGGGTCATGTCAGCTGCTCCAGACAATTTTAGTGAATCTGTGCTTCTCCTTTGTCTCTTCCTGGTGAATTAGTGACTTTGTAATATGGGGAAATTCAACTGTGTGACTTTTAGGCCCATTCTGAGTCTGAATTGCTGACTTGCAGGGTCAGTGAATTTCCTTTTGGAAAGTGAGCATTCCTGAAAGTTGGAGTGCCATGTCCAGGAATGCTCAGAAATCCTTCCTTACAGGCCCTGAACGTGAGCACATCGCCGTCTGTCTGGGATGGTTCACACGCAGTCTGGCACTAAACTGGGAGGATTAATCAGGAGTCTCCCTAGGGCCCATGGTCTCGAGATCCTCAGGTCTGACATTCCCACATGCCCTGCACAGCAGGCAGAGGCAGCAGGGACAGAGCTCTGCTGCCCTGGAGGGCAGACTCCCCCACAGTTCACACCTCCTTACACAGGAATGGCCCCTGAGTCCTCATTCCAAAGAAACATCCAAATCACACCAGGGAATGTCAGCTCTCAGGGCAAGGTTCTCACACTGTTCCCAAACACCAGTCGTCAGACAGCTGTTAGTTCAGGACAGACATTTCTCTGCTCCATGGAGAGCTGAAAGAAAAGGAGGGACGTGTGTGTGTGCATGCATGCTTATACACATATATACACACACATATAACATACATAAAACCCATTTTTTTCCTTTGGAAGATAATCATAGTTGTTTAATTAGTAATGAAATTTATTTTTAATGTTATTTCTTGGAATCTTTTTAAATTAGCAATTTTTTTTATCCTTTTACTTCACTTTTAAAAGCTTTCTTCACTTTTTGGCTTGTTTGTAAGATCTAAAAATCTGGGCATCTCTGTAATAGCTTTACAATTACCTTAAAGAAGCCTTGAGAATCCTCCAAAACTGTTCCCCATACAAGACGAGCCTTCCTGGAGTCCCTTGGCTTTGCTGCCCTGCCATCTCCGGGAAGTTCCCAAGCAAGGAAGTGAGCCCAGGGCCTTCCCTCTCCCCCAGTTATGGACCACAACATGCAGGGCAGCCGGAGGTTCTGGTCTCAGCTGAATAAACTGGGAATTTAGTACCAGGCAGGACTTCTTTATTCAAAACAGTAAGAAAGTGGCCTTTATCTGGGGACCTGCTGTTTCCTCCCCACCCACTAGTCACAGGCTGCTGGCAGAAAATAGGTGTCAAATTCTCACTGAATGAATTTGTATCCCTATACTGCTTTTTAAATTTTTGATCATGATAATCTCAGTTTTAACGCTTCACTGTAATCACATTTCCAGCATTTTCGTTTTCTAGACATATCTGTCATGTTACCAACCACAGTTCAGAAGCCCTTACAGTAATTTCCTTCTGTCCCCATTTTATTACCCCTCCTGTCTTCTCCTCTCATTCCTCAAACAGGGAAAAGAGGATGTGTAGAAAATTTCATGTGAGCAATCAGAGGGTTATACATATACACAATTTTGTCAGGTATTGAAATGAACTTTAGTTGGAAAAAAGAAGAAACAAAATATGGACCCACCATAGAAAACCATGAGTTTGTTAAAATGCATTCTTAGATTTCTGCGAAGTGATCCAACGTGAGAATCTTGTATGGCATTAAGTTATCCACTAGGGGGCACTGCAGTCAAAGCAGTGAGCTCAAAACCTTTGCCCAACCTGGGTAAACTCAGATTCTTCCATGAACATTGTGAGAAGTGTTTTCACAAAATGAGAGGACACTATTTTCACTTTATGGAAAAGGAAGAAAAAATCCCTTTTCTGGCAGCAGAAGCTGAAAATTAGATGACTATGCATTCAGAGTTGGCCCTATGCGAAGGTCAGTACAGTGTTCAGGAAACCAGAACCTGCGTGAGAACGTGAACCAGGAGGTTCAGGTCAGAGATAACATGCTGGTCTTGGAAATGTCACACTTTGCTCGCTCTGCTGGCTGAAAACGTTGTCCTTCCTCCGCCTTCTCTCCTCCCACCCTCCACCCCTGCTGACCCTGCTAATAGCCATAGATAAAGCCATAGATAAGATAATTTAGGCCACTCAACGAAGCCTTATAAAAAGATGTAGGAATGGAAAGCATTTAATTTCATAATGCGTCTGGTGTCACCAGCTGGGTGAGGCATCACCTCGGGGGAGACATGGTCCCTGAGCCACAGAAGGTCAAGGGGGGCCTCTTGTGTGGTTACAGCAAATGGAGTAGAATGCGAGAGACCAGAAACACGTGTTCTGATCTATTTTTAAAAGACATGACTTTTTCATTAAAACTCCATTTTTTAAAACATTGGATCTAAAAAAAAATTTAATACATTTCTGGGCTGAGAGTTGAAGGGCTAAGGGCCTGGGACAGGGTGGGCTGCGAGAGGGCACAATTGAAACCCGGACGAAGCCACAGCCCAGGCACCACGGGGCACTTACGGCTCTAGTGAGGCCCCTGCAGCTCCGAGCCAGCTTCCTGCCGGACTCTGAGGCAGCGGGAAGAGGCCGTACCCACAGGAGTTGCCAGGGCCCGTGTCAACCAGGTGAAGTGAAGATTTGTTTTACTTAGTGCTGCAGGTTGACTCGTGTGTCCCTGTCCCCACCGCCACCAAAATTATGTTGCAACCCTGAACGTTACACACACACACACACACACACACACACACACACACACACACGTGAATGTGACCTTATTTGGAAGGTCTTTGCAAATGTAAGATAAGATGAGGTCATTCAGGTGGTCTCTAATCCAGTATGACAGTTGTCCTTATAAAATGAGGAGATTTCAACAGCAGTAGCACAGAGAAAATGCCACCTGGTGGCAGGGTCGGGGAACACCAAGGGTGGTGACAGCTAGCCCGGAGGGCACGGTGCCCCGGACGCCTTCTCAGAACCTGCAGGAGAAACCGCCCTGCTCACACCTTGATTCCACACGTCCAGAGTCCAAAACTGTGAGAAAATTACTTTCTGTTGTTTTAGGTCACCCAGTTGGAGATGCTTTGTTACCGCATGCATCCCTAGGAAACTAATTATTTATGACCAAATTCAGAAACAATAGGGTGGAAGTCTGGGAAGGGCAATAAAGATATACTTCACTGGCTAACCACTATGTTTTAAAGAACATTTTCTGTGCTTTTTCCTCTTCTCTCCCTATTTTCCTGCATACCTAATGTCAAATATTCCATTTTTTTAATGCACATTCTTTTTATTTATCTTTAAACACACAGCTCTTGGTAATTTCTCAAGATATGTCCATTTTTGTTCCTAGTGCATTTTGTAGATCCCCTCAAATACCCTAAAAACTTTACAATCAAGGTAGCATTTTTAAAGTACTTTGCTCCCTTGAGTTGCTCTAAGTGATTGACATAAATATGCCCTTATTCTATGACATCTTAAAGGAAAAGATTTTTTTTTTTAAAGGGAACAGTTATTTTAAACCTCAGGAATTATAGAGCCAAGTTGATCATCTTGTCCTAAATCACACAGCCTTTCAATGGATGAATAGGATTTGGTAGCTAGATCTCCCAACTCCTTGAATAGCCTCTTCTAAATGTCACCCAGTTATATTTTATTTTTAATTATTCACCTATGGAAGTAGAGTGAATAAACCCTCCAAAATCATGGTCATTCAAGAGTTGCTTTTTGGGGACCTTTTCTGTATTTCCGATAGAAATCTCTGATGCTCTGGCCAAATGGTACAAGTCCATTGTCATGTCCTAATTTCCCAGTATCCACAAGAATTTCTTCCCCCTTCCCACTCCATTCTGAGAAAGCGCCTCTCTACCTGTGGCATGAGCACGGAGGATCAAGCACAAGCCAAGCTACACCTTCTCCCCAAATTTCCTGGCTCCACGTATTCCTGGGACAGGAAGGTCACTAGCCTGCTGGCTCTGTGCCAAGACCATTCTGAATGCCCCTAGCCAGCCCTTGGCCTGACTCCCTCCACCATCACCATTTTGCACCCGAAAGAGGAGTGCCATCTTAAAGGTCTGGCCCATACTAGGGCAAAATCGCTTATCCTTGCTGCGCCTCAGCAGAGCAGAGACACACTGGAATTTTCAAAAGTGCCAAAGAAAAATTAAGGGGAAATCAAAGGAAATCATGGAAGCACAGACACAGAGCCGAGTTTCTCCCAGGGCTCAGCAGTCTTGGCCCATTCCTCATGGGCGCTCATACTCAAGTCAGATGGTGAAGACCACCTCCTGGCCTCTTGATGTCCCAGCTCCTGAGTAATTACCATGTGAAAAGTGCCATACCCCCCGCCCCTGCCAGGCCAGTGTCCTAGATAACTCAGCCTTGGAATTCAGGCTATTACTGGCCTAAGGCCCAATCTCCAGGTGAGAGGTAGATGACAAGATTCTTTCCATGCACTCCGGCCTGTGGTGGGCAATAGGGCCTGGCTTAGCCCCATCTTGACCTTCAAATGGAAGAATTAATGAAAATGTTGCCGTAGAAGAAACCTGAAACGTTCATGCAAGATGAAAGACATACACATCACAGCCTGTGCAAGTTGAAGTGAAAGCCAACCTCCCGGCCAAGGCTGAAGGGTCCCAGCTAATGATGCAGAAAGGCAAACATGTGAGGGATGCAAAGGAAGGGACGCCGACAGGGAAGAGGACAGAGGAACATAGACCAGAAGGTTGTCATTAGAAAGTGACATAGGCACACAGTGGACATGCATGTCCTGAGCTAAAAGAAGGCAGGGCTTCTTGGCAGGGAGCAGGTTGTGTAGTTCCGAAGAACATGGAAGTTCTCCAGATAATGGGATTTGGGAAGGAAAGGAAAGAGGCCAAATATCATAATAGTTAACACTCAATTATGCCAGAGACATGCCAATCACTGTATATGGATCTGCTCATTTCCTCCTCCAGCAGCCCGAGCAAGTCCTATCATTCGCACTTTACAGAAGAACTAACGACCCTAAAAACACTCAGTAAGGTAACCAAAGTGGCGCAAATGGGTGCAGAGCCGAAATTAGAATCCAAGTCATCAGCTACTGCAGCCAGAGTCTTGACACAGTATGTGGACACACACACACACACGCATATACTCACACACACCACACACACTCACACATCATACTTGAACTGGAGGGGGTGGGAAAGCAGTCACCAGGAGCCCCCATGGGTCAGTGAGGAGGACAGGGAGGGTCACAGACTGTCCAGGACTCAACAGAGGGGGATATTTCCGAAGGAGAATAGGAGTGGATTGCAGGTGCAAAGCGGGAAACTAGGAGACCCTGGAGAGAGCCAGATCGCAGGCAGCGTTAGCATCCTCCGAAGACCCTGAGGACACGGAAGGGCTTATCCACCACGGAACAAGGACCCCGGACATCCCAGGGGAAAGGGTTGGGCCGCAGGCACCTGAGTGTGGGAAGGAGACAGATTACCGGGGGGGCCAGAACATCGGCGATGACTGGAGATGACAGTGACAGGCAGGAGCCGCACAAACGGAGGGCTGTCCCTGTCTTCCGAGCCACCCGGACTCTGGAGCACTGGGTCTGTGGTCGGCTGGTCGTTGCCCCAAGTGGAAGGGCCACCTGGGGGCCACAGAGGTGCTGGAGGAGGAAGGAGCTCTGCCTCATGCAGCAGACGGCCGGGGGCCACCAGTCCTTGCAGGAGGAGAATTAGCTGGCCTAGGAAGCTTACCCCGGCGTGGCGGATGGAAGGTAAAATAATCTGCCTAATATACATTCCTTTTTTCCACTGGAAAATCTGAAACAGAACAATCTGCTCTATGCATGGCTGTACCTTCTGTTCTGGAAGGGATGAGACAGGGAGTTACCCCCAAAGAACAAAACCTGTAGTCATCACGGATTAAGACCCTAAAAGCAAAGTACTATATTCTGGCCCCGGGGTCAAGTCAAAAATATATGGCAGCCACTTGACTGACCTCAGGCTCACTGGTTTCAGTCCATTTTGCTCATCTTTCTGGTCATATTTCTGTTTGGAAATGATCTCAACCAGCCACTAACTATGTCATAGGCTTTCTCAACCGTCTTGTGCCCCTGCCATCTCTGACCCCTGCAAGGCCAGATCATGTTGAAACAATCTTTGAGTGTGTTTTTACGGTTCCAGGAAAACACTAAAAAAAGAATCTCCTTAGAAAATGAGTTTGAACTTCATGTTTTCCCTGCTTCTGTTTGGCTCCCCTCTGATGGCTCTTGCAAGCTGAGAACGGCCCATCCTAGAGCCGGGATCATGTCTCTCAGCTGCTGTTTTCTTTTTGTTCTTTTTCTTTTTTTTTTATTAAGGCATGTTTCAAATGTGCTTGACAGCGTGGATGTGGAACTAGGGACACCACCACCCTATGAATCCATCTCCCAGCTTCGACAATTATCAGCTCATTTTGGCCACTGTGTTCAGTAGATGATGTTCCTAAAAAACAGAAAGAAAAACAAGAATGCATTAAAATGTTGCACAAAACTTGGAGCACGTCCCCCATTCCCTCCATATTTCCTCTTAGATTGGAACCCACACTAAAATAGCTCTCAGCACAAATTACATGTAATTTGTTTTTGCAAACTCTTCCTAGGTTCTGAATTTCAATTAAACTTCAGGAAAACCATTAGGTTATAGGAATTAGGAGACCCCTTAAAAAGGAATTTATCTCATTGCCAGTTACTGTCCTGAATGTCACTCTAAAACAAAGCTGATTATTTATGCCAAGCTCCCATTTTACTTGTTGGGGATTTTAACCACATGCAGCAATTTCCAGTAAGAAGCTTAAACCATTTATTTCCCAGCTAAAGAAATGCTGGTAGAGGCAGGATTGGGACTGGGGCAGGGAGCAAGGGTGGTACAAGGAGCATATGATTTCTGAAAATCCCAGCCAAGTCATGCATGTTTATGCTTCCGACCATTGAAAGAGTCCACGGGAGATCATTTTAGGGTGAGTCAATGGAGACTATTCTAGAGGGAGTCAGATCTGCCCGCTATTCTTGACTAGGGGAGAGATCTTGATCTGTCTGTTGAGAGATTCTCAAAACTAGCTTCTGATTTTCTTCCTTCCCTCCTTTCTTTCTTCCTCCCTTCCTCTTTCTCTTTCTTTTTTTTTAAAGTGCATGGCCTCATTAAGAAGAAGGGAATTTATGTCATTGATATCCACAGCCACATGTTCTCTCACCAAGCTCTTCTGTTTTCTGTTAGCACATGAGAGTGAAAGGGAAAAGCACGAGCAGTCGGTACCAATCCTGCTCAAGGTCCAGCCACGTTAGTTATTACCAGGCTCATTTGAAACCTCCTACTGTGGGATTTGGTGAACTCAAATGACTACCCCAAAATACTGACCATGTCTCCATAACACCCAACAATAGGTTTGTCAGGATGTAGATCAAGGCCTGAAATCTTGGCCAGGCATCTCCACTTCCACATGTATTCCTCCCTGGTACAAAATGCTTAAGGCAGATATATCTCTAAAATGAGTACATCCCCATGGAGGAGAGTGGATCCATAGTTTACACACACGTGCGTGCACGTGCACACACACCATGCACAAACAGAGGAGCCCTATTCTGTTGAGGCACGAACCCCCAGGCAGGCCTCTTGCCATCAGTCAAACGTCCTGGAACAGAGACATTTCCTCAAGGACCCCAGGGGTGGCCTGCAGTCACCTGAGACAACTTTTTCCACTCTCGACCACCTGCAAAGGCACAGGGAAAGGACCACGCTCCAGTGGTAGCCTAGGTTTTGTCTGCACTGTTGGGATGAGCAAGTACTTTAAGTCTCAGGGCCTCATTTCTTCAGCTCTGACCTAGGGGAGGAAGTGGATCAGATGGTTTCTGAAAGTCTAAAGGCATCTCTAAATGCATAGTGAACTGTGAACACAGAGTAGGATTCGGCATCTGCCGGTGTGGATTCGAAACTTGGCTTCATGTATCCAAGCCCTGTGACTGTAGAAATGTCATTTGATTTTTTCTGCAAACTAGAAAAAGGAATATCTATGTCACAGATTCTAGGAAAGATTGAATTCTTTAAACATATATAAAGCTCCTGACTTGTGGAATATGTCATAACACTAGTATCCTCCTTTCTAAAATGCTATGATTTCCAATGTCAAGAAGTCTGGGAAGTTTGCCTTTCTCGAACACAGCTAGATAATTTAATCCCAAATATTTCACAGTCTAACTTATTACTCATTGGTGCATGAAAAGTACACAAATCTGGGTCAGTACTGCTAGAAAATATGCAGAAGTATTGCATTGCCCATGTCTTATGTGAGATGTTTTACATATTTTTTTCTTAACTTGTTTCAAGACACTTAGAAATAAAATAAATGGATTAAACCAAGCTATGAAAGTGAAGACTTTGCAAAGTTTGTATTGCTAATTAAATTAAGGTTCCCAGCAGATAAAGGACAAATGACTGAGCTCAACAAAATATTTCCTTTGATCTCAAGATTTTTTTACTTCAAAGACTGAGCAGCAGGATCATGCAAGGGTGGCCCCCTCCTCTGCCTCCTGTGAGGGACTCATGGCAAAAGAAGAACTTCAGAGGGTCTGCCTCAGCACAGTGGACACTGGCGCAGGCAGACCTGGTGTGACGGGTCATAGGAGAAAGATGAGTCAGAAGATGTGGGCTTGAGGCTTGGGTCTGACACTTAGCCACAGCGCCTGACTGAGTCTCTTGACCTCAGGCTTTATGTTTTCCCAGGTGAAATAGGACAATAACACCTAACCTATTAACTCACAGGTTTGATGTAAAATAATGTTGGGTCTTTGGATAGACCAAATGCTGAAATAAGATGAAGAAACAAAAGCCAAGAGGGATCCTCCAGCAGTTTCCTTTCTCTCCCAGGGAGGGTTTTTCCACTCTGGAATCTCCAGTACTTGGTAGGAGGAGCTCAGTACTTGCTCCTTTACTGAAAGGGGGAAGGGATAGATGAAGACTGCGGTGAGGCATCCTCACTGCTCACACACTGTGCCTCCCTCCTCTTGGGTCCCTACTCATTCTACCCCTGAGGTCCTGGCTCCACTTAGTTCAAGGATCTACCAAGGTGGGTGAGGGAGAGGGAGATGGAGGAGTTGGGGAGAAAGGGCTACCAGCTGCCAAGAAGGAAGAAGGACAGCCACAGGGATGCAAGGGGACTTCCTCCAACACCTGCGACTGAACGGGAGCGCTTGTCTGTCCCTGCTCGTGGTGTGATATGCTGTCACAGACAGGAGAGTCCCAGCATTATTCCCACACATCCATGTTTACTTCTGCCTGGTTGGATCGAACAGAATGTCCTTCCAGATTTTCATCAGCCTGGAAAGACCAACACCCCACTTAGAGTGAAACACCACTTCAAGTTGGCCTGCATTCTTAGTCACCAAAGAGGGTTTGGGAAACCCAGACATTGACTCCATGATGAGAACATAATGAATAATAGAAGATGAACTTTAAGAATATGCACTGCAGCCTTTTATAGATGTCTTTCAAGTCTCCCAACCTCTTTGAGCTTCTTATCTCCACAATACTTTGGACCTACTTTATTTATCAGCATTGGAGAAAAGCAGGCAGATGCTGAAAGATGGATCTCTGCTGTAAGCTCTGAGCTGGGGCAGGGATGGAAGCCCCCATGGGTGTCTCCAGGTAGGTATTTCAACATCAGCACTCCCACGCCTTAGATGGATTGCTCTTCCTCTGACATTGGGATGGTTTCCTAATGATGCATGTCTGCTGTGAATCAGCCCATGATAGAGGAGTGATTCAGTAGACTAGCATGGTCGGGTGAAAGAGACCCACTCAAAGATATGGCATTGGTTAGGATGTTTGAGGCTGCAAGTCACAGGAGACCCAACCTAGTGGCCTATTCATCTCACATAACCGAGAGGTAGGTGGTTGCAGGGTTGTGTAGCTTCTCGGCCACAGAATGACAGTTGGTACAGCAATGAGGATTGCAGCCAGCCTCTGCTCTCGGCTCCCCTAGGTTCAAAGCCTAGCTTTGGTGTTTCTTGGTGCGGGACTTCAGCAAGTTACCCAACTTCTCTGAACCTCAGTTCCCACCTTTGTGAAACTGGAGAGAATTGTAACACCTCTCTCCCAGGGTTGTCGTTAGCATTCAGTTAGCTAGTGTAAATGTCAACCCCCAAGCCAGAGACTGGTGTGTATGTAAGTTAGTTCTTATCATCTTTAATTATTAATATTATGTTCCCATTGTCACAAGAGGTTTCCCAAGGCACCAAGCTTTGACCTACCCATGACAATGTGTAGGGCAGGAAGGAAAGTGTGGGAAGGGGGCCAGGCAGAGGACGAGAATGACACACGCTTCCTAGTGTATCTCTCTCCTTTAGAAAGAGAGCAGTCCTTCCCGGACACCTCAGCCCTTTACACTGGAGACCCTAAGTCAGGACTGGGCCATGCAGTGATACCTGACAATACCTGGCAAAGGAAACAGGAATTATCGTGGTCTAGAGTCTTGGTGCCATCTAACATGGCAGCCACAGGCCACATGACGTGATTTAGACTTAAATTAGAATTTGTTAAAATTAGAAATTTAGTTGCTCCGTCACTCAAGCCACATGTCAAGGGCTCAATAGCTACATGAAGTTAGTGGTCTTCCTAACAGATCGTGCAGATATAGACCATTTCCATTCTCACAGAAAGTTCTGGTGGACAGCACTGGAATCGGAGTTCATGCATGAGACACCAGCCTTCCCTGAGCACGTTTTCTCCTGATGCCTGAACAAAACCGGGGCTCTGTTCACAAGGAAGAAGTGGACTTCCTGGCTGGGCTGATCAGCAGCAAGGAAGGAAGAACAGGAGGGAGGACCAGCATAGACACGAGTGAGACCAGAATGGTGGGTGTAAACATGGTAGTCGGGGGAAGAAACTCCTCGAAGGTAAGGAAGTCTCATTAGACTTCAGGTTTGCCATGCTGGCCTCTCTGCCCACTAGACTCCATTTGACTGTGGTAGGTAGCAACTGTAATTATCAAGAAGGATTTGTTAGACCTCCTATCTGAGTAGTTTCAGTTACCAAAGGAAAGATGAACCTTCAGCCTGCTGACATTCTGGACTCCAACCCAGGTTCACAAGGCTCTGAAACTCACCATGCTGATGTTGGCTTTTCTTATGAGTGTGATGTAAAATGGGGTAATAAAAAGCATTTTCCACTTCACATAACCACTGTGAGGCACTACAGATAATACGACAAAGCCTTCAGGAAAGTCTTACCAATCTACCTGCAGAATGCAGCCATGGGGTCGTCCATGGCTTACTGGGGGCCCTCAAAAGAAGTAAAAAGTCCTCAGAGCCCCTTTAAGTACTTGAGAACGTGTTGGTTGACTGCAGCAGGAATGCAGCTGGAATAATAATAACAACAACTAAGGTGCGGTCATGCTTAACTATATGCCAGGCGTTTGCCTAAGGTCAGCAAGTAGCAGAGTGGGATTTGTGCCCAGATAGTCTACTGCCAAAGCCCAGGCACTCTGCCGTACTTTCTCCCTAGAACTCTAGATGACTAGGCGATCACTCAGAGCAATGGTTCTCAAATTCCAGCATGCATCAGATTCATCTGAAAGCTTGCTAAAACACCGATCTCTGGGCCGACACTGCCCTAGAGCAGGTACCTCCTATCAGCTCAGGACAGCAGGCTGTGTGCATCTCTTCCCAACTGTGCGTTCCACAACATCACTTCGGTAGTTTGAAATCAGTCACAGTGGAAGAATTTAAACCACAGGAATCAACAAACTTCAGGGCATTTTTATTCTCCCAGAAGAGCCAGTTGTTCAATCTTCACCAGCACACCACCGGCTAGACCCTATCCCTAGAGTCTCTGATTCAGTAAATAGTAAATGGAGCCTGGGAACTTACATTTCCAATAAATTCCCAGGTGATGATGATTCAGCTGGCCCAGGGACATAGTTTTGGGAACCACTTGAAAAATCATTTCAAAGAGTCCTGAAACAGACAACAGATTCTCATCTGACATAAGCCATCACTGACAAGAAGAATGCTGGTGATCTTATCAAGCAATGTTGGCTATAAATGACCCTGTATCAAATTGATACTAATAAGATCTAAACTTTACAGAGCGTTGACTGTAGGCAGCTACTGGCCTGTCATCCTATGCATTAATTCACTGAATCCTCTCAACAACATTAGAGAGTAGGTGCTATCTTTATAGCTGAAGATGAGCACAGAACAATCAAATGACTTGCCAAGGAGTAAGTGGAGTCACTGAGACGTGAGCGTGGGCAGTCTGACTTCAGAGCCCACGAGTTTAACCACTACTCCACAAATCACAGATGAGACTGGACTGTAGTTTTACCAAATATAAATCTATTAACAGCTCCATCAAAAAAAGAGGGCACTTCCAAGGACATACACAAAGAAGGGAATTTGAATTTGTTTCTCCTAACTAGATTTTCCTAACTTAAAGGAAAACGGATCAAGAAATTTTTATTCCCCTCATTGCCCTTCCTTCAATATCATGAATGTGCAGAACCACACCACCAGTTGATGGCCATTCTAGATCAGGGGACTGTAAACTTTTTCTGCGAAGGACAATATAGTAAATACTTCAGGCTTTGCAGGTCTACAGTCTATGCTGCAGATACTCAACTCTGCTGTTTTTGTTTGGAGACAGCCATAGAGAGTATGTAAGAATGAGTGTGGCTGTGTCCCAGTAAAACTTTGCTTACCAAAACAGGCAGGTTAGCTGCAGGCTATAATTTGATGGCCTGTCCTAGAGTCATCTAGAGGTGACTCCTTATTCCTAACTATTATTACTAGCAGGAATGTTAAAATACATAGGTACCAATGGGAACCTCTTTAGAATACAACCCATTTCTCTGATTCTGATTTGGCTATAGAAGCTTTTCCTTGGTTTTTAAACTATGATTGTAGGCTTAGTTCGCTAGAAAATCATGCTGCTGAGATAAATATTCACAGATGCAAAGTTTAGCTCCTCTTTAGTCCTCCTGGTCAAGGGGGAAACAAGACGAGTAGGGAAGTATGACCTCACTGGATCACTTCAGATACATTATGACTAACTTAGAGCCAATCCAGAGTGTCACTTGTAAGTCTCCAGTGTCATCTTTCTTCTTAAAAGATAAAATATTTGTTCCATTTATAACCAACAGTGATGCCAAAAAATTGTGATGATTGTAAGAGATTTGAAAATAGTATGCTCCAGATCCATCTTCCCCTGAACAGTGAGATCACCACCATAGTGGTGGATACACCCAGAACTTTTTTCTTACGCCCTAAGCTACTCATCTTGCCTCCAGGCTCTCACAGCTTCTGATCAGCTTTCTTCATGCGTATCCCTGATCCTTTGGCCCTCATGACCAAGAAACTCTCTCTGGACCACCACTGCATTATTGACATAAGGCTGAGCTCCTCGGCCTGGCATTCAACACCTGGTATGGTCTAGCCTCATTTTTTTCTCTCCCAGTTTATCTCACTCACCCAGTTTCTATATCTGAAGTTCCAAAGGCTTAGTCAAATGAGACAAGTGTTTCAACTGAAGCAACAAAAACCACATAACCATGGAAGAACCATAACCACGGCTGAGAGAAAGACAGCTGGAGGCAGCAAGATAAGCTAGAAGTGAAAGGGAGAAGCTAAGACAAAGTTTCAGAAATAAGGCAATAGAGTATGACATTTCACCTCATTCGTGGTGTCTGGTACTTGGTGTCTGGACAGATTTGGGACCTTAAAAGAAGAGATGCCTGAGGTCAGTGCTTTCCAAATTTACCTATTAGATTCACTGCAGTGGCTTTTAACCATAAATACTAATAGTCTCCCCAGACCAGGTCCAGGGAATCTAAATTTTAATAAATGCTTAAAATAATTCGTAGGGTTGTTCAACTTTGAGAAAATGCTGGCTTCACATTAAAATCACCTGGAGCCCATGCAGAATAACCACCTGGAGAGACTACGTGGAGATGCACTGGCCAACAGCCAGTTTCAACTGACAGGCATGTGTGTAAAGATGCATTCGGTTACTCCCAGCCTCCAGGCTCCAAGATCCCCAGGATCCCTGAGGTCCCCTGATATTGGGAACAGAGACAAGTTGTTCCTTCTTTGCCCTGTCTGAATCCCTGACCGACAGAACCCAGGATCCCAATAAAATGGCTGTTTTATGTTTTTGTCTCAAGAATCATCTGGACATCTTTTTTTTAAATGCTGTCCTTAAGACATCCTTATATATTTAGTCTGGAGAGGATCTGGTATTAATACTCCCCTAATTTTTTATTATAAAAATTTTAAACATCAAGAAGAGTTGATGAGTGGGAATGTAAATAAAATACGTGGGCCCATCACAGTTGTGAATATTTTGCAATATGCCAGATAGATAATAGATAGATGTGAACTACTGAAAAATAATTTGCAGACATGCCATTTTATTTCTAAGTAGTTAAGCACAGAACTGTCCAAAACTAAGGACATCATCCTACATAAACACAATACCATTAGCACATCTAAGAAAATAACAGTAATTTCCTAATATCCAGTCCATAATTAAGTGTGCCCAATTATCTCAAAAATCTCCATTTTTAGTCTTTCTTAACTAAGAACCCAATCAAATTTCATGTATTGCATTTGCTTGTTGAGATTCTTTAGATTTGTTAAGATCCTTTAGATTCTTAAATTTGTTCTTTTATTTATTTATTTTTAATCACACTGACTAGTTAAAGCAACCAGGCCATCTGTCTTGTAGAATAGTCTACAATCTATATTGGTCTAGTCAAATCTTCATGGTGTCATTTAACTTATATATCTATTCCCAGTAGATCCTAAACTGAAATTTCAGTCTAAAGAGATCAGATTCAGATCAAACATTTGGGGCAAGTCTAATTCATAAAAGATGTTTGTGTTCTTCACATCATACCAGGTGGCATATAAGATTGAGTTGTCCTACCACGAGTGATGCTGGCTTTGATCCCTTGATTTAAGGGGGTGACTATCTTACCTCTTCATCAAAATCCATACATCTCTTTGCAATTAGCAAGGAATCTATGAGGTAATATTCTAGCACATGAGTGTCCTATTTTCCCAACAAAATTTCACCTAATAGTTTCAGCACCGATTGATGACCCTTGCCTAAAAGAATTACTTAGTTGGGAGTTGCAGAGCACTCTTGTTTTATTTTCACTTTTGTTTGAAGGTATAATTCACATACAGTAAAAATTCACTTTCTTCCATACTGTTCTGTGAGTCTTGACAAACAGATGTATAATGATTTGCAAGCACCACAACCATTAAGCTATAGAATAGTTCCACCACCCGACAAAAGAACTCCCCATATCCTATTAATAGCCAGTCCTTCCCTCAACACCACCCCAGCAACCACTGACATGTGCTTATTTTTCCCTTTTCCAGAATGTCACACATGTGGAATCATGCTTGCACAGCCCTTTGAGTCTGGCCTTTTACCTTGACAAAATGCATTTGAGATCCATCCATGCTGTTGCACCATTTCCATCTCATTGCAGAGTAATAGTCCATTGTAGGCGTGTATTACGGTGTGTTTATCCATTCCCAGGGACATTTGGGTTGTTTACAGTTTGGAGCAATTCAAATACAGCCATAAAAACAGTGTCATCCAGGTCTTCATGTGAACATAAGTTTTCATTTCACTTGAGTAAGTACACAGCAACAGGATTTTTTAGATGTTTAGTAAGTGAATGTTTAATTTCATGAGAAACGGCTAAATTCTTTTCCACAATGGCTGTCCCATCTTACATTCCCACTCATCATGCACGAGAGATCCATGGTTATTTTTTAAATTTTGCCTTCTTTTATATGTTCTATTTCTGGTGTTCTCCCATGGAGAAAAAAAGCATTTTGTCATCAACTTGAGATGAACTCTAGCTCTTAATAGAAAGGCAGAATAAATGCTAACTCTTTTCACTTAATTGCCAATTTGCAGAGAAAGAGTTTTGATAGTAGTAGCCTCCAACTGAGGTTTTCTTTTTTCCCTCTTTTTCTCTCTCCTTCTCTTTGATAACTATGGACCTATGGATTTTTATTTATTTCCTATTTTACAGTCAATAACCTTGGTCATTCCTTTAATTCTCGAGCATCCCAAATTTGCCTACTGAGACTGCTGTCTTGTTCGTCCTGTGACCTTTTGGCACGCCTGCCCTTAGCCTTTGACACGTTTCTCCTTTCTGGCACAATTAGATTCCCACTCCCACCTTAAATTTTCCTTCAACCAGACCTAGAATCAGCCATTTCTCCAAGAGAACTGGTTCCCTTAAGTGATTTTTAGAAGCCAAGTCTGGACAGTAGCATCTCAGGACTACTGAGGTGTCATCATTTTCGGGTTCTTGCTATGGAAACACACACATACCTTTAAATCAAGAACTAAAATATATACATACACACAAACCATTAATTTAAAAAACATTTCCAATTAAATTTGTCTTAACTTCTTTGACTTCTAATTTGTGTCTCTCCTCTCTTACACCAGGAATCATGATTCTTAATAAAATGTAGTTAATAAATATGTATTAACTAATTGGCTTTATCTCATACTACAAATAAGATAGTATCAAAATCACAATAGCAGTATTACTGCTCCTGATGAAACTGCTGAGGAAAGCCTAGGAGTTCTTGGCAATTCTTTCTGCCCTTAAAATATTTCCCATCTGGGATGCCCAGGTGGAGTTCTGTGTTCAGAAGTTACTTGAAATAATTCTTTCTCTGCATGACTAGGCTGCTGACTTGGTAGGCACAGGTGGAAATGTTCCCATTTGTTTGGAATTTTAGGGTCGGGCCTTAATATATTCTAAAAGCTCCACAGGGGATTCCAGCATGCAGGGATGGGTGCCTGGTTATTTGCTCTCTCCCCTTTCCCTCCCTCTGAAATAGCTTCTCTCCCATTTCCTTTTATTGAAACACCACCTTTTCTTTAAGGCTCACTTCCTCCATCCATAGGCCCTCCTTTGTTCCCATCAGTCAAAAGTAGCATTTCCGCTGGACTCCAAAGCCTTTTGACCATTCCGGAGAGAATGTTTAATGTTCTACCTTGATTTACAGTCTTTATGTCAGGGGTGGCACACTTTTGCTGTAAAGGGCTAGAGAGCAAATATATTAGGTTTTGCAAGTCATAACGTCTGTGTGACATGCTTTTCTTTTCTCTAATTCTTCTTAGCTTGCAGGACTGACTGACAGATGGTGCCCTGAGATTTGGCCCTTGGCTAGTTTGCCAGCACCTTCCTTATGTCATCTTCTTATTTCAAGTACCTTAGGGGTAGGAAAAGCCTTACTCATCCCAGTATGCCCCACTTAGAGCAGAGCACAAGGGAAGGGATGCTCACTAAATGTCTGTTAAATTCATGACTATGCAATCTTCTTCTATGGCATACTTACAAGAACTTACTATTAATCTAGAAAATTGAGCTATACAGAACTATACAAACACTATGTAGAAAGATAAGGTATTGACTACAGACAGTAACCTACAGATAGTTCCAGCATACATGTTCAGTCACTTGCCACGCTTTCTTCCTCTCTCTCCCCTTTCCTTGGCGGGAGGGAGGTGGCAGCGGTGTGTGGGCACCGATCGTTATGGACATCAAGGTTCTTGACCCACACACAAGTGTTCAAGAGACAGGATTAATAGCTACAAATGAACAGGAGCAGACAAGATAGCAGAAGTGGGAGTAATGAAACTTCCCTCCTCGTCACCCAGCAAGTGGCTCCCAGTGCCTGCAAAGGGCTCACCCCGTCCCCAGGAGGAGATGCCATCAAGATAAGAAGGAAGTCTGGTTTCTTGAAACCTGGCTCCATTTGCATGGGTGTCTGAAAGAGAAACAAAGATTGAAACCACCTGGAAGGGCATGGAAAAAGAAAGGCCTGTAGCTCATTTCTAACTCTAAGGCACTCGGCCTTTGTTAGGACTAAGGAAAAGAAAACAGGATTCTTAGTATCAGGGAGAACCCAGCACTATGCTACAATTTCCTCCCACACCACCTCCCTGTAACAGCTCCTCGGTGTGCACCTTAGCACAAAAGGCTAATTTTACTAGGATAAGAAAGGGGAAAAAAAACAACAGTGGAAATGCTTTTAAAAAATCTGTTGTCGTGTTCCAGGAAGTTTCTACTGACACAAGATTTCTGCTTCTGATCTGAACCCTGGTGTCCAGGTGACGGCACTTCCTACCGGGGGGACCTCCACCCTAAGCAACTTACACCTCACATGAAAAAGTAGATGTCTTTGTGGCTTCTGCCAAGGAATTTAAGAGTCCATGTGAAGCGTTTATATTCTAAGAAACTTTATTTCCATATGTAGTTAGGATGGAAAGTATATGAAATCCATTCAAAACAAAGGTGTTTTAGAATAATGATGTTTGAAATTACAATTTTGTTTCTGCCTTTAGCCTGTCTTATTTTAAGCCATATGTTGCTGTAAATAAAAAGGAAATGGCATTTAAACTAAATTTTGGTTTCTCTGAATCGCATTAATCCGGTCAGAGTAGTTTGTGACAAAAGCTGAAGATTGTACCGCAACCAATTTAAACATCTGAACTATTTCTGCTGTCTCTTAAATATTAAGATGTAACACATTTGTGATATTTGTTGACATTTGTTATACTTTTGATGAACAATTAGCCTGCAAGAATATTAACAGGAAATTCCATTCATGAGATAAGCAGCTGTTCCTGCAAATCTTCAGCCAGATCATGGGACCAAAATCTTTATGCAACTACTGTTTGTTGAATAGTCAGCATTCCTAAGGAAATGCTTTGAAAATAGTTTTTATGGCTACTTCTGGCTCTTACATTTTGCTAAGGAGAAAATAAGTTTTAAGATGAATTTGGACTCATACCGGCAGTTTATAAAATGTGAGTATTTAATAGTGCCTTCAATCACCATATAAATTTCAAATAGCCGGCACCAACAAATGTCTAAGTGAGTCATTTCCAACCTGTAATGAAGAACAATGAGACCAGTCCTAAGAACCCTGATTCCACAGCACACCATAGTGCATTATTATTTCATTCTTAAAGCAAAAGCTAAGAATGGCTATCGCTTGTAGAACACGCTAATTCAAAAGTATGTATCTCTTCCATTTTTGAGCTGTTGAAACATCGATGTAATATTCACACCGCAACATTCATTTCGTATCCACAAAATTGCTAGGAAAAGGGCTCCAAACAACTGCAAAGAAGATGACTGGTAAAAAAACTGGTCAGATTATGATGCTGTAACAGAAGGATGGCAGTCCTGTGGAGGTGCTAGGAAACAATGTGTTCTTCACTGAGGGGCAAAATGCTCTCATCAAAGAGTTGCTCACAAACCGTCAGTCACCAAATCCTAAATGCCATTCCCCTCTGTGATCTGTAGTAGCCTTTGAAGAAAATTCAATGGGAAAGGTGAAACGTGAAAACTCTCATGGAAACTTTGACCTTCAAACCTACCACAGGCTATCAGAAATTTGGGCTGCGTCTCTCTCTTCCTATTATTTTCCATCCTTCTACCTCTAGGCCCCTTTGCTCAGCCACACAGGGTATCTACCCCTTAAGGTACTTCACCCCTTAGGCTCCGCCTTCCAAGTGGAATGGGGGCGGGGAGGGGAGAAGCCCCTCCCCCCCCGTTGTCCCTCAAGGCTCTGTTAGGGTAGCTTCCTCCTGCCTCAAGGGGCAAAAGCCTGTAGGCATGGCTCATTACATTTTTTCCCAAATATTCACAGAATGTATACAAATCTCTGCAGCTTAGATGGTGACATTTCATCTGTTTGCAGGAGTACCAAGTTAAGAAATGTCATTTTTCCCACTTAGCTCTAGTAGTTCACTTTGGGGATGGATTTGTCTATAAGAAATACGTGATACCATGTAGCAATAAAGGTAAAGCCCAGAGGCTGTAATTTGGAAGCAAGTCATGGGAAGGTAGTTAGGCAGCGCTGCTGAATTAATGAAAGAGAATTAGCTGATGGAGTGAGGGAGGAAGGGAAAAGCCGGGCAGGGAGGCAGAGGACGAGAGAAGAAACAGAGAAGGAAGGAACTAAATAGAAAGAGATTACAGCAAAAGAATGGAGGACTGGAAGTAGACTTGGTGGAAATGCCCAAGAAACGTTTTGAAGAATAGGGGAGCCTGTTATTCAACTTTAAATTAATTGCTCTACGGATCTGCAATGTAACCTCCCTTGTCATCAACCTGCCAGCAGAAATCTACCACAAACAGCTGCACCACGTGGGTTGTACTTTAATGGAGGAAGTAGATAATCAAGGGTTGTGTCCTGTGTTGGGGTTGACTCTAAGGAAAAGAGAAAGGAACCGATGCAAGACAGTGTGGAAGACAGTCGTTCAGCAGCAATGGTGGGCCAAAGGCAGGGGTGGCTGAGGCTGCCACACCAGGAACAGACAGAACGGGAACAACAGTGAACCTCTCGGTGTCCAGTGGACAAGGAGTTTGAGCAGCTCCAGTCTAGATCAAAGAAGGGCATGGTGGGCATCCCAGCTGATGTCTGGCTTACCCATTATATCTGAGATCTTTGAGATCCTAAACCAGGAACTCCTCGAGGACAGGATACAGTGTTCATTTTCTCTAGCAGAATAAAGTGCCTGCTTCATAATAGGTGATAAAAGTTTAATGCACCACTGTACAAATTTTAACCAATTAATAAGCACTGAGATGTCATTTATCACAGTTTTTGGCTTAAGATACAGTGATTGCCAGCCTAAACTATTTATTATCTAAAGGCACTCCAGCTCTTATACCTACTGTATAATAATAATATATTATATTATTATGTGTATATTATTATACTTTCGTTTCATATTTTTCAGTGGTGTCTAACAGTATGTCAGCCCCTTGAGGTTTCCATAGTCCCTCAGTGTAATAATGAATGCCCTGAAGGCCAGGTCCCAAGCACAGACCAGGGGCCAGAAGATGACCAGTCCCAGAGGGACTGTTATGGGCTGAATTGTGTCCCCTTGAAATTCGCATGTTGAGGTCCTAATCCCCCAAAGCTCAGAATGTGACTGTTTGGAGATAGGGTCTTTAAAGTGACAATTAAGAAAAAAGTCATATGGGTGGGCCTAATCCAACCCAACTGGTGTCCTTAGAAAAAGGAAATTAGGACACAGGAAATGTGAGCACACAGCAAAAAGGCGGCCCTCTGGGAGCTAAAGAGAGAGGCCTCAGAAGAAACCAGACCTGCTGACACTTTGCCCTGGAACTTCTAGCTTCCGGAATAGTGAGAGAATCCATTTCTATTCTTTGAGCCACCCAGTCAGTGGTATTTCGTTATGTCAACCCTCGAAAATGAATACAGGGACCATATTTTCCAAGCAAAATTTACAACACATGGCCTGACAAATGCAAGTGATTTATGGAGTTAATTGATTGGAATACCTTACATTTGAAACCCAGCCATACCTAATCCGTAGCCTTACTTTCAAATGAGACTTGCCTTAATCCTAGAAAAATACTTTTACTCAATTCTTTATAAAACTTAGAAAAGGGAGTTCAATTGCCACCAACTGAAATATACCAAATCCCAATTCTGAAACTGAAGTGTTACCACCATACATCATTTTGACACCATTTAAAAACCAAACCAAATGTAATTCAGAGAGAATTAAGGGCATTCTTAGTCCCAAACATATAAGTGTAGACTAAATTATTGTAAGGGCATGCTGTTCTATTTTTAGGAAAGAGGAAAATTTAAGAGCCCTGAACGTCTTCAAGAAGACAAATCCTGTAAGAGGAATAGCCTAGGCTGGCTAGCATTTGCAGACTCTTAGGCCAACCAACTACATAATTAGAAAACACCCAGGAGGGTATGGATGGGGAGGAGTTATTTTAAAACTAAATATTCTTTAAGATCTTAATCAAGGAATGGATTGGAATCTGGCCATGGCTGCTAATCAAGTGCATTTTAAACACAATGGCTGTTTTTCTCCCTTAGAGCTAGAATAAAAAATCAAAGCTCTTACTTATTACTGTACACCACACAAAAATACTAACATACATGTGTTTAAAGACCTGTTGAAGAGCCAGAGAAAACAATGAAGCATGTGAAAGCCTCATCAAATGCAAGCCAGGTGTGAAATTTTTTCCTTTCACCAGAAAACTTCAGACTCACCGGCCTCATATTATAACTGCATTTCCAGTCTCTCCACATGTTAGAAAAAGGAAAATTAAATTATGAACATTACTGAAAGAAACAACTATTTGACCTCTGGGATAAGATGACATGGGAGAACCAAAGTATAAAATTGACAAAATTCACAAAAGCCAGTGAAGAAAATAAGGAAGAGCATAACTAGAGAAAAATAAATTGCATCAACTGTTTTTAAGCAAATGAGGAGGCAAAACCCATATAAAATCGTTGAAAAGTGTTACCCAGAAAAACCTGTGTAACCAAAGATGGGAAGGTAGCCCCCAGCTACATATCCCTAGAAACAGCACCAAAACAAAAAGATGTGTGGGTCACATGTGGGGAGAACATGACCCTAAGTTATCCTCAGTTTGAAGTGAAACAGCCTAAGGAAATAGGTAGATAGCCCAGGGGACATGAGTGGAAGGTGTCTCTGGAATAGAAGTTTGAACCTATCTGCTCACTAACTCATCCACCAGAACTATTAAGAGAAAAGAGAATGTGCATGAAAGCCCATGATTTTCCCTCTTCACAAATGGGGTTTCCAAGGATAGGAGACAAAAGAGAAAATAAAGACCAAAAGCACTGAGATGTTGGGGATCCTGAGGTTGCACAGAAGCAGCATTTACAATCCTCTAACCTCTCTTCAGAATAAAATTGTCATCAAAACAGGTGGGGCATGGGATAATAGCCTCCACTGTGTATTAGCTGTGCAACCTCAGGCAGGTTACTTAATATCACTCAGCATCAGTTTCCTCATCTGTAAGATGGGAATTATCATGATACCTGCATGAGAGGATAAAATGAGTTAATATACATAAAGCACTTAGAAAGCCCTGGCCATATAGCAAACACTAAATCAGTGTTGACTGTTACTATTACTACTATTATTGTCCAAGTCTCCTTCAGGCTAGAGCCCATGTGGGCTAGGCATCACCAAAGATACTGGTGATCGAAAATCAAAAGGTTCGGGACCTGGCTTAATGAAGCTCTCAATCTACCAGGAGATAGGAGGACAGACATATACACAAATGACCCACCCCAGTCTGTCTATGACAGAGTCCTCACGCAGCCCTGGGAGACTTATTTGGGAGATCTCCACTGCCAACACCAGTCACCAACTCCGTGAAGACCTGGGGGAATCCCCACTCCTCTCTCAGTGGCCAATTATACTTTGGTCCTTTTTAAATAGTCTGTTTATGTTCTTCCAGCTCTTTGTGCTCTGATGTTATACACGAACATCAGCACCCTGAGCTGGACCCTTCTGGTCATACCTCTTGCCCAGCTTGCTATTTAAAGCATGGTACACCAAAGCACAGCAGAACTTCTCTCTTAAGCTCCTACACTACACACATAAGCATCCTAACTCAACAGGTACCCGTGTACTTGTCTGTTGTTGTTATTGTTGTTCTTTTCTCCCATGTTCTTGTCTCTTATTCCTCTTGAGTTAACATAGCAATCCAGCACATGTATATTCCACTAATGACATTCTTAATCTTTTTTTCCCCTTTCCCATTCCTGTGATCCTTAAGAACAAAGAAAGGAAAAACATCTCAAAACAATACTCTGCCAGTGTGAGTTCTAACAGAATGTGTGCATGGCACTTTGGTAGCACGGTGAACAGGATGCTCAACTCCATTCAGGAAGGTCAGAGAAAGCTGTACAAAACAAGTAGTGACTGACTGGACCTGGAAGCATGAGCAAGGGTTCTCCACTCTTCCAAAGGTCTGGGGAGGGTGTTGTAGGGAGAAGAAGCTGTGTCTGAAAAGGCATGGAAGCATAAAACAGTATGACTTCCTAGCATTACAAGATTAGCAAGGACTGAGGAATATCTAAAGCAGAGGGGATAATGGGAGGAACAGCTGGAGGTGAGGCTAAAGATATAATCATGTGGGGACTTGCTCACTATGCCAATGCATTTGAGAGCATAGGGAGCCTGGGCCGGGGGGTCTTGGGTTACACAGGATCAGATTTTTGTCTTAGAAGGATTGCTGTAGCTGTGTAAATACTAAAGTGGGGCCAGGCTAACCTGGGAAGCTCTCTCCATAATCCAAGAACTAAAGATGAGTCAATATTGATCAATGTAGAGATTCCAGAAACATATAATAAACACAATATATAGGACATATTGACTAATTGGGTTGGACAATAAGTTGAAGGAGAGTAGGATAACTATCAGAACCCTGGTTTTGGTAACTGAGTGAAAGATACTCCTTTTTACCAGTTGTAAAGGCATAGAGGAAGAGCAAGTTTGAAAGGGCTGAAATAGGTTGGATTAAAAGAGCCCTTGAGCCATAAAGATAAATATATCACATCACCTGTTGGCCATTTGGGTCTGGAGTTCAAGAGAAAGATTTGAGTTTGATTTGAAAGTCATGAGAGAAGATGATAGCTCGTGAAGATGAGGAGTGGAGACAACCATTGTGGGTTATTATCAGGGAGACTTTGCAGAGGAAAAGAGACAAAAATCCAAGGTTTAGGAGGGTATTTTTTTCCAAAAGGACTTGGAAATATTAATGGGTGCAGGAAAGGAATAAGGCAAGAGGGTGAGATTGAAATACGGGGAAAGATGGAATCACTGGAACTAGATCAGGAGGGGCATTGTGATTAAGAGCCCAGTTGAAGGGGATTGTCTGGAACAGAGTTCTTTCTGAGACTACAAGCTCATTAAGGTGTAGTTTGGAAAATGAAGGTGTTCACCTTTAGGAGCTCTATTTTAGCTATCAAAGAGGAAATCAGTCACTCATTCATTATAATTCTTTCAATACACATTTTCTTAGCACCTACTAAGCCCAGGAACCACAATAGGCATCATGCTAGCCCTCTTGGGACTTAAAATCTGGTAGGGTGGCAGGTATTAATAAAAAAATCACACAAGTAAATGGAAAATTGCAACTGTGATAGATGCTATGAAGATTTATATGGTGCAATAAGAGTTTACATTAAGAGGAATTGACCTTCTGAGGTCAACGAAGACCTTCGTATTAACGAGGACTCACTTGCTGTGGTAGCACAAATAGGTCACTTGGTGAAGAGTCATGATGTCCTCTGCAAATTAGAGTCAACTAGAGATGAGATAGAAGAAGGGGTCAGCATGAGCAAAAGCCTTGGGAGAGTTCAGAGAACTGGAAGAACCCCAGTGAAAAGACAGTCAGTACGGCTGGAATAGAGTGAGGTGGGATGTGGTAAAAGATGACACTGGAGACATCAGTAGCCCCAGATCAGGTAGAATCTTGTAGGACATATCAAGAAGGCTCATCTTAACCCATAAAGTACTAGGAACTCATGGGAGAATTTTAATAGGGGCTGAGGACAGAGATCACATGATCCCATTTGTATTTCATAAAGTTGATTTCCTCTGTAGCACACGGAATGGATTAGAGGAGTCAGGAGAGGACAGTTTCTGTAATCCTGGAAAGAAATGACTATAGCTCAGTTGGTAGTGGTGAAAATTGAGAGCGAAGATGATTCCAAAAGACATTTATGAAGTGAAATTCAATAAGATAAGGTGAAAGACTGTTGAGGCTGGCTCCCAGGTTTCCAGTATTCTCAGATTGGGTAGATGGCTTAAATGAAGTACACTGGAAGTGGGCTGGATTTGGGGGGGAAGATCATGAGTTTACTTCTAGATATATTGATTTTAATGCATCTTTGAGACATTCAAGGGTAGATGTCAGGTAAACTGCAAGACACATGAGCCTGGATCTCAAAGGGGAAGGAAGTCGAAACTATAGATATAAGGAGCAGACATCAATAGAGTAAGACTGTTTATAGAAATAGTACAGGAAAGGACAGGGCCCAAGACACAATCTTGAGGACCTCAAACATTCAGTGGCTAGATAGTAGATGATTAGACTGTGATGAGATAGAAGAAATGGCAAGAAAGATGGAAAATAAACTAAGACCATTTCATGACACAGAAAAGAAGACATGAGACAACTCCAGAAAGAAGAAATATCCAAGAATTGTTGCTAAGAAGAAAGATGACAGAAGAAATGCCCACTGAGTTGACACAGAAGTCAAGCAAAAACTATTTTCATGCAGTAATGGAGGCAGATATCACACAGGGGCAGGTTGAGGAATGAGTGGGAGAAGAAGTAAGTGGAGACAGCAAATATAAATCATTCCACCAAGAAGTTTGGCTGAGTCATCCTCTGAGAATGAAAGGGATAAAAACTGAGAAGCTGCCTTGAGGAGAGGAAAAGTTTAGATGAGCAGCTGAGAGTTATTAAGAGAGAGCTGACCTGGAACAAGTAAAAAATATAATGAACCGCGGAGGCAGACTTCCATCGATGGCACCAGTTTGCCTCGGTGGGCAATTCTTTCTTGCTGTCATAGTCTGAACTTAGTTGGGAAATACCAAATTGTGGTTAAAAAAGAAAACAACAGCAACAAGAGACAATGAGGTTGAGAGGCTTGAGAGAAAGAAGCTCAGACTGTCCATAAACTCAGGCTCCATACGGAAGGAATTGTGGTTCCAAGGAGGCTGAAAACAAATGAGTTAGGGACCTCAATAAAGACAAAAGACATGTTTAGGGGAAATGCAGCATTAAGAAAGTTGAATGGTAAGTGAAGCAGAGATGCTGTCAATGTCCCCCAGTACCTCTGCAGCAATCCTGATTTCTAAGACCCCTACTTGGTCAGACTGTTACTTGCTTTTGGCTCGGTGCCTTTTCAGGACAGAAATGCCAAGCAGTTAATGTCCCCTAGAAGCCAATGGCTGATGAGAGGTGGTGAGTTCCTGCCCAGTCCCTTCACCTTCTCCCAGATGGGACAACTCTGAGAGAGGTGTTCAGCTTCCTTCTCTTCCTTGTCTCAGTGTTCCCTTCCCCTGCTGGGATTAGCTTCCAACAAACTATTTGTGCTAGAGTCTGTCTGTAGGGTCAACTCCTTGTGAAACTCAGACCAAACAGTAGGCTATTGCTGCCCAAGTTTTCAGAGGTGATGCTGTTTGGGTGAAAAGTTGCAAGGTGTTGCTAGGTCTGAGATGAAGAAGTCTTAGGGGCCACCGTGTTTGGGGTTATCTTCATGGATGTCTGATTGACCCCATATGTCATAAATGGTGACCCAGATGGGACCATGAACCAAGCCAAGTTTCCCATAATGTGGGAGAGATCAGAAGGCCAGGAGATGACTGTGATCCACAGGGGTGTTGGGTGGACAGTGGACGGCATGCCCCAAATCAAGGGAAACATTTAACCAAAGGAAACAGAGTAATGTCTAGGCACAGAAAAGGGGATTGAGGACAGTTCGACCCCCTTTCCCGGATTAGGAGAAACAGCAGCCCCTCCCAGGGAGGGCCTGATTCAAGAAAAAAAACAATGCCCCTATGGGAAGACAACAGATTAGTGTACAAAGGGTTGAAGAGAACGTCTTTGTAATGGAAAGGACAGGAGATTTCAGAGGGTAAAATTAAGTTTTAGAATGGAGGTCAACAGCAGGGATTGAATCAAAGAGGAAGAACTAGGGAAGGGGGGGCGGGTATGGGGCAGACATGGCAACTAGAGGTTGTATATTTGGAGCAGTGCGTTTGAGTGAAACTCTCCAACCACTTTCTGAGGCAGCATGCCGGGAACCCAAGGCCCATGGTCACATAGCCTGTGTGCGGTGGCACTGAGGAAACTGAGCCGGTCAGTCAGGTACCAGAGGCCCTGCCACTAGCCACTATGCCATCCTGCCCCAGGATTCAGGTCTCCAAGGACTCTCTCTAAAGCAGAAGCAGGTATTTGTACTTAAGCAATACTTTTAAAAAATTGTACAAAACATGGTTGTGTGGAAATAAACAAAATAATGAAACATTCAAAAATAACCATGCCCATACGCTGGCACCATTATCTTCTTTTAATTCAAGCCTCTTTAAGTACCACGGTTTCTATCAAAGTACAGAGGCTCCCCGGCTTCAGATGTTCCAACTTACATTTGTTTTTACTTACAATAACGCAAAAGAGATTGTGTATCAGCAGAAACCATACTTCAGATGTTGAATTTTGATCTAGCAACGTGCAAGCTACGGCCCTACTGCGATGCTGGGCAGCGGCAGCGAGCGCAGCTCCCGGTCAGCCACGAGATCAGAGGGGAACGACCGGTACCCCGACAACCACCTGCACCCACACAGCCATTCTGTTCTTCATTCTCAGTATATTATTGAATAAATTTCATGAGAGAGTCAACACTTTATTATAAAATAGGTTTTGTGTTAGATGATTTTGCCCAACTGTAAGCTAATGTCAGTGTTCCAAGCATGTTTAAGTTAGACTAGGCTAAGCTGTAATGTTTGGTAGGTTGGGTGTATTAAATGCACTTTCAACATACAAGTTCTTTGATAGATCACAGAAGTTAGTACAGAATAGCTTAACCCAATAATCTTCCGGCGAGGAACTTAGCCTCCGGGAAAGATGGGGGAGTCCCGTGGTGGGCCCCAGGACCCGGCTCAGACTCTGCTTCGGGAATGAAGGCTCACTCCCCCGGCTGCAGGCAGTGCTGCAGGCTCCCCACTCAGTGTTTCCCCCCTCAAGGGGAGTGCCGTGGTTCAGTGAGTCTCCTCACTCAAGGTCACATCTCCTTCATGGGATGACTGCATCCAGTGGCTCAGGTACAAGGCACATAAAGACCAAGTCCCGTGGCCCCAAGAGGAGTCAGCACTGAAGGGCCCTCTGGGCTCCAGAGCCCCCAGTGGGAGGACGGAGGCCTTGTCAGGACTGCATCACAGCCCACCTTGCCTCCCCTAAGCCTGCTTCCTCCAGTCCCTTTACAGGTGTTGATCTCAAAACACTCCCTAATGAGAATCCTTCATTTCATCTCTGTCACAGAATTCTGAGGGGCCATAATGACAGGGCTCCTGAAAAAGTAAAACTTCAGGAAACCTGATCTGAACAGCAACACTGGTTTATAGAAAATATAATGCCATTTGCTAGATATTGAAAGGGGTTGGGGAAAGAGCTTGTGCTAAGTCCTATGGACTTGGCATTGAATCCTCACCTTATATTTTCTCAGGGAAAGAAATACTCTGAAGAATATAGAGATGAGGTATGAGGAGAATTCATCAAATTAAGATTTTCAGGTGAAGTGGGTTCTGACTTCTGTCCTGATGGGATAAACAACAACTTAATATTCTTGGGCCTCAGTTTATGCATCTAGGTAGATGATCCCTGAGGTACCTGGTTCTAACAAGGTAACAACCAGTGGCCATTTTTTGAGCACACACCATATTCTTGTGTGTGTGTGTGTGTGTGTGTGTGTCCTCTCTTTTCTTCTTCTTTTTTTAATTAAAGTATCATTAATATACAATCTTATGTTGGTTTCAAATATACAACACAGTGATTCAACAGTTACCCGTATGATTAAAACCTCACCACCTCTAGTGCAGTTACTATCTATCAACACAGGAAGATGTTACAGAATCGTTGGCTATATTCTCCATGCTGTACTACCGTCCCATGACCAACTTATATTGTGATTGTGAATCATTAGCACATACCATATTCTGACATCCTGAGCTTCTAAGAAGTTGTGCACACACTTCTCATAAAATTGAAACATCATCTCAAATAAGAACTATTTTGGTGAGGAATTTAAAGAAATGCTTTAAACTATAAAACCCAGAATTGTAAAAATCTTCTTATCATGAGCAACCTTTGAACATAAACACAGGCAGTCTCTAACTTTTAAACAAATTGTGTGATAAATGTTTGTAATACAAATTTTTATTGCCCTCATGGAAGCAAGAATATAAGTGCAGGTTAGTTCAGTTCAGTAAAAGTAGTTCTGTGTGCCGATCACTATGGCAGACCCCAATTCCTGTACTTAAGAAGCTAAGTTTTGCAATAGGAAATCTCCCAGGTCAAAGCATAAAAGCCTACTCCACCCATATACAATTCTAGATATCTCTAACCATCGCTTTCAACACTTTGTTACTAAGGAAAAACATATCCTTAGTTAGAACTTTGGATATGAGAAGCACATTTCTCCCCTACTCTTCTAGAATCTTACAGATGCTTCCAGAAAGCAGAAACTTGCTTGATAGAAAACATCTCCCAATACATTTATTACTGCACAAGATAGAAAAGGGTAACCATATTTCCAAATTACAGTCAACAGTGTGTTAAAGAGGTGTTGTCCAAGGATTCTATGGCCAAACTAGTTTGGGAAACTGTGAATCTTAACAGTTATCTTTTCTGAAGAACTTATTAAATGTTTCAATATGTCATGTCTTTTATATCTTTGAAAGGTGAAAACAGGAAGCAGTTTCTAAAATTCTTTGACCACAGGACCATTTTGTGCTTATGATTCCTGTTAAAGTTAGGGTGGGATGAGCATCGGATCCCCAGGGTTAGGGTGGTTTCCTAGGATGCACAGTTTTTAGGACTAAAATGCATATGGTTCTGGGCAAACCCAGACAGTCAGTCACCTTACCTAACGAAGCCCTGTGTGCAGCCTGGTGGGCGGTGCTCAAGGTCAATAACTTTGGTGGAGCCTGGAATTGAGAAACAAGGGTTGCTGTCCCTGTGATAGCACAGAAGAGCTGGGATCTGTTTCTTCATCCCTGCTACCCCATCTCCACTGCCAGGTTCTGTGTATGGGCTGGGCTTCAGTCAAGCATCTGTTAATTGAAGGGGGTTGTGGTGAGGCTTCAATTGCCCTGTTTTATGATACTGATGAATCTCCATAAGAAGAAAGTCCATGCTTTTCCTCCAGATAAACCAAGACTTAAGAAACTCTGACCTACGCAAAGTTCTGAAAGAACAACGCTAGAGTAGGAATCAGTGTTCAATAAGAGGAATCTCTTATTTGCCTAGTTCACTTCTATCTACAATGATCATTGAAATAGCTAGAAGAAAGCAAAAGACCAGAGCAGGGATGACCGACTCAACCAGCTCAAAGACGACCTCTACACCCCTGCTTAGCTTTAAAAGAGAGTGTCTCGCAGTAACTAGAGTGACGTGACAGGCTGAGCTGGGAGGGTGATTCCAGCACACCCATGTCCATTTCGTGTCGTCATGTCTGCAATATCAAGTTTGAATACATTTGCAGTAGAGGTGTCCTAACTTGTAACTTGCATGCTCAAATAGGGGCTTTTCACCCGGGCGTGTAGATTGTGTAAATCACAGGCCAACAGTGTTCTGCTTAGGTGCCTGGGCCCCTGCACCTCCTGTGTGTACCTGCCTGAACGCAGCATCTCAAAGGGAACTTGGGCTCTGGTGCATAGAATGCAAAGCCCACACTTCACATCCAGGACAGAGGACAAAGCCTCTCACACCAGAGGCACACAATAACTGTTTTCTGAAATGAACGCAACTACGACTTTGTCTTGAGCTGGCAGTAATGGGTGACTTCATAGATATTTATGTGATCTTGTAACTAGCTGCCAAAAATAGACTGACACAGGGGAAAATGCAGACAGATCAAAAAGGAATGTTGGATCGGGGGATCCTGTGCTCCCTGTTTTTTCACCAAAACAGAAGCCCTTTAGTGGCTATGGGGTCCCAGGAGCCCAGAGAAAACTATGAAAAATCTCCCCAAATGAGCAATTATATCAGCAGCGCTGGCCTCTTGCCACTTCACATTTTCAAGTCTACCTCCCAAAGTTGCCTTATTTGTTTTTCAAAGCCTTCAGATAGAAGACTCCATAAGCCACAGCAGATTCCCTCACAGAATGCAACGTGCATTGGTCATAGAAGGAGGAGGCCTTTGACACTGGGCTCCTGTGGCTTCACCCAAGGACGGGAACATGTCATTCTAAGCGATGGATGTCGGGGCACATGTATATTGGTGAAAGTGTGCACCACCCTCATTAGGTCATATGACACAGAACCTATTACAAGCCTTCTGTCATCTGCTTATTTTCACTCTTCTAAGCTGTGAGAAACTAAACTCTGGGCCAACAATGGGTGCTTATTACTTTGAATAAATGATATTTTACATATACTGACCATAAGCTTTTGAAAAGCAGCCATTAGCCAAAAGAACATAAACACACATAGGCTGAAAATAATTTTCGTTTTGTTTCCACTCAGCCACGAAAAACACAAAGTGTTTCCACTGCTGTTTGTTAAAATAATCTTACTTCCAAGAAGAGCTTATAAAACCGTTGAATTCCCTGGATGTTAGGCTTAGTAAAAAGTCGTTACTGATAACTTATACATTCAAAAGAATAAGGCAACTTAAAATATGGATTAGAAGAACATTTACCTGATGGACAAAAATGAGGAAAAACAGTGCCTCATAAATTCGTTTGCTGATTTGACAGTTTATGCCTAATGGTTTCACTGAATTGATCCCTAAGATGTGTTCTAAGCTTTTACTTAGTTCCTTTTTTAAAGAGGCAGCATAAAAGAGTGTTTTTCCAGTGGAAGGCTTTGGGATATTTATTAAAAGGTGATACCCTACACTACACACACACACACACACACACACACACACACAAACGCACATGGTTACTGTTGTCCCCACATTATTGTGAAATAGATTAACCTGAGTATTTCATATGTTTCTTGAGAAACTGGTTTTTTTGGTTGGCATTTCAAAATACATTTATTTTATGTTGTTTCATGATGAGGAGATTAATACTGCTTATGTGGAAATATTCTCTATACTGGCCAAAATAAATCATTTTGAAGTTCAAAAGAAAAGGGTGACATATTTCTCATTTTTGCCTCCAGGTTTGATGAAAATTAAAAGCAGACTTTATAAGCAGATACTCTGGTTTCATAATGGGGGCTAAAGCATTTACAATGAAAAGAACCCCATGGGATGCTCTTGCACTTTGTGAAACAACAGGTAGGGTAGAATTCATCTTTCTGCACATCAAATGGTTTAAAATAGCTGTTCTGTGGTTTTTGTTTTCCTGAAAGAATCTTATTCCCCCAAAATTTCCTGGCATTCATAATGGCTTTTGCCCATGCCCTTTGGGTAATACACTTTGGATTTCCCAATTTATTCATTTATTCATTACAAATTTCATATAATAACTGAAGCACTCATGTCCATAATTACTGCTGCCTGCTAGAAGGACAATGCTAACCCTCCTATCCTGGCATAAAGAACAGTGCCCTACAATCTCCTTTTCATTATTGTCCAACTGAGCACTGAGGATGTTAAGAGTAATTTCTCTTTAGAGGAATGAAAGAGAATTGTCTTTCATTTTGAACTACTTAGCCATTTCTAAGGTAACATCTTCAGACAGGTGGTAGGTGAGGCCTATGGGCAGAAATGTTATTTCTTCTTTCTTGTGCCTTTTAGCTTTTCTCTGCATTTGTAGCCTACAAATTAAAGGACTTCAAGAAACCAGTTGTCGTAATGTCTATTCAAGGGTTTGAAAGTTTCAGAGAATTGCTTTTGAGGTTCTTTTGCTTTGGGCTATAAAAATACAAGCCTTTTTGTAACTAGATGTAGTTCCTAAGAGCAATGCAATAAAACAAAACCTGCCCCCATCTGTAAGGTGTGAGAACTGCAATATTGAAAATGGTAAAAGACTTCAATCATAAATTATAAGCTAAGTTTAAGTGATAAAATAAATTAGTCATGGGAATGAAAGTACAGCACAGGGAATATAGTCAATAATTTTGTAATATTTTTGTATGTTGACAGATGGTAATTACACTTATGGCAAGCAATTCGTAATGTTTATAATTGTCAAATCACTATGTTGTATGCCTGAAACCAATGTAATATTGTGTATCAACTGTATTTCAATAAAAGCAAAGGCACAGAAAAAATTTTAAAGGGAATTTACATACACATCACTGCAGTGGAAAAATGTTACTATAATTAAAGAGAAATAAATGAAAGATGGTTATCTGTTGTCAGTTAAGTTTTTGCTGCATAGCAAATTATCTCACAATGTAGGTCATTAAACCTCAGTTCTTTATTTAGTTTCAAGTTGTGTGGGTCATTCATTTGGATTGGGCTCAGCTAGGTGGTTCTTCTGTGTCCTCTCCCAGAGTCACTGTGACCAGCAGCTGGTTCTGTGGCCACCTGGTAGGTCCTCTGGGGGCAGGCTCACCACCTCCTCCTCCACATGTGTGGCCTTTGGCTGGCTGTTGACTGGGGTACGTTGGTTGTCTACCACATGGTATATTCACAATGTTGTGCAACCATGACCTCTATCTAGCTCCAAAACATTTTCATCATAACTTATATGGGTTATATAATGGGTATATCAAAACTCTGTACCATTAAACAGTCACTCTCCACTCTTCCCCTTAGCCTCTGGCTGTCACCAGTCTGCTTTCTGCCTCTATGGATTTACCTATTATGGATATTTCATACATATGAGATCCCATACTATGTGACCTTTCATGTCTTCTTTCTTTCATTTACCATATGTTTTTGAGGTTCATCCATGTCATAACCCATATCAGAGCTTCACTCCTTTTTATGGTTGAATAATATCCTTTTGTATGTATATACCACATTTTGTTTACCAGCCACCCGTTGGTGGACAAAGTTGTTCCTACCTTTTGGCTACTATGAACAGCCTTGCTGTGAACATTTGTGTTACAGGTGTTTTCAGTGTGAACTCTTGTTTGAGTACCTGTTTTCAATTGTTTGGAGTATCTGCCCAGTAGTGGATTTGCTAGGTCCTGTGTCTACATTTTGACAGCAGAAAACAAGAGTTTAGAGGATATGATATTCCACTAGTTCATTCTACTACAACCTCCTAAAGCCAGAGACCAGGCTTCCCTCTGTGCATCCTCAGCTCCCGGCCCAGTACCTGGCACCTAATGGGTGCTCAGGAAATGTTTGTTAACTAAATAGAACCATTGTCCTGAATATTAATATGTAAGATGAAAAAAGGTTGTAACTTTTGTGTCTTGGCTACTGGTCTATTGTATAGTTCTCTGAGCCATATTATAAAAATCAAATGTTTACAAATCCTGCATTGTAATATGGACACACACACGCATGCATAGAACATGTGTAAATTCTTCATTAAATTCAGTGAACACTTAACTGTGAGCCTCACTTAATTCTCCTGCACATGAATTTCCACTTCTTTGCACATTAATTTCTTGTCAGAGATGAGGCAGGACTTTCCTCCTTGCACGTCTTTATATGCTTTTTCTTCAACTTTTGCCACATGGTTTCACGGCTTTAAGGAGCAGGAGAACTGAAGGTGTTATTTGTAAGTGTGGTTTCATACTTAGTGTTTTTTTAATCATTGAAAAAATGTGAATGCTGTTCTTAGTTGATGGGTGGTACTAAACAAGAGGAGGGCCAGATTTGGCTTATAGACTGTGGCTGACCAAACCATTGTGTGCCCCATGCCAGACCATGCCATTCTATACTTATCAGAATTATAATGTCAGAATGAACTTTAGTTTTATTTTTATGGAAGGGCTGAACATCTGAATTTTCATAGAACATGTACCTTGGAAATACTTCTCAGGAGTGTTTATGCCTGGGTGATAACATATAAGTGCGTGTGATAATACATGACCACGGAAGCTGTCGAGACACCACTTGATTCAAACTCCTAGAAACAGAAATGATAAGGGAGGAAACAGATTCGTGCAACATAGAGCATTTGGAAAATAGGGCAAGAGACAAACGACTGAGTGGAAACATGAGGATGAGTCACAGGAAGAGAGGACAGAGGTAAGGAGAAGAGAAGTCTGTTAGGCAGAAACATCCAGGGGCAGATTTAACAGAAACTCCAGCCTTACAATGGAGCCAGAGGAAGGGAAGCCAAGAGAAAGTGGTTCCAGGAACGGATGGACGTGATAAACATCATAGATATCAGCGAGAAGTATCAATTTGTTTGAGTTGAAAAATAAGAAAATTGTATGTCTTTTTACTCTAGCTTTTACATTCTTGGCCTAGAGTGAGATCCAAGGAGTACCAGACCTATTGGCCTGGAAGAGGTTTTAGAAAGAGCATCTTAATGACATGCTTTTGTTTTGCTTTCCTTCAGACCTCTCGATGCCAACTCCCATTCTCTCTTGGCAGCAGCCTGCAATAGTTGGTCGCTGTGACTTTTGAGAACTTGTTATAGATGTAAAATCCTTCCTCTAATTCAAGTTCCACGTCCACTAATTTGGTCCTCCATAAAACTGATTTAAAACTGGCACACATTCCCCACATTAAGACCTCTCATTTATCTAAAGATTGTCATTAAGCCTTCATCAGGCTGCCTTTCTCTAGACCAAACAATTCCAAACCCTCAAACCTTTTCTCATGGAACGAATGCCGTACAATACTTCCATGCCTCTGGGTTTTTTTTCCTGTTGTTTTTTAACAGCAGAAACAACCAACACTTTTTAGTTTGGACTAAGGTTGGAAAGAATACCCAAAGGAGGATTCCTAAGCCAATCCTGGTTACTTCCAGCAGCTCAGTACATCCTGGCTTTTCCCCACAGAATCACATTTCTAAGGAGTATTCAATTAGTGCACTAACCGCTCTCCACCCAGGTCATTTTTCCACCTAATGTGTACCTTGTAAAACTCTCAACAAGAAGGACAATGGTAGTGACATCGAACTGTGTTGCCTGTGCTAATGGCTCACTGCCACCCTAAGTGGTAAGTATGTGTCTATTATTATCCATATTTCACAGCCAAGGACACGGGCTTTGACAGGTTCAGAAACTTGCCTGAGATGGTCCCACTTGTGACAGGGGAAGCCTGATCTGTAATGCAGCCACTGGATCCCTGAGTTTCCACTCCTTAGATTCAGCCCATGCTGCATTTCCTGATCAGTGCCTCTCTCCGGGATGTACTTAACTGCCTCTTTTTTCACACCTATTTGCTGAATTCAGATTCCTCAGCAAATATTGCCTTCAGCACCACTTTCCCGGCTTATCAAGGTCATTTTCACATTGATGCCTGCTCTCAAGTTAGAGAATTAGTAACCCCACGTAACTCAGGACTACATGCAGTTTCAACCGGTATATTTTCGTGTCTCCATTCCAAATATAAAAGCTTAAAAGTTGTATATTATTCCTTATTTCTTTTGGAATGTTCGAAATTTTCATAATTTTAAGAAGTGGAGAAGGAAACTAAATATGAATAAGTATAATAAAGTAAGAAAAAATACTGATAATCAGGTGGTCTGATTTCTCAACCTTGTTCTGAAACAAAGCAGCAGTTGAAATTGATCAAGCTGCTTGATCCAGAGGACCTCTTTCCTCAACTATAAAATGAAAGCACTTCACTAGAACATGGGTCAGCAATCTGTAGACCCTTGTTTTTGTAAATAAAGTTTTACTGGAACATACCCCTGCCCATTTATTTACATCTTGTCTGGGGCTCCTTTCATTCTACAATCGCAGAGTTGAGCAGTTGCAGCAAAGACAGGATGGCCAGCAAAGTCTAAAATGTTTACCATCTGGGGCTTTACAGAAAACCTTTGCTAACCCCTGCTGTAGAAAATCAGTCTCCTTCCATTCTAATATTTGATCATCCCAGGATATAGAAGGATATCCAAGACTTCGGTACCAATGGTGGATCATGGACACCAGTTCTCCACACAAACAAATCACTTTAAGTAAGCATGTAAGTACAGATAAGATTGAAGAAACTTTAGGACTTTGAAGTCACCCAGCAAAACCCTTCACTATTGTTCTGGGAGGCTGTGGGCACAGACATCTTTTTCCCTGTGAGGAATACACCTGAGTGGAATGAAAAGAAGGTCCATAGGCACCAAGCACAAATTCTAACATGTTTGAGGTGGTGTGTGCTGTGTGATCATTATACATGTTATAAGTGGTTATGCTGTGTGGGTTTTATAGGGATGGGTACTTCATCTTTTAATAAAATTTCTTGTGGGGATACAGAACTCATTCCTTTATTTGGAGCAATTCAGCCACTGAAAGAGAAATACAAAATAGTGGTCAAGAGCGGGAATTCAAAGCAGATGGCAAAGGCTAGAATTCTGGCACATACCTTTCCTGACTATGAATCCTGGGCAGTTTATGTAATTTCTCTAGGACTCAGTGCCCTTATCTATGAAATGGAACATGCTAGTACATACCTCATTGGATGGTTGTGGAGTAAATGACATAACTTGTGGTACAGTCTTTGACATAATGCTGAATAAATGTTAGCCAATATTAACTGGACATGTTTAGAAACCACTACAGATTCTGAAACGGCTTTAAAAGCACACTGCTAGTATCTGCTTTTCAGGACTAATGAAGGTATCAGAGAAAAGTAGATGGTAGAAGGCAGCGTAAACGCAACTGTATAAAGTAGAACCTATGAAACAAAGTTTCCTTGAGGTCATCCTGTGGCAGTAGCATCTGGAGGCAGACAAGAAAAGCGTCAGTGACACTCTGAAATGGAGCTCATCTCCCGGAAGTGTTCAGACAGTCCCTGACTGTTCTATCCAGAGCAACACGAGGATGTCTTCCTGTCTCTACAAGCTTAACGAAAAATCATGACGTCAACACTGAGCTAAGTAGTTAAGTCATTAGAATGAAAACAAGCATAAACAGACCACGTCACATGAAGGGTTTACACTGTGCCTTTGGGCAAGTTATTTAGCTGTCTGAGACCTCCATTTCCTCACTGGACATCACTGTTCAAGAGATGTATCATATGAGCCACATACATAAAATAACCCCCGCTTACCCACGGGGAATACTTTCCAAGCCTCCTAGTAAATGTCTAAAAACACAGAGAGAACCAAACCCTACATATACTGTGCTCTCCTTTACATACATACCTATGGCAACATTTAATTCATAAATTAGGTGCAGTAAGAGATTAACAATAACTAATCCTAGAATAGAATTATTATAACAATAAAATGTTATAAAAGTCATGTGAATGGGGTCTCTTGCTCTCTCTCAGAATATCTTATTGTACTGTACTCACCTTTCTTCTTCTTGCACGAATTGAGATGATAAAATGCCTATGTGATGAGATGAAATGAGGTGAATGACGATGGGCGTTATGAGGTTGCGTTAGGATACTGCTGAGCTCCTAACGTTGTATGAGAGAGGACCATCGGCTTCCAGATTGCAGTTGACAAACCACAGAAAGTGAAACTGTAGAAAAGGGTAACTAATTATCTACTGGTCACATTAAAGAATGCAAAAAAACATAGATAAAATCAATTTAATGCTAAACTTTATTTAACCCAATATATCCAAAGTAATATTTCAATATGTGATCAATATAAAAACATACTGATGATATATTTATATTCTTTCTATCATAAATTTGGAGTAGGACTCCAAACTTGAGGTGTAATTTATAGTTTCAGCCCCTCTCAATTCAGAATACTGTAGGCTTTTAGCTACATGTGGCTGCAGCTACTGTATTGGACCACTTTGGTCTAAGACACCCTTACTCTTAACAAACCATTGATTCTAAAATTTAGGGATGGGGATAATGGCAAGGATAAAAGCTATATGCCATTGGTCCATAATGAACATTTAAACCACACCGGTAAGTGATATTTTGTATTGCCATATATTAAAAGGGTAACAATTTAAACTCAGAGCCCAGAAGGACTTCTGTCAAGAAGAGGCTCCCATGAAGAGCCATCATAGAGATTAATTTATTAGATTAAGGAATGTAACTTTCGGCCGAAGAAACTGAGTTCATTCTCCTTAAAAAAGGGTTTATTTGATTTCTTTCATCAGCATTTTGTAATTTAGCAAAAACCTGTACAAGACTGTTCATAACAGCTCTGTTCATCTCAAACCCAAACCAGAAACAACCCAGATGTCTTTCAATGGGTGAATGGTTAAACAAACTGTGGTACAGCCACACCACGGAATACAATTTAGCAGTGAAAAAGAATGACATCTTGAGGCATGTAACAATTTGGATGGATCTCAATGGAAATGTGCCAAATGAAAAAAAAAAGTCAGTCTCCAAAAGGTCACATGTTTCCTGATTCCATTCACACATTTTCACAGTAACAAAACTACAGGCATGGAGCACAGATTCATGGTTGCCATTGGGTAGGGGCCAATGGAGGAGAAGTTGGGTGCAGGAACTAAAGGGTAGCAGGAGAAAGTCTTGTGGTAATAGTACAGTTCTGTATCCTGTCTGTGGTTGTGGTTACACACATTTACACATGTGATAAAATTGCACAGAACTTGATTCAGCTGGTGAAAGCTGACTAAAGCTCTAAGGATTGTCCCAGTGTCCAATCTCTAGTTTTGATAGGATCCTGCGTTAGGTAAGATGTAACCACTGGGGGAGGCTGGGTGAAAAGTACATGGGATCTAGCTGCCCATTTTGTTTGCAACTTTCTGTGAATCTATAGCTATTTCACTTTTTTTTAAAGTATAGCTAAAAAGCAAACATCTTCAGGAAAACAAGAGCTGCTTGGCAAAGCCAGGTACCACACGTATCAGCTCCAGCAGAAAACCCAGGAATTGGCTTCTCAGACTCCCAGTGAATAAAGGAGAGATCCGCCAAACATCCATTCCTTTAATCCAGAAACCAGCACAGGGGCACAAGGAGAGAAATGATTAGTTCTGTGCAAGCCAAACCAATACTTCTGATTCCAGGCCCCCTGAATCGAGTTTTACTGCCTTCCAAGTCCACAAAGTACTTTTTATGTCCTTAATGAGGCAATTGTATGCTGCCCATCACATGATGATGCAACACTTAATTAAAAAAACCCATAAAAAATTAATGGCAGGGAAGGGCAGTTATGAAACCTACACAATGTTATTTTTGTTTTTCTGTTCTCATTAAAACTACAGTTTGCAATTAATCTGTTTCTTTTTAGGCATTCTATTCTTTCCAGAGTGTATGTTAAAACATTGCTTTTCCATTTGTGTTACTCTTTTTCCAATGGTGAAACGTTGGTAGAAACTGGATTCGAGGCTTAACATCTTACCCTGAAACTTTACACAAGTAATGCAGTTTGTGATCTGTGTACCTTCTGGCCACAAGAGGGCTTCTTTCATTCCCAGAAGTAAAAACCAGCAGAATATAGTCTTTGACTTAGAATTTACAAACATCTTACAAGGGAAAAAGAATTGAATGCCTTCTCCAAATACCAAGAGTTGACCAATTAATTCAGTTTTGTAAAATGTGGAATTTAATGAACCTCTTGAGATATACTTCAAAGCTTGGTTTCCTATTTTTATATTTGGCATTCTACCTGATGGAAACAAGCCAGCCACTTATAAAGTACCTTCATGATTTCATTTCCCAGTTGGTGAATGAAGTAGGGCCAAATGCTGTCTTTATTTTTGTTAGTTTTATTATTAACATATAGAGCTCAGCATATTGCTGTGGTTTAATAAGAACTCTACAGTCAAAAGCTCCTTATTCATTATTTAAAATAATTCTGTCAAGCTAGAAAATGAATTTCCCTAAATACACCTCCTACTGCTGGGCCAACCCCTGTTTATAGATTTCAGTCCATTTGGTTGTAAAACAAATGTTTGGGGAAAAAGACTCAGAAGCCTCCTGAGATGTAAAGCAAAGCTTTAGGAGAAGAGAATTCAGAGTCCAGATTCCTGGAATGCTGGAAGAGGAAGCTCTTAATGGGCATGTGGGCTTTGCAGTATATTCTTATTTTCAGGGTTTGCCTCATTCTCCCTCAACCCTGCCTGGAGTCCCCCTCACTCCACATAGACACTCCTAAAATGGAGGTCCCCTTTTTCTGTTATTTAACTTTTGATGACAGCTAGAAGAGCTAAAATGCTGTACCCCCCTAAGCCAGGAGTTGCTATTATTAATGGATGCATTGGCCAATTTGCAGAATTTTCTACATTCTGTAAAAGTTTTGCAAAGCATACGCAGAGAAAAAAAGAGTCACTATTTTTTGCTAGCTATCGGTCCCAAGGTTTTCTGTGAACCAAATTCAAAATGGTTTCCATCAAATTCTTTTATTTTTTTGAACTAGAAAATACAATTAATACCAAATCAATCATTCTCCACTTATATCTTTTCTAGGATTAACCATCCCTGCCCACATATTCACACCCTTTGTGAGAAAGATGCAGAAACTGGCATCTTCCTCCCCCTCCCAATTGCCAGAGAGAGGAAGGCGTGAGGAGAGTGGGAACAGAGCACTGGGGGGGGCTGGCCTGGAGGTGGGGAGGAGGTTGCTGGTTCGTTTCCAGCGCTGGCAGTCAGATGGCTCCAATCTGCCTTGGGGGAGTATGGTCAGATTAAAACACACAATTGCTAAGCACAAAATCTGCAGAGGCCACCTAGCTGGAAATCTTGAGCTCCAGGGTTGAGGTCCTCGTCTGCTATCCCGTGGCTCTATGACCTGACCTCCTTACCATATACCAGTTCCTTGCTATGTGAAATAAAGCAAATATATAAAATTATATTGGCTATATAATTTCTGAAGCTGGTCTCCATACTGACTTCCACCTAAGACTCAGTTCGTGCTATGCACAGCCCAGCAATTATCGGGCCTTCCTAGAAAAACAGCCCTTAAGCCAAACTCTCTTCCCATGTGATTAAAAGGAATAATCTGTGCTAAAGACCAATCTGAGAACCTCAGCTAGAATCGACAGGATGTGATTATTTTTTAAAGCATGATCATATGACTAACATAAATGCACACCCCTCTGGAGGTATATAGTTTAAGAGATGGGCTCCTAAAGAACGGTTTTGGTGTTTGATATTACCAAGGGAACAGTCAAGTTTCCCCACCAAGTTCAGACCATGTAAATGAGAAAGGTCAGCTTGGCCTGACTTTCCTGGGGATGTGATGAGTGTGTTTGTTTTGTGTGCTCCTGTATGCGGTCTGTAGTTTCTTACAGCCTCTTGACTCTTACCTCAAAATAAAAAGCACCAGCCATTTAAGCACCCATTGCAGAAAGGCCCCACAGCACGGTATAAGCCACATTTTTACGCATAAAATTCTATCTCCGTGGGATAGATCCGTAGCTACAGGGAACACTGCAGGCATGCTGGGGACAATGTCTCACATGTAGCTCTCTCCACGGACACAGTCCTCCCTGGCCTTGTCTTCTGACAGAGCCCTGTTGGCAAGGCCCAGGCCTTGAGGGAAGCGAGGGCAGTGGGGGATCAATCACTCTACTCTGTACCGCTTGCTTTTCTTCCCTAAAGTCTGCAAGACCTTTTTTTGGTAATTCTCTTTTTTTTTTTGCCATTTGTGTTCAGAGTTGCCTAGCCAACCCTCTAAGGAGCCATTGCCAAGGTTGGTTTGGGAGGGAAGCAAGGACCAGAGAAGGGGCCTCTGATGGGACAGACAGCAAGACCAGTGATTCACTGTCCAAGCAGCCCATTTGACCCCCTCAAATAACAGACTCAGCACTGGCATGTCCTCAAGGTCACAGGAGGGGCCACATGGCAGTCTGATGCAGCCCCTCAAAATTGTCCAGAAGCTATTTAGAGAAAGTAATACTAATTTCTTCCTAAGGTCCTCAGCTTTGCAAGAGAGATAGCCATTTTTATCTGGAGGCATTCATAAGTAGGCATAGGAAAGTGAAATGATTTGCCAAAGATGACAGAAAGCCTGCTAGAAATTCAAGTGTTTTCTGCCTTTCCACATGTTTTCTTTTTTCAAAAAGGTATCTGGTTTCTTTGCAATATGCTGTATTTCTCATGTTTATGAGATTTATTTTCATCCTGGATCAAGAATTTGTTGCGGGGGATGGGGAAAAAGAGGCTTAGGGAATTTTAAAAACTCTACTTGAACAGTAAAGGTTATTAATTCTCATGAAGAGAAATATTTATTTAAGGAGCTGATTCATAATATTATAACCCTGTGAATAAACACGCCAAGGGCCCAAGTATGGGGAGGAAGTATGGAGAATTAGTAACGAAAGGATCGGAAGGAGCAGGGGCTGACAGGAACCTTAGTAATGAATAGGGTCAGAAGGAGGAGGGGCTGACAGTTAGGATCTAGTGTTGATAGACATGGTTTCCTTTAGTCACAACCACAGGTGATTACTGTAGCCCCATTTTATGGATGTGGAAACTGAGGCACCAAGACAGTAAGTAAACTATTTTAGGTTCATACCAGTAATAACATCATAGGTCAGGATCAGAACCTAGGTGGGTTCACAGAAAGACTCCTTCCTACTGCACATGCTATGATGAAAAGAAAACTGGGCTTAGATACAGGGAAAGGGCGAGGGAGCCGGTCTGACTTTTAAACCCAGTTCTGCTTTTTGATCTTATGGCATTGGGAAAAATTGCTTAATTCATCTGGACCTCAGCTTCCTGAGAGACGAAGGTCCTTCACTGCAGGCAAGCTGCAAACCTACCACTTCTGGGGGATAAATAACATTTATTCTGCCCACTTTGGAAATGGAAACCAACCTAAGATGTTTTAGCAGTTTCTAATAACTTGTCCCCCACCCTGCACCCGTGTCTGTGCTGGAGTGGAGGCAAGTCCACAGCACACTGGGATCTGGTCAGGGACAAATTATGATCTCAGGAGGAGCAATTGTGCTTGGATAGAAATGGGCTTTATCATGCTCATCGCAAGCACTGTCCACTAATTAATTAAATGAGGCATAATTTAAATATCATGAAATGCACACATGTCCATGGTTCAGTGGGGTTTGACAATTACATACAAACATGGAAACCAAGGTCCAAATCAAGGTTTTAAAAATGTTTCAACACCCCAGAAAGTTCCCTCTTACCCCTTTCTAGTCAATTCCACCCACTTCTTCCTCAAGAAGGCAACCACTCTTCTGATTTCTGTCACTGTGATTAGTGTGACCTGTTTTAGAACCTCATGGATGTGGAATCATACGTGTGAGTCCATTTTCAATGCTAGAAGAACATCTATGGCTCTGGGAGGCAGGTGGCAAATTATTTTGCTATTGACTGTAGAGGCAGGGGCGCCAAGGCTATTCTATGGCATACTGAAGGCCAGAGTGGGTGTCAATATTTGTTTCTCTTTCCCAAGAAATTACAAATTTCTTGAAAACAGGGTCTGGTTCTTTAAAGGGATAGGGTCTAACAATCCAGTGACCAATACTACTCTCTCATTTCATAGTTATTTAAGTAGGTGATACTTTTATGTCCTCTGCATTAATCCATTCATTTACATACTTAATCACTCAACAAAAATGTATTATTGTCCAACCATATGTGCCTGAGACTATCTAGGTGACAAGATCAGTTACAAATACGATGCACAGAGCTTCTGTCCTCTGGGGTTTGCATTTTAGTTGGGGAGGCCAACAATAAATGCCCTATAATGAGATGCACTGGAGCATTTCTGGACGTGGTATAGGCTATGAAGAAATGATGCAGGGTAACGGGGAGAGAGCGGCCAGCTCTACATGAGTTCACAATGTCATGTTGCACTTTACCTACTACCAGGTGCAAGAAGCAGGATCAATACTGCTCTTTTGGCAGGAGCATAAACTAGAATTTGAGCCTTGGGGCCACAGTTCATTATCCATCATTTTATTTATTCGTGGCCTACTGTGTGCCAAGCACAGTTCAATACTATGATGATACAAAAATAAATGAGGCATGGATGGAGTTACTGATTCTGGCAAGTCCTGGCTTTTATAAAATGTACATTGTTTTCTCCACCGCCATCATACACTGCAAAAAAATTAATGCATGTATTCCACATTTTAATTTTTTCATGAGTTACATCCCAAGCTGCTTTGAATGAGGGTCACTAGGCAGTGTTTAGAGAAAGATGTAGGAACCCACTCTGCTAGACAAAGGCAAAAAGACTTTCCTTTCCTGCAGCATTTCAGACACTTCATGGGTGTCTCATTCAGTTCACTGTCAGCAGAAGCTTAAGAAAATAAACTGCGTGCTTTAGAAGGCTTACTTTGGGGATTTTGACAGTTCCTCGAAAACACAGTATGGAGTGTCCCAAGCTAATAAAATCAGCACCCAGCTCCCCACCTCTGAAACACACACTTTCTCTCTCTCAAGGTTAACCACTGAAGCCATTAGGGGACAGAAGTTTTCAGATGTGTTCCACAGATGAATGTTTGATATCATGGGACAGAACAGAGCCAGAACAATCGGCTCCTCTTTGGCCAAAACTTTCCCATCAGTGCGTATCAGAAATGTGCAGGCTCTGATTGCAGAATAAGTAAACAGGACATAATGGGTTTTCAATAAATGCTGCCGAGCCAGACTCCAGTCTATTTGCAGAGGTTTATTTGACATGCTGAGCCAGCCAGGGGACTTGAGGACAGAAAGGGAAAGGGAGTTGAAGTTCACAAATGGAAACTGGTGCATATGGGCGGGGCGTGACTACACGTGCAGCTGCAAGAAGGTGAGACTATTCGGATAGGAAGCACCCAAGAATCTGTAACAACGCCTCTGAAAGAAATACCCCAGGTTAATTGTCAGAATAATTAGAATGTTAGAAGGAGGAGGCTCTTAGAGAGGTTTGGGACTCCTTTCTTCTCTTTGGTTTTGTTTAAGAAAGAAACAAAAACAAAAAACCTGAAGCTAAGTGTAGTGAAGGGCCTATAACCACACCTGGTTGAGTCAGATCTTGACCCCGGATTGTTTTCTAACCCCCTCGGTTCCTTCACTTCCCTCCTGTGTACACAGCCACGTGGAAAGCATTGGCATCAAGAAATTTTTAAAAGATGTTTACGTTCTAATAGACAAGTTGGTTTTAGTCATTTCTTTCTGATTTTAACCAGAAACAAATTAATTTATGTGTACCTTAGAACTTAGGCTTATTTAAGATGCGGTAGGCTGAGCAACTGAGAAAAAGAGGCTCTAGTCCCCGATGAAATTCAGGGGTCCTTCCTCTAAATCGTGAACTGGCTGCAAAAGCCAACTGACCTTGGGAGCCCTTGGTCTGCCTTTTTGTTCCTGGGGTATGAACTCTCCAATAACAAGTTAATGAAATAATCAGCAGAGGGCTGACACGTTTGAATACAATCCAAATATTTTTTCCTTAGCACTTGGGTGTCCTGGGTCATGTTCCCTAGAAGCAGAGCCAGGACCCCAGGGCTTGCGGTTTATTGAGGGAATCCTCTTCAGGAAAAACAGGTGAGGAAATACATAGTTTGAGAGTGCTGCTATAACAACAGACCACAGACTGGGTGGCTTTAACAACAGGAATTTATTTTCTCACAACTCTGGAGGCTGGAAGCCCAGGTTCAAGGTGTTGGCAGGGTCGGTTTCTCCTGAGGCCTTGTTCCCTGGCTTGCAGACAGCCTCCCCCTTGCTGCCTCTTCACATGGTGGTGCCTCTGTGCACTGAGGAAACAAGAGTCCCGTGGTATCTGGGTGTGTCTCAGGCTCCTCTTATAAGGACAATAGTCAAATTGAATTCTAAGGGCCTTATTTTAACTTAATGACCTCTTTAAAGGCCCTATCTCCAAAGATAGTCCCATTCTGAGGTACTGGGGGGTTAAGGCTTTGACATATGGACTTTGAAGGGATGCAATTTCAGCCCACAACAAGGGGTGAGAGATGAGGGGCAGGAAAGAGGAAGGAGGGGAAACAAGAGTGTGGTCTCCGGAGAAGTCTAGTCTCAACCCGGTCCATGGGGTGAAGGGGTCAGGTCATGGCACCATTAACACACCACAGAGTGGTCCCACCTTGAAATAAGGAGGCTGGGTCTTCCTGACACCATATGTGTTGGTTCACAGGCCAGCCCCACATGTGTGTTTCTTGTGGGGAGGGGGTCTTTGAGGATCTGCCAAGCATCACCGGGCAAGACAGCTCATGTGAGTAAGAGCATTTTTCCAGAGACGGTCGCACAGCTGTAAATCTCCAGCCACCCAAGCACTTATGCAGCTGGGAAGACTTAGGCATTTGGGAGGCAGTGCCCCCACCCAGAGAGCCAGGTCAAGACACCACCACCCTCAACACGGGTCCCCCAGGGGTTCTCTGTCTCTTACAGAGGCTTGCCAGTCTTCCACCTCCATCAGCTAAAGCCGACCCTTCCAGATTCAACACCCAGATGACAAGAGGGCTGTGGGGGGAGGACATGAGAGAGCCTAACCTTCCTGTCCTCAGCACACGGCACCACCATCCACCCAGTTGCCCCAGGCCTTCTAGTGAGCCACTAAGTCTATCAGCCCTACTCCTTATTAGCTTTCAAATCCACCTCTCCATTCTCATAGCCATTGCCCTAGTCCAGGGAATGGTTGGTTCTTATCCCTATTCTAAAGAGTTTCTTTTCAGATCCCTCTGCCCCTAAGCTAAACCCCATCCAATTCTCCCAGAGCAGCCAAATACGAGCAATTCCCTTCCCCACTGCACACCCTCGGGTGGCCTCTCTTCTCTGTGGAGACAGTGTCCTCTCTTCAGGGCACGTTATGGCCCTTCCCCAGCATGGCCTCTGCCTCTTCCTCAAACCACCCTCACCTAGTTCTTACCATCCAAACCATATTCAGCCATTTTTGTCCTTGGACTTGCCACACACTTTCTCAGCAGGCTGTTTACCCTGCGCTCTGCCAGCACCTAGTTCCTCCCCACTGGCCATCAGACACAGGTCATATGACACTTTACCTGGCATCTTGCCCAAGCTCTGTATTTAGCTGGTTCCCTCTGATACAGGTTCCTTTGCTCAGAGACCAGCTGTGCTTAATTGCAATCGAGTGTTTAATGGTCCATCTCCCTTACTAGACTATCAGCTTTCTGAAGGCAGGTGTGACTCTATCTGGTTAGTCATTATCCTCCCAAACTTGCATCCCTCTCTGCTACTTCATAGTGTGTGACCTTGGGCACTTGTAACATTTGTGTGTCTCTGTTTCCTTATTTATAAAATGTGACTAATATAACACAGAGTCCCTCATAATTTGAAGGGTTAAATGATTGAATATGTGTATAATAGTTGGTATTTGGAACAGTGTTTGGTGCATAGTAAGCACACGTAAGGTTTGAGCTATTATTATTTCCATTGCTGGCAGACACAGCAGTCGCAGTAGTAGTATTACCATCTCTAGCACCGAGCAGAGCACTGGGTGCATAAGAATATCTGAAGGTGCCAGAAGTGGCCGGCAGCCAGTCTGGATCAATATCACCTTAACCATTTCTCCTGATAGTTTCACAGATGGTAAAACAAGAGGCATGTTTGATCCCAGTTTCGGTCTTATCTGACTTTACTGGCCTCCAAGGCAAATATCTAGTGTTAGTTTATAGTTGACACTAACAGCTTACGTGAATATTAGATAAGGTAAGAAAACAAAAATCTTCTCACCAGAAATAGGTTACAACAAACTACACTGGTTATGCCTCAAGTTAATAATCGCACAAGGTAAAAATGCAGCATGGGAATATTGGCTAATTCTCATAAAATCTTGCTTATTTAACTGTTCTGTTGAAGTATAACCAACAGGAAATTGAGCCATATAACTGCATCTTTCCCATGGCCCCAGGAGGCTTATCCAACACCTCATCCTATGCCATCTGCCTGCTACCATTATCCTTTGACATACCATCATCTTGGACCCACAGTTGGTCTTTGCTGACTCACTAGGATGCTGGCTTCCCTGGAAGGGAACTTCCCAGCACAGCCTCCTCATCTGTCTCTGAGGCTCCCCTCCCTCCTCTTCCCCTCCATCCAGGCTACCCTACTATGAAGAACTGTCTGGGTCCTGCCAGGATGCCAGGAACAGCCAGCGGATGATTAAAACCTTTCACACAGAACATGTCTGGCCCCTAAATCCATAGCTAAAAAACCACCTCCTTTCCACCAACTCAAAGAGCAAGAATAGCTTCTTTAATGCAATTCTATACACTTCACTTTTTTCTTCATGTTTCTACGCATCTCATTTCTTTCTCTGCCTTCGATCACCCTCTTTCCCCCTTTGTTTTTGTTTTTGTTGTTTTCTTTTTCCTTGCTTTCTCTCTCTCTCTTTTTTTTTTTTTTTGACCTGTGTGGTCTATCTGCTTGAGTTGTGATTTCGTTTCCTGTTTCCTCTCTATGGTTATGATGTTATTTGCACACCTAGCCAAAATTCAGTGGAAAGACATAAGAAAAGCAGGAGCAATCAGGTCCCACTAGGTAAGGCTGCCCACCCTGAGAACACTATTCCGGAGAGTTCTGCCATTCACCCAAGGCTCACAGACACAGGAACATGAGTCATCAATGAGACACTGTTACCACCCGCCTTTTTCCCCCAAGCCTCCCTAAAAAAAAGAGGAAATGGCCTCTGACACTGGGATGTATGAACAAGAGTTCCACACATGGCACAAAGCATGAGAACTCCTGCCACAGACTTCCGCACTGGTTATAGGATGCTGGTTTCATGTTTGGTTTCCAAACCACAAATCTAAAGAAAAATGTCACTTGAAGTATGATTTGTAGAGAACAATAAAAAAGCTGATTCAGAAGGAAAAACAGAAGCCAAATAGTAGCCTATTATATGACTTCTGTAATTTTTGAAATAATTTTAATTTTAAAGGGATATTTGCCAATTGAAAGAATGAACATGGAAAGAGCTATAATTGTGTTTGAAACGCATAAAGCAATATTATGGAAGACAGAAGGTCAATTAGCCACACTGATCAATAAAGCTTGGAATGAGATGTAATTAAGCTGGTTCAAAGAAAGTTTGATTAAAGATTACAAAAAAAAACTCTCTCTGAGGAAAGGAAAGGAGATTCTTAAGCAAATCTGACAAAGGAGGCTACAGCCTTGTTAACCCTTCAGATGGAAATGAGAGACCCAACAATTAGAGAAGCCTGGGACAAAACAGCATCATTCCTAAAATGGATAACTCCATTCTCTAGTTGAAAGGATCTACAAAGAGCTTTAAAATGTTCAGCTATGTTCTTCTAATCCATTTTACGTGGGTGAATATGCACAGTGAGACCAGCCCTCAGCTCACTCATTCTCAGGGCAACTCATCAAGGAAAAAGGATCCTGGGCATTTCTTCTCCAAGCTTCGATTTCCAGGATGCCAAACGAGATATGCTAATCATTTGTTCAACATCTGTATAGTTATCCTGGGACAAACACATCTTTTTAGGCAAGTTAAAAACAAAAAGGACTAGAAATGAATGGAGAGTTAGACCATAACTAAAACCCATCTACGGTTACAAACTATTTTTCTGCTTCCTTTTATCCCACCAGGAAACTAGAGAGAACTCATTTTCATTGGTTATTCAGAAAATGTTAGCATTTAGAATTGACATGCTAAATCCTGTTTGTTCCTGGTCTTCTCTTGAGTGGGAGAGGACACAGCGCACATTCTGGAAAGAAGACACCTGTGGACCACGAGCTGATATCCACCACCTCCTGGGCACCAGCTGTTCTCAAAACCACCTCTCCTGCTCCAGGGACCTGCCATACCCACCTCCTCCCTTGCTAAAGAAAATCAGACTTTTCTGGAATTGGCAGTAAACTGGCACTGGCCCACCTTGGGCCCTAAAGGAAAAACACTCTGCTTCAGAGAACAAGAAGTAAATTCCCCCAAAACAAACTCTTTTAAAGTAAGCAGTGTAGACCACTAGCAATGAAAGGGCATATCCATGCATGAACTGGTAGCTCACTGGTCTTGTAATTCCCACACGGGAGGCTGGCTCAGCAAACCAATTAACTAATTAAACCAATTAACCAAATGTGTAATTAACCTTAAGAACAGTAAGTGGTGTCAACAGAAGCACAACAAAGAAGTTACTCTCCTCCTGTAATTGCCTGGTGTTTTTAAGCCTTTTCGTTTTCTGTCTTATAGGCGCATCTATCCACAGAGGGAAAATATTATCTGAACATTGGATTAGTAGCCAAGCAGTATCATCTATAGACAGTGTGGAATCAAGCCAAGGGATGGAATCAACCCACCCCAGTTCCAGTCCTTTATCTGTCAATAAATATGCAGGAACTTTGGAGAACATCATCTGCAAAACAGTGGCCAGTTCAGTCATTTCTTTTGAGAACACACATGTCCGTCCATGTTAAGAAAGGGCAATAGCTAGAAATTTCCAAAACAGATCCATACTTGGACAAGGCCAGGCACCTGGTAATTCAAATGATTGATTGACTCTAGGAGAAAAGGAACCAAGAAGGGGCTGACAAAATGCTTTGGAGGTTTGAGCTGTACACAGAAATCCCTGGGGAAGATGAGCTCTGAGGCTGTAGGCATACCTCGCTTGGTGCAGTTCTGACATGTGAAAACTCATCTTTGCTAACACAATAAATAAAAACCTTGCCGTAATTACTTTAAGTTGCATGCCTTTAAAATTTTGGTTTTCAAGTAGCTTCAGGAATGTTATTTAGAATTAGTGATATGAGAGACACTGAATTAAGCCTGTTGTCTTTAAGTAGCTTCCATTTAGGAGTGGTAGGAAATCCACCCAGAAAAAGATAAATAACCAACAGAGAATTATGTGGTAAACTGCAGATAGATGATACAGGCTAGAGTCAAATATTTAATGGCTGAGTGAGGCAGACTGAGACTTAAACCATTACTTATCCCATTTCAGAGAAGCTAAAATTGTGATGGAAAGGTACACACAATCAAATCACTAACAGGGGAAGTGAAAGCCACAGCATTAGGAAATGTGAAGCTTATCAGGAGAATAAGTATGTATGTGAACTCTCCTACTGGATTTTCCTGTTCCTCTTTCATAAAAGACCCAGTTTTCGATGCTGACCTTGGGCAACATCAAAGCTCACCTGGGCTAAGTCAGCACACACTTTCTAATCTTTAAGTAAAGAGATACACTTGTGAACAGTAACACTCAGCCAAGCTCACAGTCTCTGCACATAATCAGGAACTTAAAGTGCAATTTGTAATGAGGCAAGGATGTTTAAGGCATCGTGTTTCATTCACTAAACCAAAGATCCCATTCCTGCCCCGAGAGCAGAGCAAGCACTTGGTATATTTCAATGAACCTCTCTGGGCCTCCGTTTCCTCATCAGAAAGAATGAAGGGGTTTTGGAACAGAAAATCTCTATGACCCCACTCATGATTCGAATAGATTGTTTTTCTTTTCCACCAACAAAGGATGAGACTTTGTAACAGCAAATACTTCCAATCCTAATATTTTGGATCAGCCAAAACACTGAAAATTTGGTATGAAAAGGTTCCTCAAGATAAAGAGATAGCATTCCCTTGAGAATAATTGCCAGTCTAATTGAAACTTTAGCCAGGGAACTTATCAAGTAAAGAAACCACCTAGTTCCAGACGATGGGCCAAGTCCAGGAAAGTCAAACCCAAAGCCTCATGGGAATTTAGAATTACACAGTTGTTGGTCAAGTTGAGGGTAAAGAATGTGAATTTGTTTTTCAGAGATTCTCCAAGCCCATGTGGACTGGGGATCATTGCTCTTTAAATCACATAATTGAAGAAAACAAACTTCATCTCCACAAGGCTGTATACTGACTGCCGAGGGAGGGACTGGCCCTCCCTCAAAGTGCTACTGTTTGGGCCCGCTTTCCACCTGAAATCAGCTCTTGTCTATACAGACTGAGCCCTGGGGACTGGTCTTGATAGCAGGAGGCTGGATTCCAATTCTAAGGTGCTTCATACAAATAGAATAGACTTTATTGTCTACTCCTATGCAAATTAAGCATATTCGTTCTGACATGGGTTTGATAATAAATGTAATAAATTTGTCAATAATTACAATGTTTGATAAACAGTTAATATTAAATGTAAGTTGTTCAACTGACTTTAATTCCACTAAATGAATTCTGAGGCAGTCAAGAAGAGATGAAAAGTAATCCCAGGACAAGTATCACTTAAATGTATAGAAATATGGCTCAGTCTGTTCGAGCTGCTATAACAAAATACCATAGACTGGGTGGCTTATAAACAACAGAAACGTTTTTCTCACAGTTCCAGAGGCTGGGGAGTCCAAGATCAAGGTGCTGGCAGATTTGGTGTCTGCTGACAACCTGCCTCCTGGTTCATAGATGGCACGTTCCTGCTGCACTCCCACATGGCAGAAGGGGGAGCAGGTCCTCTGGGGTCTCTTTTCTAAGGCACTGACCCCATCCATGAGGACCACACCCTCATGACCTAATCACCTGCCAAAGACTCCACTTCTAATGTCATTATTCCAGCACATGAATCTAGGGGGGACGTAAACATTCAACCTATAACAAACACGTATATTTAAATGCTATTTCCCTTTGACTTATAGTCATTCTCTAAGTAATGACTATTTCCCTTTGAGTTATATTCATTTCTGAAGTCATGACTTATTGAAAACTTGGTACGTGCTTGCCCAGGTCTGGAAATATGGATAGAATTGAAGATAAATAGATCGGTCACAGTTCATACACACCAGGATGTTGTAAATTATAATTACATAAAAATATTTATTTGGGTAATTAATATAAAGTTTCAGTATTTTATGCCACAGAGTTTTGACTTTATTATATAAACTCTAAATTATTTGGGAAGTATGTTGTTTCTTTTAAACAATGAATGACAGGAAACAGGAAAATTTGGTAATGTATTCAGAAACATTATAATGTACATAATTTTTTGAAAACTGTTTATAAGACAGATGGCAAAATAATTTTTAGATTACTGAGCATTCAGGATGTTAGGATCAATATTAAATTAAATTTTTGCCACTAGGAAAGAAAATGATGTAATAGTTTTAAAGATATTAACACAGCCCTAATTTGATTGCATTTTACAGACTTTTTTTAAAAAGCTAAAAGGTTTGTTTTTGAAAGTCCCCAGATATTTTTTGACAGAGAGTACATAGAAAAAAACTAAAAAGGAAACATTCATAGCCTTTTGCAAGTTGGGAGTCACTAGGCTGGAATTTCATATCCAAAACTGACCAGGCTCACAAAGGTCAAACTACTTCCTTGGGGCAACCCAACAGCCTGAGAAAATTCCCAGAATTCCTGGACATTAAAGCAGAGTTTCCCAGAGGAGGAGGCCCCTGCTTGCCTTCTGCCTGTTCCTTCACCTACATCTTTTCCTTCCCGGGCCCACCGTTGAGCTGAGGCCTCCTTTTAGGGGATTTAGCTTTATCATACACTTACTTACAGAAACTAAAATAAACATCTTACACTGCAATGTAAAAAAGCTGAAAGTTGTGGAATAAAGTGACTCTCCATCCTCACCTCAAAATATTTATAGAGCCAATGGCCTTGATGCATTCTGACTCATAATGTGGAGCTATTGCTCCTGTTAGGCATTTTGGCAAGAGCCATGATTTATTCACCTTCCTCCCCTCAACACACAGATTTGAATGGATTTGATACAAGAAATGGAGATTATAAAAGTTCACTTTAGATTGTGCAGGCTGAATTTAGAGGTACAACTAAAAGAGCATGTCAGTAATTCATCATTATCAAGCTATGACAGGAACAATGAATAAGATATACAATGTGATGGGGCTGCTGTGTTTCAAATTCTCAGACTAGATTAACTTTCTGAAAGCAAAGGCCTGTTTCTTCCTAAATGATATGCAGCCCCTCCCTGGAAGCTGGTTAAATGTAGTTCATGCTTCATTTAGACTCTACCCCTACTGTCACAGAAACTTCTGGAGAGGGTCTGGCTGCAGAGAGTGCACTGTGTATTTGAATATTTGCTACAGTACTGTTTTTTATGGTAACACACACACATACACACACACATACTGTTAGAGTGTCTCATAACTTAAACTTTTGTTTCTAAATAGAAATAAGTTTCTGGAAATTTCTCTCAGGAGGGATCTCACTTCTGCACAAGAGGCACTGAATTTACTGATTTGGTTAAGCAGTTTTCTTGAAAAGAACCCATTTTACTCATAGGATTTGGGAACTAGCTTAAGTAAAAACACTGGTAAACAAAGCTTGAACTAATTTTTCCTCCATATAATCTCTTTTAAATGGACCATTTGATTTGTGAATAAAGTCATCATAATGCAAATTCTGTTCAGGAAAGAACATATTTAAATGATCAGAAACGACTGGGGGTATCCTCATGGCCTATTAACTCTGATGTATGATATATTCAGGGTAACTACTAAACTGGGCAGCTATTTCTGCTTCAGAGTTGCTTGCTGTTTGCTTAAACTCACCCAAATTAACCAGTGGTGCTTAGGCATCTGGAACTGAAATACAACGCACAGTGAAAAACTGATCTCACAGCAACACGCCACCTTGGCTGAGGCGAGGGAACATGAATACAAGGAACCACAGGGCCCTAGTTACTTCGCTGGCTGATATGTTAGGGGTATGCTTGCTTCTTTTATTTTGTCTTCTTCTTTAATTAAAAAAAAATTTACAACCATTCTGTCAGTTTACAGACGAAGGAAAGATTTTTGTAGCCAAAATACAAACTTCCCAGAAGGACTAAAGGCTCTCCCACACTTAAGTCCATCAGCATGAATAGCTCTCTTCAATAAAATACTATGTCTTTGTTATAAATTGTATACTTATAACACAGAATATTATTGTTTCTCCATAGAGAAGTAATTAAAATGAAGTTTCTTTCTAAAATTTAATAAGCAAAGATTACTAATATGCATTACTAAAGCATGGACTCCAAATAACTAAGATACCCTGGAACTAATTTAAATTACCAGAGCTTTTTAGGATGTTTCAAGTTTTTTGTGGTCCTCATCCCCTAGCCCTCCTTGCCTTGGGTCATGGTTGCTAATTCAACTGAAAACACAAAAGGTTTGTCCAAAGTAGAAACTAAGTTCAGAGAAGGAGTGATTTTCTTGTTCCTCTTTTTTCTTTTTTTTTTAATCAAGGAGGGAAAAAAGTACTGGTTTTACTTTAAATAGACTTTCAAAACAGTTGAGGAAATGTTTATGATCTGTAAAAATCAACAATTAGAAAATAAAGAGTATGAAAATGGGAAGACAGAGAATCCACAGTTACCTCTGGGAAAAACTCTTTGGAAGGAATCTTAATACTTCTGTTAAAGAAAAATATTGAGCTGGCTGATGGACAGTGACTGCAAAGGGGTATGTGGTGGGGACTTGATAATAGGGGGAGTCTAGTAACCATAATGTTGCTCATGTAATTGTATATTAATAATAGCAAAATAAAAAATTTTTTTAAATCAAAAATAAATAAATAAATAAATAAATAATATCGAGCTGGCAACTGAAGTGTTGAAGTGTACCAGAAAAGGAAATGTGAAAGCAGAGTTCATCATAAATATCAGTAAGCCAACGTCAGACCCTAGGTAACCAATGTGGCTGGGGTAGGGAGATTTATATTGGGTGGTAGAATGGAAACCATTATTGCATTTGAGGCTTGCTTCATCAAAGCTTACACTGGTGGTCTTGGTTCAGAATGAAGTGGACAGAGATAGTCTTCCAAAAATGTAGTTCTAAACCATCCTCTAAATTCACCTTTCCTTCTGCAACCTTCACCAAGGGGTGAGTGTTAATTCCACAATTCTCCGTGATGGCCCTCCGCTGTGAATTGTAAACAAGCTTCCCCCCTTTCTCACTTACGTCCCAGTGGTTGTTTCCTAGCTCGAGTAGCCTATGTAGGTTGACACAGAGGTCAGGTGCCTTGGGTGGGGTTTCTCCCACTCTCCCACTGTTAGGGAGGCGGAGTACCCACTGCCTTTGTCTTTGCTGCTCTCCGTTGCTGGTCTATCCCTGGGCCCCAGCCTATGGATGGATGGAACTGTGTAGCTGGGACTGAAGAACAGAGAGACATCCTTCCATTTCCATCTCTTTCTTTCTCCAGACAGTTTATTAATAAACTATCATCTACAGAATACTTACGCTAGAATACCTAGCCAGTTTTATGAATGGCAAGACTAGAGAAAAAAAATCCCATGTCATGAAGTAATATTGACTTAGATCCTGATGGTGAATGCGCAGGGCTCCTTTGCTAGGCTGTAGCAGGCACAGCTTTCGGCCATGGTTAAACATACCACCTTGTAAAGCTGTTTGAACAGAAGACTTTCACTTTGAAATTGTGATGCTTGATTGTTAACACCAGACTTGTTGGTACTTTACATCAAATGAACTTTTCCACCAACAGTTGACTGTCTCCACACTAGTAGTCATGCTGTTACATTTGTCATAATGACTGGTCCCTTGGATGAATGTAAATTGTACACTAGGTGCATAATTGAGCCCCGTATTTAAAAGAATACTCAGGCAAACCCTTTGGCAAAGCCACGAACAATTTTATGGTAAAAGCATGCCCTTCCCGTGTCTGCTTTGTAAGTCCATTATTTAACATTACTAGGTTTGCTGAAAGTAGGGTTTGCATATAGGTTACATGCATTTTCTCACATAGGTCAAATACCTTGTTGCTATTTATTTCCTGCACTGGGAGTGAGCAGACCTATGGTGATGTTAGAACATATGCCCACATCTATTAAAGGGAAACCAATTAAGAATAAACTTTGCCACCATTTAGGCAATTCTTCAGGTAAGCTATTGGCAAGTAAAAATCAGAGGCTGTGCGCTATTGTTTCAAGGTACAGACAGGCTTCTGATTATCTGCCTTTGAATCCCAATTCTTATGAAAGTCCCTAAACTTTAGATCCTACTTCTAAAAACTATAGATGATAATAATAGCACCTTCCACGGTGAGCTGTTGGGAAAACTGGAGTTAATGAGATAATGAATATGTTAAATTTAGCACAGTACCTGGCACAGCATAAAACTGTGTAAGTGCATTACCAGCATAAAGACTTACCAGTTTACAGAAATTGGAAAATGCTCATAAATGGTTCCAGTGGGACACTGGAAGCCCACATAATATTTATCATGGCAGCCTCAGCATCTTCCCTTTGAGTCCTTTGCTTCTTGCTAGCTGCAGAAAAGAGCTGAGCCGAATCAGAAGTTTCCACTAGGTTTAAACAAAGGTTGGCGGCAATCACAGAGCCTCCCTCCCTCTCATCCTCCTTGGCTTCCATCCACATTGTGCCAAGCAGAGCATCAACAGGATATGGAGTCACCTTCCGTGGTCCCAGCTGGCTTTGATTGTGCTGTGACTATGATGATTTGGCTATTGCAGATGCTAGATTGAAAGCATGTCTCAACTTCACCTCTCCAATGCGATGTTATTTATATTTGCCCAATACTTTGCCCTCCCCTTGGGTCATTTAAAGATCATGCCAAACACCTTGTTTCATTTATCTGAATAGAGTCTTCCATGAAGATATTTGAGAACAGTTACTCTCGTTGACATTTTGCAGATCTGGAAGACAGTTTTCATAGCTACATAGTCCTTCCCTACCCATCATCTGGCTCCATATAGAGCAAAAGTGATCCTTCTGAAATCTAAGCCAGATCATGTCACTCTTCTGTTCCACACTGCTCACTGCCTTCATCTCAGAGTAAAAACCAAAGTCCTCAGATGGTTTACAAGTCCTGATGACACTACACAGTCTCCACACACCCCCACCTATTCTTTCTCTCCTCTCCTTCTTGATGCCTTGCTTGTCTTTGAATATCCTGCCAAGTTCATTCCTACCTCAGGGCCTTTGCACCTGCTGTTCTCTATGCCTGGAATGTTCTTTGTCCCAGATAGCTGCGCAGCTCAGGTCCTGGCTTCCTGTTGGTCTCAACTCAAATGTCACTTATCAGGCAGGTCTTCTCTACCATTCTATAGAAAATAAAACTCTTCTTCTACAGCCTCTTTATTTCCTTTCTGTGCATACATAAACCTTGCATATTATATATTTATTGATCTTTCTGGCTGGCTCCTGCACTGAAATGAAAAATTGATAAGACTACTGCTTTGTTTGCCACTGTATCACCAGTACTTAGACCCCTGAAAGCACTTAGGAGGTGCTCAATAAATGGCTATTGGATGTTGAGGAAACCACTCCCCCAGAAGATTCAGCAACAAGTAGGTGTCTCATTCTAGTCTTCCCGTTTACCCATCAAATAGACATATTGCTCATATCCTCTTTATCAGTCTAGTTACTATTCTTAACTTTCTTGTATTTTTTTAAAGTTCCTTCTGTGTTTCCCATACATGACTCCACATTTCTTCTTCATCAGTATTCTGGGGTATATTATATCATCCTCTTCTCTCTGATTGCTTTTTGCAACAATCTACAGAACACTGTTTAACAAACTGTGCAAACCCATGACCTAACTTTACACACGCCTCTGTAAGTCAAAACGTATTCCAGAGCTGGACTTTAAAAAAATGCTTCAAAGTCAAATTTAGCACACTATCCTTGCCTCAGACGGCTTTGGTCCCACCCCACTCAGAACAATGGATATATTATTTTGCATTTTTGATAATTCTGGTGCACAGAGGTAGCAGCCCTTCCTTGTATTTCACCTCAGTGTTTTGGGGTAAAACATGGTTCTTGCAAGATGCATTATCTGTACACATATGGACATCCTCTGGCATAAAGCCAAGAAGTTTGGTGCTTGAATCGAGTTGTACCTTGCTTTCCTGCTCCTTCTTAAAAGCACTGACAAATCATAAGATGGTGGCTAATATGAAATTAACATTTTTTGCAAGAAAGAGTAGGAGGGAACAGGATGAAAAGGCTGACAGGGGTCCAATGTTAAGAGAAGGAATTCTGAGAAAGAGAAACTTGCCCTTACCGCGACTTTGAAATAATAATAAAAAGAAACTTATCGGGAAGAATGATAACAAAGAGACAGGGAAATTCTTAAAGAACTGAAACTAACAGAATTAATTCTGGCTTTATGGTTTTAATTTATAAACATGCTAGAAAACTCTGAATCTAACCTGCACTGGTCCTCCTGTTTCTTCTATTTTTTCTACTGGCAAGACTGCCTTAATTCTAGAACTGCTCTGCCTTCAGGAGGAGAGAAAGAAGGGAGAAGTCACTAACTGCCTTTAGCCCCTCCAGGGGCTTGCTAGCAGGTTCTGGGGCTCCCTGCCTGGCTTGGAGACCTGACTCTATCTCCTACTAGCCAAGACTCAACTTCTCTCTGCCTGATAGAAATAATAGTATCTGCTTCTTAGGCGTATGGGGAGGATTACATGAGTGAATGAATGCAAAGCCCTTAGAATAATACTTGGTACTGAAACTGATCAATAAACGGCCCCAACTTAGTCAGGGGAAGCAAGTCACTCCACATCACGTATATGTGAAGGACACTGTAGAATCCTGGTAATGAGATATTGTTGAAAGTGGTTAAACTGGGGGATTTTTCTGGAATTCACTTACTTGATCTGTTTTTCTCTCCACCTGCCATTTAGTATATATAATTAAGATTCAGTTATAAAGGCTCAATACAGGTGTGTCTCTGTACCTAGACCCTTGGCCATTATAAAAATACATAAACTTCCAGAAAGAAACTGTGTAGAGGAAAATCCTAGCTCAGTTCCTCTACTGTTTTTTCTCCCCTGACCCATTTGATTCTGAGTGGAATGAAGAAACGAGTGGGCATGACTCTTTGTTCCTGGAAGACAAACAGGATGGGGCAGGCTCCCTGCAGCTGGAGACGCTGATGCCCTTACATCCAGGTGCCACAGAATGGACAGCCCTGGTGAGCACCTGCAGAGCCTCAGCATGAAGCTCCATGATGTGTTTACATCATTTGTTAAAGTGTTCCACAGATTTTTGTTAAAAAAAAAAAGAGTAGAGAATGGAGGACCGTATAATAATAATAATAACAATGTACAGCTAGACACCTGCCACTTATTGGAGTGGTAGCACAAAGGAATCAAGGGAATCCTTCTCAACAGGACAGGGAAGGCTATGCAGTTCCAGTCAAAAGAAGACCCATCGGCATTACGATTAGCAGATGTAATGTTGGGGGGGCACGGGGAGGGCTGTACAACTCAGAGAAGACAAGTAGTGATTCTATAGCATCTCACTACGCTGATGGACAGTGACTGTAATGGGGTTGGTGGGGGGGACCTGATGAAGGGGTAGTTTAATAATCGTAATATTGCACATGTAATTGTAAATTAATGATAATACAATAAATTATATTAAAAAAAAAAAGAAGACCCATCACTTGGGAGCACCAACACACACTATGGAAGAAGGGAAGGTGACTTCCATGGAGTGATATTAAACGCCAAGGCACATACAAGGAATGTAACTTCAGTTATTCAATCATCAAACAACTGAATGAAGTACCTATTACTATCTCCACTGCAGTAACGAAGAAGCTTCATGGAGACTTAACTGACTGTTCAAGGACATAAAGTTAATGTAGGACAGAAGTAGCATGTAGGCCAAACTGACGTTCTTCACATCTCTGTAGCACCCGCTATAAAGCCCAGGTTTCCTGGGAGGCTTAGTGCAACGTGGGTCTTCATGTGACGGGCAGGACTTTGACTGTGCTAAACATATCCACATCCTAATAGCAGAACCTATGAATATGTTATCTTACATGGCAAAGGGAAATCAAAATAAAGGATATCAAAGGAGGTAAGAAACTGACCTTGAGATGAGTGGATTATCCTAGATTATCTGGGGATGGGGGGAACCTAATATAAGCACCAGGGTCTTCATAGGTGAAGGAGAGAGGCAAGAGGGCCAGAATCAGAGGAAGACATGGCATGAGAAGGAGAGATTTGCAGATTTTCCTCTGCTGTCTTTGAAGATGGAGGAAGTGACCATCAGCCAGGAATTCGTGTAGCCTCCAAAAATTGGAAAAGGCAAGGGGACAGACTCTCCTAGAGTTGCCAGAAGCAAGACCACCCACTAACACCTTGACTTTAGCCCAGTAAGATCCATTTTCAGACCTCTGCCTTCCAGAACTATAAGATAATAAATAGCGTTGCTTTGAGCCACTAAGTCTGTGGTCATTTACAGCGGCAGCAGTAAGAAACACATAGCCCTTATTACTGCATTTTAAATTACATCAGGAGTCTACAAACGTTTCCTAACCAAGGGCTAGTAGTGACTATTTTAGGCTCTATGGGCCGAGAGGCTATGAAACCTGCTGCTGTCGTTCTTGAGCAGCCACGGACGACAGTCAGGTGAGTGAGCGTGGCAGCTCGTCTGCGGCCCCCAGACAGCCGACACAGAGGCTCTTGGGGCAGTCCTGAAGGTATGGCACTCCACGGGGGAGAACCTTCAGAAATCTGAGCTCCTGAAATTAAATAGCACTTTCAGCAGCACTACTACACCGCCCTGCCGTATGATGGCGCATAATGCCCAGCGTAAACCAGATTCCTCTGTAGTCTGGGGAGGCAGTGGGATGGACAAAAAAGTACTAGACTGGGAGTCAGGAGGCCTGACGCTGGCTCTGGTTCTGCTAACACCTGCGTGGCCTTGGGTAGGTCGTTTGGAACCCCTAGGCCTCAGTCTCCAAGGATAAAATGAAGCAGTGAGGCTAGAAGCTCATCAATAGGGCCTCCTTCTCCTTTTCTTTTCCCTGACTTCTAACAGTATCACTGATGGGACAGGGAGAGCCAGGAATGATGTGGCATTTCAGGATGATCCAGTGCATCCTTCCAGTGGCATCTGTGGGGATTTTAATCAATGCCATGGACCCAGGAGGAATCCAGCTGAAGCAGATAGATCCTGTAAGTTGCCTGACCACATTGAATTTATAGACTTTGTGGTGAAAGAAAGAAGAAAACAGATGAATAAAACCGCAGCTAAAGAAACAATGAGAAGAAGCAGGTGCCTGGAGAATCCTGAATTCAGAAAATAGGCTTAGCTGCGTTCTCAGAAATAAATCCCAGGGGCAGATGGGAAGCCAGCCCAGTGTGCGGCCTAGGAGACTGGATTTGGTCCATGTGTCCGTTCACAGGGGCAAAGTACACCTGAGTCATTTTGCACTGAGGTTTCTCACAGGCTCCTGAAACAGGCAGGTGACAGGATGACGAGTGTGGGGAACAGAAGTGCTTTTGGAGCAGTCGTCCTTCAACTAAGGAAGTAGTGGCACACACCACCCCAAGGAACAGAGAAGCAACCTTCCTTCCGGAAGCAACAGAGCACGATGCCTCATGAACAGATGCCTTCAAACTGTGCAGCCCCGTACAGTAACCACTAGCCATATGTGCCTTTTCAGTGAATTTAAATTCATTAGAAGCAAATGAAACCACAAATTCAGTTCCATGGTCACACTAGCTGCATTCAAGCAATCCATAGTCACATGTGGCCAGTGGCTACCATATGGGACAGAGGAGATAGACATGATTTCCATCTGCAGAAAGTTGTACTGCACAATGCTGCTCTAAACAGGCACAGGCCCAACATGGCAACCACTTGCCACGTGTGGCTATTTATATTTAAAATAAGTCAAGTTAGAAACTGTGTTCCTCATCACACTGGCCACATTTTAAGCACACAGTAGCCACGTGACCAGGTGCTGCCACTGGAGCAGCGCAGATGCGGTACACTGCCGTCCCTGCAGGAAGTCCCTCTGGACAGTGCTGCCTTTTAGCTGCTTCCCTAGATCTTCTTCTGGATCATCATACGACTTTCAGAGTCGAACACCATGACTGTCTCAGAAAAAGGGACATGGTTAGGACATGGTTAGATGTAGCTGGATACTCAGGACCCTTGCCCCATGATTTATGTGGCATTCACATCAAGGGTTTCTTTTGCCGCTGTTTCCCTCGTCCTCTGGGTTATAACAGTAACTCCCCCGCTGCAGTGTCGTATGACAAGTGTCTCCTGGCTCAGGTTTCAGATGCAGTTTGCAACTGAAGGAGGAGTAAAGGCCACTTTTAGACTCCCCCTCCATTGTTCCTGCCCATTTACTCACCTTGAAACACTGAGCCGAAGGAATTTTTTCCAGGAGAGGATTTGGGCAGAAGTTGGTGTCTAAAGAGAGGTGATAAGATCTGGCTGAGATTTATTATAGCCCTCAGCTGACCTACCAATCATGCTCAAGCACCCTCTTTAGTGACCAAAGAGTCTTCAATGTCAACGGGGGAAGAGGAGATATCCGACAGTACTTGCAGCCCTGTCTTCTGTGTCCCATACACATTAACACATAAAATCTATGTAGGTCTGTACAGGGAGAGACAGAGTCAGAGAACTGTTTCTGTGTGACAGATACTGTCACATAAACATGCCTTTTTAAAGCCCTCTGATTCTCCACAAATATCACCTCCTATAGCCACTAAGGCGGCACACAGCATCCCAATCTGAAATGCACTCAATGTGGGAATTGGGTTAATGGAAATATGTGATGTCTCTCTCCAGCTTGTCCCTCTCTCCTACTTGAGAAACCCTTTACTAGAGTCATTTGTTTGGGTTTAAACCACCAAGGTGGGTAGACAGTTGTTTTTTTTTTCATTCTTTTTATATTGAGGCATACACAATAAAATGCACGAATCTTAGTGTCTAGCTTGAGGAATTTTGACATGTGTATACTATTCATGTAACCATCACCCAGATCAAATCTCAAATATTTTATATTTTTTCCCTTCGCCTATTTCACCCATCCCCCCACCTCTTTCCCTGTGGCAACCACCAGTCTGTTTTATGAGTCTATTTCTGTTTTGTCTGTTTGTTTTGTTTTTTAGGTTCCACATAGAAGTGAAATCAAATGGTATTTCTCTTTCTCTGACTTACTTCATTTAGCCTAATACCCTCTAGGTCCATCCATGTTGTTGCAATTGGCAAGACTTTGTTCTTTTTTGTGGCTGAGTAATATTCCACTGTCTATGTGTACCGCATCCTTTTTATCCATTTATCTATTAATGGAAACTTCTGTTGTTTCCATATTTTGGCTCTTGTACATAATGCTGCAATAAACATAGGAGTGCATATATATTTTCAGGTGTGATTTTGTTTTCTTTAGGTAGAGTGGACAGTTTCTACAAGGGTAAGAATTTTCTTCTAGAGAAGGCAAGAAAACCCCCCTGAATTTTATTTCACTGGTTTTCACATTAACTCAGATTCATTAACTACATTTATTTAGTATTTATTGTGGTTTGGGGAAGTATATGGGTCCAGGTTGGGGGATGTCAGTAATGTCCTTCCTGCATACACAACACTTATGGAGGCTTGGATGGAATTCAAAAAACCTCAAGATAAGCAGCATTATCTACTCCAAATCCCCATCAGATACAGGAATCCCCACATCATTCCCAAAATGTAGTTTGGCAGATTCGGCTAGAACATCACAAGAGATTCGTTTTACTTTACTGATTCAAATCACAGATCTGTCCTTCACTGTCTCCCACTAAATTCATGTGTGGTATGTCCATGGATGAAAATGCATGCTTCTAAATTCAGTATTTCTCACTCTCTGTTTGACAGTCAGAGTGCAGACTCGCCCTCCGGTTGGATTTATACAGTTATGACACCTTTTGAGCCTTTCCCTCCCACTACTATAGGACAAACCTCCCTTCCATCTATTGCAAGATTCTAGAGAATGGTTCAAGTTTCTCTCTGCTGCCAATTTTCAAAAGCGTGGGTTGTAGAAGTAAATATATGCAGCATTTCTATAGAGGCAATGACTGTAATTTTTACATTAGAGGCCAACTCTTGTCATTTGATACAGCTTCAAGGGCCAAAATTCTGGCAGAAGAAAAGCTGATGATGACAAATCAACAACTCTCATTCTGCCTTTTCTGTGGACTAAAATAGGATATTTATGTCTCCTCCCAAGCCTGGTAAACTTGTAGGAGCTGGTTCAGAACCCCTTTACAAATGCACGGATGATGAGCATTTCAAACACACCCCAATGCTGAAAGCATGCTGGCTTTCCTTGGAAAAACAATGATGAAGAAACAGTGAACTAAAATGCCCCTGCCTTGAAAGGAAGCACATAATATATAGTATCTCAATAATGTTCTTTTTTTTTAATGAAGAAAATGGAAGAATTCAGGATGTATCGATGCCGGTGTTAAATCAGAATGAGAATTCATTCTACAACTCCAGAGTTTTATAATTTTTTAAACTTCTAAATTGAGTAACAATATGGACTCCTTGAAAGTTAAAAGATAGACAAGGACCTAATATTTTTAAATGTTTATCAGTCAAAATAAGGAGGTGTTATATATTTAGTGATAGTTACTCTTAAGAGAAAGAAGGAACCGCTCACAGATCACTCTGCTTCAAATGATGATTATGGAGAAACTTCAGAACTCTTCCGACGAAGGTCTAGTGAGTTGTCATAGAGATGCAGTTGACCTTGTATTTATCTGACTCATTACAGTCCTGCTTTCTTTCATACCTAGAAGATGGACATTAAAAGACCAAGGGTCTTAGGTAAAAGATTCAACACTAGATTTGTTTTTTTTCCTCCCTGATGTTGGAGTAACACACTCCTTGTTCTTCTAAATCTTTTTTGAACTTCTTGCTTCCTTCTCTCCCTCATTCATCTCTCTTCTCTCACCTCTGTCTTTCCTCCCCTGCCCTAGATCTCAGCCTCCTCTCACCTGTTCCAGTCCAGGACCTGACAAGTCAAAAATGGCCAGCTCCATAAAAGATCAAAGCCATGTTCTGGGCCAGCTGGACGACTCAAGGCCCACTTTGGAAGCCCACAAGCCCATGAAGCACATCGATTTAAACCCACATCTGAGATGCTCTAGGGAAGCCCTTCTGAGAGGGTGCCCTGAGCACTCCCCTTGCCGTAAGGCAGAAAGGCCCTGTACTTCTACACCTTCCACTCACAGGTCTTTGCTCCGTCCTTGGTGGGGTTTCCTTCCATCAAAGTGATTTAAATACAAATATCCTAGCTTTGTTCTTCTGTGAAAAGAGGACAGAAACCAGTTTCTGATCCCAGAGGCACCCTCTCTCTCCCGATTCATTTCCATTTTTAAAATCAGTCTGAAACCCTAGACATTTGATCCAATAAATCAAGTGTACAGAGTTCAAGGAATCGGTCTCAAGAGGTTGGTTTTCAGGCCACATATTATGCTTACCCTAGAATATATGAGATGTTGTGCTAATGAATTCACTCTGGGAGGCGTGAGGACAGAAGGCAAAATCTCCCAGGTCCTGTGTCTTTTCTGATGGACAGGCCTTCTCATCATTTAATCATACTAAGAAGAGACCCCACAACAATATTTGAGTTCCTGCACTGGTACCCTCCCATGTGGTTATTTGTTTTGTCCCCTGGACAATTTGGGGTTGCAAAAGTGCTGACCTTGAAACTTTGTATCTGCACAGCATAGGACAGTTTGCAAAGGGATCCCCCAGATGTGATCTCATTTGGCCTTGTCAAGGTCCCACGTCGTGACAGCAGCAGAGACCATGAGACACGAGGTGGAGGTGTCCTCCAGGCCAGAGCGTTAGCTCCAGGGTCAGGCCTGAATTGAAATTCCATGTCTACCATATATTAGCTATAGAGCCTTGGGTAAATTATTTCATATCTCCAATCTTCAGTTCCCTCATTTTTCAGATTGGAATAATAATAGTACCTGCTTTACAGAGTTGTTCCAAAAATGAGGGCAATAAAGAAGCCATCAGAAGCATCTAGCATTATAGCTACCACGTGTAAAATGTTCAATACATGCCATCTATTATGAATAAGTTATGTTTTTAGCCCACATAATGCAGTCTTCCAAAGAGTATCCAATATTCAAAGTTCATCTTTTACCTTCATTAACCGGCAGGGACAAAATCTTGAGTTGACAGTGGAATTCAAAGATGCAGACTTTAGCCTTTGAAAATGCAGTCCTTTGTAAGCAAGTGGTGCTCTGAAATTCAACAGGCTCGGCATTGCAGATGGCTTTTATCATTTGGTCTGGTGACTGAAACCACACTTATTATTTATAGGCCATTACTTAGAAATAGTTGCAATGCCGCTATTTCACTGCTAGCTATGCATTATTCATAACACAAGTCATGTTTACCAGGACTGTTTTGTCGAGTTTGTTATTCTCTGGATGTTCTGGATAATCAGCTGTTCTGACACTAGCTTGATATGTATTCTACTTTTCTAAATTTCCTTGCTGAGAACCCTGAGCTACCCACAGCAAGCTTTACCCCTTCTGTAAAATGAACTCATTTTATATATAAAATAAGAAATGTGAGAATTCTATTTTTCAGTCTGTTCATGATTTAAATGTACTCCATTCTTTAATCCATGCCTGCTCAGCTGAGAAGGGTGGACTACACTGAAACAGCTTCAGTAGGGATATAGGTAGCTTTATGTACTAGACAGCTTTCTTAAACAGTGAAATTGTAACAACAAAAAAAATCTCATGGACAAAAAAAATATAAGGACAAAGGCTAATTCTCCCTTATTTTGCAGGTCAACTGAGAGTTGATTGTGACTCTGGTCTGTGTGTCATCTGCAGTCTGGGATCAAGCACATCTGGGTCATGTTGACCTCAAGGAAGAAAGAGTAAGCAATGGCAGATCCACATAATGGTGCAACCACGTGATGGCTCTCCAGCTTCTACACCACATCCTCTCTCATTTTAAAGAAGCAGGCCGTGTGTCCAAGCCTGCCATCAGTGTGTGGTGAAGCAAATTCACCTCTAGAGTGGGGCATTGCAAGCCCCATGGCAGGAGGGGACATAAGACATTCTTCCCATAAAGAGCAGCCAATGAGAACAGTAATACAATCTACCACACTTTAAGTTTTGGGTAACTTTGAATGACATGCCCAGCTGAGATCTCTTCCGATGGTTTTAGGGCTATTCCCAAGATTTAGAGAGTAATGGAAGTGGATTTAAGATGCATTCTAGACTAGAACGAGGGTTGGCCTTCTCTAGCTCACTCCCATTCTTGCAGGACCCAAGAGCTCTGAATGTTCTTTATATTTTTACAGGGTCATTTTTAAAAAGGAGGAAAAAGAGGGAGAATATGAACAAAGACCAGGTGCATCTGCAAAGCTTAAAATATTTTATTTTCTGACTCTGTAAAAAGCTTGTCAACCTCTAGAATAAAACTAAATTTGATATTGGCTCTGGAACCTTGATTTCATCTGCACTGGTAGCAACTCATGTCTATCCCAGACAAAATCAACTTCTAGAAGTAACAGATATACCCTTTAATTCAATGACTGCTAATCAGTTATAGTTACTCCTCAAGAATCTAGAGTCTAAACTCCAAAGAATCTGTCCCTCCATATCTCTGCTGCATTTACCACATTGAATTAGTGTAATTACCTTTTTTATGCCTCTATGCCCCATAAAAGAACTATGATAATTTCCTTGAGGGAAGAGACTGAAATGTCTCACACCCAGCCCAGTGCTTGACAAAGGTGTTCACAAATGTTTTAAACAGAATTAAACTAAACTTAATTCAAATGAAACGAATTGAATGACAGATGCCTGCTCTTAATTTCACCATGAATCCCTTGCTATTAAATAAATTACTTGTGTGAGTTTATTTATCTGAAAAATGGAAATTGCAATGTTTGTCACCGTAAGGATTCTTTAAATATTTACTTACCGTTGACGTTGACAGAAGGAAGTTAGGTTCACGCCACTGCATTCACTGAAATCCATCACAAGCAACAAAAAGACCAAAAGGGTAAGGAAACCCCGTTTTCAATGAAATTAAGGGAAAGCCCCTGCCCCGAATCAAATTCATAAAGCACATCTGTCAAAAAATGAAATACATAAAGATAAGAGAACATGGTGAAAGCTGACAATTTCCTCAGACCTGGGACTATGCAAAGGTTTCTCCCACTAATAATCATAATCCCAAGTGGAATGGCACAATGTAGGGACAACAGGAAGACAGGGAATGACAGTTCTACCCGCACGACAGTGGGGAAGGCAGAGCTGAGAGACACCCAGACCTTAAAATACATCAAGCTCAGGGTCCAAAGTCCAGTTGCTTAGCCAAAGGAACCTACTCGATGAGACAGGGAGGGAGGAGCAGACACCAGCTCAAATCAGTGTGAGTCTGCCAGGGCTGCTGTTAGAAAGCACCACATTCTGGGAAGCTTAGGGACAGAAACTTACTCACTCAGATCTGGAGGCTGGACATCCCAGATCAAGGCAGGCATGGTTCCTTTATGGCCACGAGGGAGGGATCTGGTCCTCAGCTTGTAGGCAGCATCGTCCCTCTCTGCTCAGGCCCACATGTTGTTCTCACCATGTTTGTGTTTGTTCCTGCACGTGGTGTGCTTTCACAAGGACACCAGTCATACTGAATGAGGGTCCCACCCTCCTCCAGTGTGACCTCCTTTTCACTAATTCCAGCCAAACTGTCCTTGAAGTAGAAAAGCAACATAACATCCTCAGACATGCAAGAACCCAGAATATATAGTATCCATGTATCCTTTTCAACAAAGACTACTTGAAAAATCCCAGTACAGCCAGTCAGCGTACACCAGAACCGGACTGCCTTTGCTGTATGGCCTTGATCAACTTACTTAACCTCTCTGCTTCTCAGTTTTCTCATCTGTAAAAAGGAAATAGCGTGTCTACTCAGAGAATTGTTTTGAGTATGAAATGAGGTGACCATAAGAAAAGTGCTCAGCATAATGTTTGGTACTTTGTATGCACTAAATAAATACTGTTTTTATCATTATCATTGTTATGTAAGGTAAACAGAATGTAAACATTATGAATCCTACAATGTAAAAAATATGCTGAGGGTGTTAAGAGAAAGAAGAGAGGAAGTACGCATTTACTAATTTCCCCATTATTCAAAGCAGGAGGGAAAATATATTAAAAATATGGGTTAAAAAATTAAATAAGCACCAATACACTTATTTTTTTATCTTCTTTATAAAGTTTTTAAGCACTGATATCTAAGGTTTAGTAATTCAGTTAAAAGTCAGTATTTTTCTTATTAAATTCAAAAATTAAACAATTTTTCACAAATATACCATACAGCATACTATCCCCACTTTGTAAATAAATCTTGTACCTCCGTCCTTCTGGCTACATAGGTATGGAGGTATTTGAAATGTTAATAAAGATTTTATTTCAGGTAGTGGCTTTTACAGTTTGGAGGGTTTTTTACTTTCTTCTCTGAACTTTCTACATGGCTTGAATTTTTATAATACACATCTCTCACTTTAAAAAAAACAATAAAGTAAATTTTAAATAACTAACATATCTTTCATTTTTATGAATGAGGTTCATGATGAAGTTTTTATATGAGGCCAAAAAATATTACTGGAGCTATAAGTACGTGAATTTCAATTTCACCCACTGACTTGTAGCAGCACAAAAATTTGGTCAAGAAATAGCATATTAATTAATCATCAAATATCTGTTTTTCTGTCCTTATTGCAATTGAGGAATTACCAACAGAGAAAAGTCAATCTTTCAGAACTCAAGGAAAGCCCAATCTGTTGTTTAAAAAGTGGCTTTTGCTTCTTAATGATTTTTTAATTCCCGTATCTGTTTGGTTTTAAAACCTATTAGTCTCCCAAGAAGACTTCTCAGCCAGCAGACCTCAACCCTGAATGCACATTAGAGTAACCAGGGGGACCTCAAAAAGTATGCTAAGGGCCATTCTCAGAAATTCAGATTTCATGGATAAGGGAAGGGAGGCAGAGTAAAACCAGCATCCGTGTTTTTAAAATCTTCTCTATTTTTTCAAATACATCTTTTTCTCAATTTTCATTTACCTATCTTTCTGAGATTCTTCAGACTTAGTTGCATCCCATATATCTAATCATTTTATATTTTCTCATTCTTTGTTTTTTCCTGCTTGTTTTCCCCTTGGCACAGCTCCTGAATCTAATTTTATAACTTTCTAATTCATTCTCTGACTGCATTCATTACATTGTGTGTTTCATCATCTCCCTATTATTATAAATATTTTATATCTCTTCTAATAATAAAGTGCCTCCTCAACACTTTATTATGAAAAGTTCCAAACACACAGAAGGATTAAAAGGATTTTACAGGGAACACATGAATGCCCCAAACCCAGATTTTACCATTAAGACCTTACTATACCTGCTTTATCACATCTAGCCCTAGCCCTCTTTTTTTTCTTGGCCACATTTCAGAGTAAATGACAAACATATACTGCTTCCTAAATACTTCAGTATATTTAATCAGTTCTTCAAGTAACTCTTAAACACAGCCAGGTTTGAGAACCACTCTAGGTCCTCAAAACTGCTCTCCATCCTAGCTCACCGTTTACTTGGCTGTGGTCCTCAAACGGCTTAAGAAACTTCTTTCTCCACTTACTCTTGAGAAATCCTCTTAAAAAGCCTTTTTGAAAAAACAGACCACTGAAGGATATGTCTCAGCGCCACACATAGTAAGTACAAGCTGAGTGGATCAAAATGATGTGAAACTCCAGAAAAAAGACAAGACAGAGACAATGTCTTGCATACTGTTCATACTGGCAGGAAAATGGCAAGGAAATAATCACACTGATTTAACTGTGTGTCTTTCAAATGATGGATTTTCTCTGGACATTTTCCTGCGGATAACAAGAGAAAGGTTCTCTTCCTGACACTTTGAGTTGATTGACTCACCCTGAGCTGAGGGCCTCCTCCAGTTTCTATACTTGCCTTTCAGTCCCAACCCAGCTTCCCCGAGTCCTAATGCTTACCTAAATCATAAGGATTTCGTGGGAGTAAATAAACAATTTGAGGAACCCCCCACCTCCAAGTTAGCTAAATGAATACCCCCAATTGCCTGCGAGTAGTGCATTGATTCAATCATCTTGGCCCTAAAGCAAAACACGAGTTTGGATGAGTTAACAGCTCATGCATTTGAACATGTTTGCTCTTATCGTGGGCGTATCCAATGTCAGTGGGAATAAAATTGCCCAAGGACTTCACGCATACCCTTTGTTAATTGATCCTTAATGTTTGATCTGATAGGCTAAAAGAGAACAGCCTGGGAGAGACACAAACTTGTCTGTTTACTGAATTCTGCCAACCTCAGAGCCCCAGAGGTCACGTACCTCCTCTGCCAGCAGTCAACTTAATGTGTGTCTGGCTGAAAGTGTCCCCCATAGCCACAGGTTTGCTGTCAATATTACAGTATAAGGAAAGAGAATACTGCCGTGAATAACATCAAACTCATGTCAGAATAAATATTCTTATTCTTGCTTCCTTTCTTTTACTGGAATACTGTTTGGGCTAAATTTTGGTAGATTTTCCAAACAATCAAATCACATGTTCGAGTAATGTTTGCTGAATACTGACATTTCTGCCCTTGTAGATGTAAGAATAACTTCCTTTCAAGAAATTCAAAAACGTGTGTATGCACGCCATCTACGCTCACTGAATCATTACACATTAGACAATAAGTACTACCACTCCTTTTATATTCTAAGCAAACACCGGGGGTTGGGGGCGGGAGGGAGGAATAACTTGGGCTATGGGCATATTTCATTCTCTAGCAACCAGATGTCCAAACTTCCAAACCAGATTTCTTCCCGATAAGCAAATAAATAAACCTTGCTCCTTTTGTGATAAAGATGTTGATTGAAAGCGCCGGGCTCATTTTGTGTAACTTCACGCTGCATGGAATGCCGACGGCAGAGCTGGAATCGCTCTCCCTTCTGATGCTGCCTCTGCTGTGTTTTGAGCTTTTGAGTACAGGCCTGGCCGGGCCAGTGGTGGATGAGGAAAAGACTCCATGAGCCAAGCTTGGGCCCTGAGTGCTCAGGGACATCATCCCCCCCGCCCCCCTGACCACTACTCCTAGAAGAACAGGCCTTCCAAGAGAAGGAGACCCCGTGTGAGGGGAGCTGTCCAAAAAGGGAACGGGCAGAGAGAAAGTATAGGAGGAGTTAGTCAAAAATAGGTGAGGGCCTCCTATGATAGCAATTATTACATCGGACTTCTTGCTTTAATGAAACACACCAGCTCTGTCAACACCACTGTTGCAATGGAATTCCATGTGGTGAAGCTTGTAAGACACAAACAAGAGTTTGCAGGCCTGTGGATTCCCTTTTTTTTTTTTTTTTTTTTTGCTCTTCTAAGGTAACCATTTCACTTTAGAATTAAGCTAGAGGCCTTCCTAGTTAATTCACAGCATATTACTAGAAGTCCTTTGCAATGCAGCATCTTCTAGAAGCATGGAGCTCTACAAGGGGATGACACATGCAGCCACTGCCGGCTCATGTTCATTTTCTTAATTGATCCCATTTTACCAATGGGGATTTGAAATATGGAAAGAGCTCAGATGACTTGTTGACACATCAGAATCAAAGAGAGTCTGTCTTCCGTCTGTGTATACGCCTCCCACATCTCCTGAGTCTTATTGAATGGATAAAATAAAATTTTCCTATTGTTGCAGGCAGGGATATACTCAGGCAACAATCTTCATTTAAATGTAAAAGGTTTCTTTCATCAAAGGCTGCTCCTGCCCCATCCTAACCCAACCCACACCGGTTACTTCCTGAAATACATATTTTTAATTCAATGCAAATAATTATGATATTGAAAGAATAGGCTGATTAAGCATTAACTAAAGCTGCTTTATTTTATCTTGATGAAATAGGGAAGAATTTCTTTTAAGGAACCACACATCAGAATGGGAACACAGTCTTTTGTTTAGTCTCACGTCAAGAAGGGGAATTCAACAAAGAATGGATCTTGAGTTAAGAGCATCCAGAAAATTCTGTAAAAGGTGGCTTTGCCCTCCATGGAAGTCAGGACGAACAGGGAAGGAAGCCTTGGTTTCCTCTTTCTGCTTATTAAGAGTCTAGTGCTTCAGAGCTCAGCTCCAGACTTAGAAGGGAGATCTTATCGTGGCCCATAGAAAAGCCCCATTGTTACGGAGGTCCTCATTTCCTTAAGGCCAGAAAGAAAAAGAAATAACATTTAAAGTTCATTCCAGCTTGTCAGCTGTTTGGATCCAAAAGTTCATTCCTTATTGAGATTTTCTGAACCTATGGGACTAGTTCAAAGGATTGAAGACTGGCCCAGGTACTCTAAAGAATCTGGAATCCCCCAATTAAATTCTAGTCTTTCAATTACCTAGTATCATTGGTTGTACCATATTCACAAGCTCTTGATCAGTGGAGGACCTCTTTGTCATTTATTACTCAAGTTAGGCAAACTTTTCTTTAATTCAGGGTTTCTATATGAACATTACTGATATCCGGTATTATTGAATTATGAGTAAAGAGTAGAAACTGTAAAACTTCTTATTTTTTTGTAATTTATTAATGTTTTCTTTGTAGTCAATTTTATTAATGAGTTCTGTAAATGCCTTTAGTCATTTCTGTAGGACATAAAGTCCTGTGTATACCTCTATAATGTTGAGAGTATTCATTATATTTTTCAAACTGTATTCTTTCTTATTTTGATCTGCATGGTCGTTTAATTCTGAAAGAGACACATTAAAATCTCCCAGAATAATTTTTTGTTTTAACATTTTCTTTATATATCTATCTACAAGTTTTTGCCTTATGTATTCAGCTTTTATATTGCTTTGGAATAAAGGTACATAACTGTAATAAATTTGAGTGGCTTGTATATTTTTAATCACTAAATAATATTTCTCTTTGCCCCATTTCATATACATAAATACATGTTTTCATTGAAGCTCTATAGCTTCCTACCTCTTTTTAAACCATTTGATTAAATGGCATGAGAGCTATCAAATGTAAAAAGGGTATGATTTTTTCTGAGTTACTATGGACAAAACGGGAAAAATTAAGAGACGGTATGTTAAGGAAGTGGAGTATGAGTTAATTATTCCTTAATCCATTTTTAAAGTTCTGATTATAATTGTGTGATCAACTGAAATAATTTCAAATTAATTGAATAATTTTCTGTTTTCTAGGCAATGCTGACAGGAATCAGGTAGAAACAATTGTCCCAGAAAACTTATCGATTGCCACCTCCACTTTCCTTGGCATCTGCTCCTCATCAAGCAATTTAATTTTGAAAATAAGGTAGGTGTGTCTGGCTACTGGCTCTGGGCAATAATTAATTTTATTTAGAATGACCCATATCTAGTCATCTGTATTGTTTTTCAGAAGAAGAGTCATCAAAATTCTAAATGAAAGAAGCAACACATGCAATATTTTGGCTCTTCCAGTGACCTCTTTCCTGCTTAAGGGAACAAGGCTTCGGTTCAAAAAGGTGGGAGCAAACTGATATTTTTCTTTAAATATTAGAAATAGGAAGTGGAGAAAGACATTACAGACTAGAAGCTACAAAGCCGTCTTCCCGATGATCCTGGTAAATCAGCCCTGCTGCACATTCTGACTTGACTTTCTGAGAAATTGAATAATCTCTCCTGCTCCCCAGAACACCAGCAGGTCTTTCGTCAGTACCTAGCCCCGGCTTCTACCATCCTTCAGGAAAAGAACCTGAATATTTCTGATATTCTACTGCCCTAAAAATGGCACAGGAGGCTTTTCTACCCATTGTATATGTAGGCAGGGGCAAGCAAAGCAATTCGGTCATAAATGACCATCATTTTTTGGTGACAGCTGGAAGTCTTCAGAAACTTCCCTCAGAGGGTGCGGCAGGATGTCAAAGGAACTGCCACTTTTAGCAGGAATCTCAAGGGTGACAGACTCACACATGGCTGAAAGATGTTTAATCCCTAATCAAGCAGATAAGAATAAAATGAGACTGCAGAAGGTACCAGGTCAATTACCCCCAGACTAATCTTTTTTTAACTGCACAGCAAAATAGGCATGTTCTAGATACAGATGATCTAGTGAGGAAAAACACAGAAAAGAAAGAAAGCAATGATAATGTGATCTTACGTATCTGTCCTCTTTTATAAAACTATAGCAAGGAAAGGACTGCCTTGAACCTCAGTACATCAAGAGTTTTTGCTTTTTATGATTACCTGAAATTTCAATTTTTAGAGGCAAAATTTTCCTTCAGGTAAGTAAAGGTAATTACCAATTCCTCTCTATCCACTTCTCTATATCTGATGCTCAATCTGTTTCCAAAACTGTAAAAAGGTAGAAAAATGTGGGTAGTTGCTTCTTCTGGAGAAGGAAGTTAATTTCCTCCTCAAAGCAAAGAGAGTACAAATCGTGATCAATGTTATTAGGAGAAATCCACTTCTGGTCAACCAGACATGCCTCAGAACTGGGGGAGGTAGAGAAGAGTCTGTGATATGTGTGTGCTTTTCATTTAAATTGAACCATGCCTTCCTGGGTCAAGCCAGGATTCAAAGTGCTCAGAGAAGTAGAACTTCATGTGATATTTTGAGTCCAAACAGAAACAGGAAATTCCATTGACCTCTGGAAAGAGAACAAGTTCCCTTGAGAAGTTCTCACTTTAGTTTTCCGTATTGAATGAGTTCTGGATGGTTCGAATGACATCCTGAAACACATGCGAACAATCTCAACGTACCCTTAGTGTTGAATAAAATTCAAACAGCTTGGAATTATTTTAAAACTTGGCATATATTGCCGTGCAAACAAGCAAACTTAAATTCTAAAATCACAGAAGAGATGAAAGTGATTATTTGTATTATTTATGAGTTCCTACCTATCTGAAAAATTCAACCACTGAAATCATTTTATTGAGCATAACATCTTGAAGTCCCTTATTAAAATAAATACACTGTAAGTCATGCAGGGTGGCACATTTTACCACCCAGAACTGTAAATCATCTGACTAGGTTAATTACCTATCACTTAACAGGATGGAAATAAGGACAGAAGAGAGAACTAATATTTAGTTAACTCTTCCTCTGTGCCTGCATTCACAGTTCTTAATGTACTTCTTTTATTGAATCCTCATAAAGTTTTGATAGAGCGAATTTTTTCTTAACTTTTACAGATAAGAGAACTTAGTCTTAAAGATGTTAACTAACTTGCCCAAAGGTTTACAGCTAAGAAGAGCTGATTTTGAGTCCTGGTTAGTCTGATTCCAAACCCCTGAAGGAAGGGAGGACTATGAAAGGATTTCAGCAGCACTTCTCCACAGGAATAGAATGTGAGACACATATGTAATTTTAAATTTTCTTGTAGTCACACTGAAAAATTGAAAAGAAAGCAAGTGAAATGAGTTTTAGTATATACTTTATTTACTTCAATGTACCCAAAATATTAGTATTTCAACATTATAAAAATTATTTTTTTAATAATTTATGAGATAATTTACGTTCCTTTTTTATACAAAGACTTCAAAATCCAGTATATATTTTTGCATCTATAACTCATCTTGATTCCAACAAACCACATTTCAAAGCGCTCAAGTGTGTCACGTGTAGCTGGCGGCTTTCATATTGGGCAGCACCATCCTGGAGCGTTGCTTCCTTGCAGATTTATGCCATTAACAAATCGGATCATTATAAATTTTATCTTCACCTAAACTGCTTATTAAAATGTTGACCAAGACAAGTTCCTCAAAAGATTAATCTTGGCATTACCATATAACCCAGCAATCTCATCCATATTTATATAACACAGGGAAAATTAAATGAAATGAGAACATTTCAGAAAGAAATGAAAACATAGGTGTACACAAGAACTTGTACCCAAATATTGATACCAGCATTATTCAAAATAGTCAAAAAGTGGAAACAACGTGAATGTCCATCAACCAGTGAATGGGTAAAATGTGTTATAGCTCTAGAATGGGATACTAGTTAACTATAAAAAAGGATAGAGTACTGGCATAAAACTTTAAAATGTTATGCTAAATGGAAGAAGCGAGTCACAAAAGAGTATGTATTGTATGGTTCCATTTATATGGAATACCCAGAATAGGCAAATCTAGAGAGACTGAAATTTGCTTAGTGGTTGCCTAGAGCTGGGAGGTTGGGAACATATGGGGAGCCGCTGCTAACAGGGAAAGGCTTCCCTTTGGAGTGATGCCATGTTCTAAGATTGTGTGGATGGTTACACATGGGAGAAACCACTGATTTGTACAATTTAAGCAGGTAACCTGTGTGGTATATAAATCCCAATGAAGTTATCATATAAATTAAATAAAGTCATCTGAAACCTGAAAAAGATACTGAGCAAGGCAAAGGCCTAAATAGAAGTTTCTAAACAGGTATTTATCTGCTAATCAATAATCATTAGATATGCTGTTCCTAAAGCTACTAGTTCTCCTGCCTCTACCATTCCAATCCTATGTTCATGGCCTTGTCTTCAAGGAGAACATCCATGCGACAAGCCCCAAGGGGGAGCCAGCTTAGAGCCAAGCACCCTGTTACAGGATCAAGACAGGATTCCTGCCCAATAAAACCTGCGCTCTAGAGAACTTGACATGAAAAGAAACAGTTAGAAGCCACTATGAATAGTCCTATAATGGGAAATCTATACAGAGCCTCTTAGGATGCTCATAGGAAAATGAGGTAAATGCGGCATTTTCTAGACCTACAAGTGCAGTGACCCTACCAAAGGGATTGATTAAAATAACTTATCATGGATTAATTTTAGTGATGTACTATGTCATGAGGGGCTCATTTTCTTTTTAAGCACTCTTAAATACAAATCACATCTAATTTTCTTTTTTTGGAATTGTGCCAAGATTCCTCATCATGCTCCTCATTTCAACAGATTTCAGAGACCATCTCTTGCTACCTTTTTTTTAAATAGAGAAAATTTTGGCAGCTCCAGTCTGGAGAATTTTTCACATTTCCTAATGATTCCTTAAGGAAAGGAATCTGCTAAACACATAGCTGTCTAACTTGACACCTGAAAACATGTTCAAGAATCATTTTTAGCAGTGTTCTTCATAGGAAACAATACAAGTATCTATCAATAGTAGAACTATTCAACATCATCAGTGTACCATACCATGGAATATTACGAAACAGTAAAAATGAGTGGGTCTGGTTACCTGCATCTCTGGCTGGATTTCAAGAGCAATGTTGAGCTAAAGAATCAAATCCCTCATATAAAATTCAAAAACAGGCAAAACTAAATACACTATTTACGGATACACTCATGTAACAGTTATGTGCACACACACATGCACATCACCCCAGAAAGCAAGGATGTGGTGAACACAAAATTCAGGACGGGGTCATGGATGGGTAGGGCGGAAGGATGTTAATCTGCTTGGTGCACACGGGACCCTTTTGGTGGTACTGGTGACAGTCCATTTCTTGTTCATCCTCTTTTTCTTGTTTAAGCTATACATATACATTTTCACATGCCGCATGTATAGTTTACTATGTTTTAATTAAAAACACAAACAACAAAAACTATAACACTTCCTGACAATTCTGTGCCATTATACTAAACATGGAATAGTGGATCCACCTTCCAGCTGGTGAAGCAGGTTCTCATAGGCATCTACCATTTTGTGCACATATTCTCCTGGCTTAATAGTCTGTAACAGATCCTGCAGTAGCTGAATTCTGAAATTCAATGCTACTCAAAATATATAGATTTCTTCATCTGCGCGAAGCTTTAGAGTCTGGCAAGGTATTTGAGACAGAGGATTTCTAGAACTTCAGGAGGGCTGCCAGAGCATGAGGATGGCCCTCCTGCCCCATCCCTCATCTGGCTTATGGCCCGGTCAGACCACCCCAGTGAGAACAAGGTCGGGAAGCCAGCAGAAGATGTGCACGGAGGCTCTATGCCTTCATCTATCACATCATTATCCTTGGACATCAAGAACTCCCAAAGATGGGGAGTAGGGGGTATAGTACTCCCTTGGGCAAACAATAATGGAAGAGGCCCCAGTCTGCCTACTTGTCACGCTCATAGATCACGCTTCTAGACACCTGCCTGGACCAAGGCCTGAAAGAAACTTTGGCACAGAAGTCGCCTTTGCACTTTATCCCAAGTTCACTAAAAGCTAGGAACTTGGAAGGAATGGACTGTTGCCACTGACTCAAAGACTCTTACTGTGCCCCTGGTGAACCAGCCAGACAGATTCTAAGTGCTGATTGCAATCAGTTCTAAATACAGAGGCAACCACAACAGTTTCTATCTCCAGAAATATTCAGGTTTCCATTCTGCAAGAAGTCGTATTTTTGCACATTAGATATCCACTTAAGAAAGAAGAACAAAGGGGTTTAAACTGTGCCGCAGTAACTTGGTCTCCTAAAAGACAGGTAAAAAAGATATTTCAGGGACTTCAAATATTTTTAAGTAAAATTAAGGTCTCTTTCTAAATTCAAGTTTGCGCTTGAGGCATGCAAGTCCCCTGTCTGCACAAGTCAGTCATGCTGGAATGGCTGTCCCAGAATGAAGTCACAACCTAGTGGTCTTGGTGACCGCGGGGTTCTCTGTCCTTCCCACTGAGCCTGTTTGAACTTCCTCAGCCATCCCTCCATTCCTTTTGGAAGCTAGGACTGGCCCCAGATCCAGGACGGGGTAAACAGAGGGGACGTGGGAACGTTTGTGCCTGCTCCTCCTCCCGGTCCTTCTCCTCCTCATTCCCAGCCATGGTCCAGAGCTCCCCAGGTCCATCTTTTCCCCTCCTGCAAAGGCTAGCTGCTATTATCATTGCCAGAGAACTCACCCCCGTCAGCCTCCCTTCTCGCCCTATGGCTCTCCTGCATTGTTCACAAAATACCCCAAATAACTTGAATCTGTCTTCTTTTCCTCAAACTACTAAATTCTCAACTAAAAGGCATCAGGGTGGGCATAGGACATGGCACCCATGCCCCTCTATCAGTATTATCTGAGGAATATATTCAATTCAGTTACGCACTCCAGGTTCTGATAGATGTGATCTATCCTTCAGATTGAGTGCTTGGGAACAGAAAAGGAATTCAAATTTCTTTCTTTATGTGATTTCTTCCTCAGTCCTTGGTCTAGCTAAATGGTCATGATTTTCACCTGTATTTGACTTTATCCTGTCCCATAAGTTGGTGGTCCTTAGGTCTTTCTGCACATTAGAATTTCCCAGATGGATTTTTCAAAACCGAAGACCACTGCCCTGGCCTCACCCTGAGATTCCGATGGACTTCGTCAGGGCTTGGGGCTCAGGACCTGCACTTCTTAAAAGCTTTCCGGGTGATTTTGAAAGCATGACCAGGGTTGAAAAGCACCATTTAAAGGCCATTTAAATGAAAAGCATCATTTAAAGTGAAAACATGGGCAAATCAAAGGGAGCTATAAACCAGAGATTTTACTCAAGATGTTACTCTATTCATGCTCAAATTTGGAGAGAGGAAATAGACTACTGAATATCAGAATGACCACCTTGGCATAGGACATGGAGCTGGGACTGGAAGGAAAACCTGAATTGACATTTGATCCCACCACCCACCTACCAGCTGTGCAACCTTGGACACTTGGAAAACACAGGGGGAAGGGGGAACCAAGCGAAGACTGAGAAGTGTCACTGGCCAGAGCTCGGAGGCCCCTCCCACCTCCCAACCTGGCAGAGAGTGTAGAACGATGAAGCTTTGGACGATTTTGCCGCCATGACCTATTCTCACCTGTGGAAACTGGAACCTTGATAGTGGCTATCTCCTAGGGTTCTCGTGAGAATAAAATGCAGTAGTAAATGCCCAGTTAACAGTGACTTATTCATCCAGAGGCTGTTAAGTTCCTGCCCTCCGCTGCAGCCTGCTCCTCACCCCAGAGTCCAGAACAGTGAGTGAGAAAATGTCCAAATGAAAAGCTCATTGGTGAGTAGAAAACATATCCTTATTTGGCTAGGAAACTGATCTCTATTCATTTACTTATTCATTGATTATATTCAACTAACATTTATTCAGCATCAGGCACCGTTTTAAATCTATTCTGAACAGATTTGATGCTATGTTATCACAGCGACGCCATCACCTTGTGATGCTGTGTTATCACAGTGTCACAGTCCCTTTGGGCTGCTGTTACAAAAACACCATAAATAATAAACATTTATTTCTCATAGTTCTGGAGGCTGGGAAGTCAAGATCAAGTCACCAGCAGTGTTGGTGTCTTCTGAGAGTCCACTGCCTGGTTCATAGATGGTTCATGTTCTGTGTTTTCACCTGGTGGAAGAGGGTGAGGGAACCCTCAGGGGTCTCTTTTGTAAGGGCACTGTCCAGTTCATGAGGCCCCCACCCTCATGGCCTACTTCCTAATTCTGTCATATTGGGGTGAGGTTTTCAACAAACAAATTTGGGAGAGGGGACACAAGTAGTCAGTATGTAACACATAAGCATGTTACAGATACAGAAGTGAGGGTGGTTACAGAGCCTCAAATGCTGACTCTGGAAGCTGGACCCAGACTTGTAACTCCAAGGCTACACACTGCCTTCCTGGGTGAGCTCATGCAGTCTCATGGCTTTAAATAGCATCAATATACTAATGTGCTCCAAACAAGTATCTCCAGCTCACACTTTTCTGAACTTTCGAGTCATATATACAACTGTGGTTTTGGTATTTCTAATGGGATGTCTAATAATTGTCTCAAATTTAATGTATACAAAAATGAGCTCCTGGTAACTATCTCCCCTCCAACCAACTCCTCTCGTGGTCTTCAAGAGCCTCAGAAAATGGTCATCGGTCAGCAGAATATGCCATACCAGAATATGACTGTAGGACTTCAAGATATGTCACCCCAAAATACGCTGCTTTGAGATATTGGATATTTTGAGCTGTAGCTACTTAAAAAACAGGAAATGCAGGGAGCAGTTTTCTCTGAACTCTCCTTATCTGCCTAAAAAGACAGATCCTCCAAAAGGAACTCAGCTGTCACGGATTCCCTCCCTAGGAGTTTCATCAACTAGGGAAGATTGACTCTTATCACAGGAGAGGGGGCCAGAAGTCTGCGCCACAACCAGTCAAACTCTGTCACAAACTATCCTCCCTCCTATCTGTGCTCCTCAGGGGCCTTTCCCCTTTCCTAAAAATCATTTACTCTCCCCAGAGAGGCCTATGCACTCCCCTTTCCCTGTTAAGGTGGTATTTAAGCCTGAATTCTAAAGCCATCTCCTTGAGTTACTCATTTTCCCTCGGTTTCTCCCATGTATGCATGAAATGTGTATCTTGATACTCTTGTTTAGTTTTCTTTTGTTAATCTGTGTTTTATTACAGTGGGTCTCAGCCAAGGACTGAGAAAGTCAGCAGGACGTTTATCTCCCCCTAGCCCCTGCCCCTCACTGGTAAGTCCACTCTTACAGCTGCTCAGGCAAAAACCCTTGGTGTCATCCTTGACTCTTCTCCCATACCCCACATCTGATCTGTCAGTGAATCCTGTCGACTCTCCCCCAAACATATACAGAATCTGACCAACACCCACCTCCGCCATCACCACTGCCCTAGTCCAAGCCCCTGCTACCTCATGCTGGGAAACTGCCCTTATGGTTTCAGGCTCCCACCCCATCACCCAAGAGTGTATTTTCAACCCCACAGTCAAAGCAATCTTGTTAAAGCCTAAGTCAGATCACACCCTCCTCTGGTCCAGCATCCGAAGCTTCCCATCTCCTTCCGTGCCCTGTGCAAGATCTGCACATGCCCCATCCTGGCCTTGCTGTCTTCTTCCGAGCCTCCTTTCTCACTCCTGCCTCACTGAGCACACTTGCCTTCAATGTGCCTGGCCCTCTGCTGCCTTCTCTCCTTGCCTCTTGTCCTCTCTGCCTGGAAAACTCTTCCTATGACCCTCGTGGCTCACTCCCTCTCTTCTTTAAGGTCTTTGTTCAAATGTTATCCTACTCAGAGGGCCTTCTCTGAGCACTCTAAAACTGCAGGCCCCTCCCACTGCACCCTTTCCCCCTGCTCCCTTATCAGGAAAGTGATCAGGATAGGCTACCCCCAAAGTGTGCCACTTGGGCATCATGATTATTTTGGGCAGAAGGCAAGTGAGGCAAAGTAGACACATAAAGAGCTTGCTGCCATCCCCATCTGCCTATGAGCAAGGCAAAGGTTTCCCTTGGGCAGGTGATTCCCCTCTCGAGTACCAGGAAGAAAGGAACAATCTTTATCCCCAGGACAGCAGCAACATTAACCTGAATAAACAAACCAAATAACCCTTCTCTGCCATTAGTTTTCCCCATATACTCTCTAGCCACCTTCCCCCCAATTTATTGGCTCTAGAAGCCCAAAATCTAGTTACTTCACAATGTATCACCCTCCGTCAAAATGGTATATGACCCTGAGCCTAACCACTGCTTGAGGTTTTTCGCTTCTTTTCTGTGAAACCCCTGTGCATGGAAAATTTTTAAATCTTCATATATTTGTATGCCTTTTGTCCCATTAATCTGTCTTCTGTCAGTTTAATTCACAGACCCCAGCCACTGAATCTAGAGAAAAATATTTTTTCTTCCCCTATGGTCACTTCGAATGTGCCTTATGATTTCCTCGCCCATCTCATTTGGGGTGGGTCCGCCTTGGGCTCGCACGTAAGTTCTGTAAAGGCAGAGACCTCTGCCTGTGCTGACCATCACCGCCTCCTTAGCACCTAGAGGATTGCCCCCCACATGGTATGTGCTTTATAAATAATGGTTAAGTGAATGAATAAGTAAGTGAGCGGAGTACTTTCTCCTACAGACTGTGCCTAGGAAGACAGCCAAGGGAAAACTATAGAATTCTGATGTTAAGTGAAGGATTTTACAGTCATAAAAATCTTCTTAATCATTGACACAAGTAGCCAAGAGGGTGAAAGTACAGGAAATAATTCAGAACACGGCCTAGAAGCCAGAAGGGATATTTCCATTCTTGGTACCAAGCCACTGGGCAGAGCCTCAAGCTCTTTGGGAAATGGGGATAATAACCGAAGTTTTCTGTGAGAATCAGTATAGAAAACACAGTCTCTAGAAACTGGGCATTAAAAAAAAAATGTATACCAAAGAGTCCATTAGATAATAATTTGGTTACTTAACTGAACTCAAAGGTAAGATGAGAAAATTGAAATGAAACTTGGTCTAGGATGAAGTTCAAGGTGGTTTTGGGTCTGTGTCATGTACTAATGTGAGGGGAATTCCCATACGCTGCCAAAGCTGGGGCTCTAGCCAGTCAGGGATTATCTCCAGGAAAGTGTTCCCTGGGCGCTTTCCAAGCACACAGTGCCCTCCATCAACCCCAAATGCCATCTCTGAGTCATGCCAATTTTTAAATTTTTGAAAACTGCTTTTGCAAGACAGTTTAGAAATAGGGGAGAAAATAGACTTCAGAGAAGGCCCTCACCTTCTAGTCTGCTTCCTTCAGAACTGTGAAGTCCTGACCCCTGGCTTGACTCCCAGGCAGAGGATCCAGGACATTTCTGTTTCAAAACAAAGCAGCGAAGACTTCGCTCCTGGCTGTTTGCAAATCTCTCTCATATCTCCCATAAAAGTATAGTTCATGCCTGTTGACTCTTGATGTTGTCTTCTCTCAAGTGTACATTTTATTTTTTTATTATGATCGGCAATACGTAATATACCTATTTGTATTTTCACCACTTGGGAAATTGCTTATAATCACACCCCTCTTGGGACCTTCTTTTGTGATTTAGCCTCACCATTTCCCTGGGGTTGAAATGTGAGGGGAACCACCACCTCCCATCTCCTCTCTTTCACATTTGCTTCTTCCTCACAGAGTGGAGTCTCATTCAAATCAGAGGGACCCAGACAACCTGTTTCGCAAGTTCTTTTTTCCCTTTGGGGATTCCTGGCCGCCCTGTGGTCTGATCTAGGTCAGCTCCACCAAGGCTTTTAATCTTGTAGCTCTAGGTGGATCTTTTCCTGGGCAAAGGAGGGGAAGAGTGACAGGTAAGGCTGGCTAGAGACCAGCAAAATCCCCTGGGTGACCCTCACTCTCTTCAAGCCTTCTGTTGCTTTGCATTCACTATAGCAGCTTTCCTCTGGATCAGCATGGAGACAATCTGTTTGCCAAGGTGAAATGTCACTTCATAACCAACACATTGGTGAACATGAAAATTTTTACCCCTTCCTTCACTGGGTCTAGCAGGCAGCTTCTACTAAATCTAATTAGCCTAAACTAAACTAACCCCACTCAGTGGTGACTAGTACGATCCAAACTATCCAGGAAAATAGTATCCTTTTAATATAGCAAAACAATCCATTTCTCTAGTTTCTTCTGCTCACCATTTCATTTAACTACCTCAGAATTGCCACTGTTATAAAGAAAACTTTTCTTTTCAGTGGCATTTTTCTATTTCTTGGGGCTATTGCCAGTCACAACCGCTATAGTGTGCAGAAGTATTTAAATATTTCATTTAAAACATCATCTTAACCTGCTCAAGTGAGATGAATTATTTCCTTTAATCCTAGTATTCAAAGAGACCTACCCCCAAATATTTTATTTTTTGTATTATATTATTATTATATATGTATAATACATAATAAATAAAACAACATATATCTGTGATATATATTATTTTTTATATATTTTTTAACATTATCAGCATCATTCTGCTATTTAAAACATCCCCAGAATATATAGGGACTTTTAATTTAATGAGCTCTTGCTCTTGAAAGTTACTGAAAGGAACCTAGAATTCTACAAGACCCACAAAGTTAAATGCGAGTGTTCGATGTAAGCAGCAGAGAGATGGGTATTGAATTTCAGTGGGATGATGCCAGGAATGGCTTGGCCCACTGGTGGCACAGAAGAGAGAGTTTTTCAGCTGGGTTCCTTCCATCAGGAAAGTGCAGAGCAGAATCACGAGCAACACAGGAGACAAACACCATTTCCTGGTTGAACTCCACCTGCCACAAAGTGACCGCTGGCCAAAGAGAATGTTCTAAGCAGCAGCTGTTCCCAGGTGCTGTGTGTCAACTTGTCTTGTATCCAAGAGAATACGCTCTTCCTCCACGGACATTGAGGCTGAGGTAGTAGGAAGGCTACAGCTGACACCTGGGAACGCTCAAGACAGTCCTTCAAATATTCATGTGAAGACATCCAGAGGGCGGATCTTATGTAAGCATAATACAAACACGGGTGTAGTTCCAAGGTTTTTGCATGGATGTATCCAGGTAACATTTAATCTTCTTGAATATCTAGAAAATTCCTCAGTAAACCTGTTTTTAAGAAATTCCAATCTGCTCTGGAAGCCGTTCTCAAGGAAGCAAGGTAGAACTAAGTTCTCGAGGAAACTAAGATGGAACAATTAATATGCCTCTGAAGCAAATATTTAGGTGGCTTACATGAAACTTCCTATGTTTGTTTGCATGGTTATAAAGCAACAATAGATGGAGCCCACGGAAAGATTACTGCAGTTTGGTTTTTTTAGAGACCCAACTTACTCTCATATCAGCTCTGAAAATCAAAAAATGCCTGCCCCAGCAGTGTTTGGCATCTGGTTCTTAAGCTAGCCCTCCCTCACTATCCTTATGTTTGCCTTTTGATTTCATCTGGATTCATTTGGTGCTGAAGCCAAACTGCACAGTGTTCTGTGACAGTCTGTGGTTAAATCCCATTAGACAGAATACAAAATCAAGGTCTCTTAACTTTTGTAGAGCAGTTCATATGAGTGGAGTTCTGCTAGACTCTATTCAAAGGGCTTTGACTATATTATCAAGGTTAATCCTCTTTATGACCCAGAAGGTAAATACTGATAATGCACCCCCATTTTGCAGATTAACAAACTGAGAGGAAGGAAGAGAAGTAACTTGCCCGACCACTCAGGGTGTGAATGTCAGAGCCACCCTGTTGGGCTACATGCCTAGAAAAGCATAATTAGAAAGAAAAAGTCTTCATATTTGCTTTTCAAGTCTTTTAAATATTCTATCAGTATATTCCATGTTAAACTGATGAAAGCTTATTAAAAGTCTTTATATTCTCTGGGCTGTCACAGTGAGTAATTTATCATCCCACTTCACCCAAAATTTGTCATTTAGGAAAAAAAATTGTTCCTGAATTTACATTAGTAATCTCTCCCAGTTAAATACATTGTTCAGCGCTGCACTTTGCCTTAGGTGCTCCACACAGAAAAATAAAACATCTACTCACCCAAAAGTAGAATTCCTTCACTCAGAGTTTATGGAATTCCAGAAATTAACAGTATATCAGGATAAATTGCACAACTCCCAATGAGCTTAAGGAAAAATACAAGTTGTTGCTACTGCTCAGAAATCAACTTTAGTTAATAAGTACAAAATTATATAGTGAAACTTGAATTCCAGATATCCTGGGAAAAAAACAATTTCATTACTCACTTTAGATAAAAAATTGTACTTCACCCGTATTTATAGTGTAACTTGCACATCCTGACAGTAATATCAGCAGTGTTATAGTCAAATATATCAAATGACAAGACTTTTTTGTGTCCTAATGAAAAAGATTCCCAGCACTTTCTACTTGAAAAGCTTCTTTGAAGGGCAAGTGCTATTTCATGCAAAGATATGAAATTGAACATTTGCACCCCCTTGGGACAGTAACAACTAAACCAGAATCCTTGACCATTGAGTTTTAGATCTGATAAATGGCGCTAGGTGTTCCCACACCAGCAGAGCTGACCTGTTTCCAGTAGTATTGTTGTGCATGTTGCCACAAGAATGCAAAAGCTTTGAAACAAAACTTGGCATCCATATCCTTGGTGTGAACCTGCACTGTGAGGTCATGCTATTGTTAACAGCGTTTACTTCAGCCAAGAGGAATTTGTATTCTGTATTGTTTTTCAAGTGTCAACAAAACATGAGATTCTTTTTTTGAATTTTCATCATCAAAATAAACCAAGTTATTTAAATCTGTCCATTAATTTGTAAGCTCCTCGAGGGCAAGAACCATTTTTGCTCTGCTATCCATCTTTGTATCCTTCATGGACTTAGCTATAGACAGTAATTAGAAATACATACACACGCACACAGATACGCAAACATGTATCAATGCCTATAGTTGAAATGATCAAAGTATAGTTTAAATAGATCCCTCCAACTACACTGGAATAGAGGGGAGCTCAAATGGAGGGGAGCACTTACCTGTATTACTCCTGGCAAATATTGTAGGAAATGCTGTAGGAGCTATGGATTAGGAAAGTAGCCATGGATTTGGACCAGATACTCCAGCTCCAGAGCTATTTCACTAGCCTGCATTAGCTTGGGCAACATGACTAGAGAACTACAATTAAGGAGAAAAAAAAGTAATGATGCTTAATTTACAGATCTTGCAGACATCCTGTATATTCAGTCTAAACTCGATGAATATTTATTAAGCTTTATATTTTCTACGTGTCTCAGTGAGTAATTTATCATCCTGCTTCATCTAAAGGTTTTCAATTTGGAAAAATAAAACAAATAAAAGCAGTGATTTGCCACATTAGTAATCTATTCCAATTAAACTGTCCTAGGGAAATATTTAGAAGGTGTAATAGATGGGATGTGGGGTTGATGGGAGGAGGTGTGTGAGAGAGAGAGAGAGAGAGACGATGCCACTTTTTCTAGTTTGAGTAACGGATACTGTAGATGGCAGTACCATTTACTGAGACAGGGAAGGCTGGAGGAGATCCTTCCTAAACAGCAGTTATGAGAATCTGCCCCCCTCTCCTATGAGGTTTTCCAGGACTGTTGGGGTCAACTTTCAATTGATGTCATTGGCATTATATTTAATCTTGTCCTGGTCGTTTTGTTCCAGAGATTTCTGAAATACTCCAAACAGTCTTGATCAAGCTAAAAGCACAGAGAACTGAGATATGTCCTAATAGCTCCAACTGTGTATGGCAGAGCTGCTTGCCTGATAGCAAGGCTAACTGATACTGTGGATGACCCAGCTGACCAACCCACCATGCTTAAGTCCGGTGATCTACTCAAACATCATAAGCCTGAATCCTAACAGGTTTGAATTTGAGATGATAGACTATCTTTTGTATATTAGCACATCTTTGAATGCTGTAAGAGTCTAGCCTTCACATGCCATTGCAAGTTAGCTAACTAATGAACTACATGTTGAAGGTGAAGAGGTGACCTGATCCTCACTAGAACTGACTATGGTGAACCCACTTTGTGGGCTGAACCCACAGGTATCAGGCCCAGCTACCTGGCAACAGGTTCTGCCTGGATGTTCCTGTGGTTACAGAAGTGCCAACACTTACCTTTTTTCAATCACCAATTTGAGAAGCCCATATTTCATCTTCTACATCTTTACAGAACAGAAAAAAGTATTTTTCCCATTTGTGTCATTCACATCTTTGAGAACATTACTGCTTTTTCTTTGCAGCCAAAGCAAATTCTGGTTCCAAAGAAAAACAGGGCTTTTCAGGGTTCTCAGTGCCCCTACTTACTCATTCAGACTCAAAATGCATATCTTGTACTTGCTTTGAGCCTCAGTGAACACCTACACATGGCGGGTCCCCTGGAAATCTGCTCATGGGCTTCCATGGAAGATACGTGTACACAAGACAGCAAGGAACAGCTGTGGACACACAAATGGCATGCATCTCTTCTGCCCCACTGTTCCTTCATGCTTCACTTACAAAATGCACAAAGACAAAACTAGTTAAGATTTTCAAGATGATAACTGCAGAACATTAAACCAAGCATAAGGCCCTTCTGAGCATGGGGCCCTGTGTGGCTGAACACGTCACACACCCATGAAGCTGGCCTGCTGACGGTAGACATACAGGTAGGGAAATCTATAAAAGGCTTACTCCAAAAATGTAACCGTATTGCAAAGATAATTGTCCTCAGGCTGGCTGCCTCTTGCCCAGCTGAAATTTTCGTAAGTCTACCAAAACAGCATCTGGATTCCAGAATACGATTCTGAGGGGGGAATGGAAAGAAATGACGTAAGAAACAAAGACCCAGTTCTAGTTATTTGTTGCAATGTAATACGGTACCTAAAATTAATGCTTAATCCTATTTATTGGTCCCTGAGTTACCACCGGGAGGAGGGCTGCTCATAGTGAGAAGTTTGCAATGGACTTGGCTGGGACATTCTTCGGTCCTTTATAACACCAATTAGTGTCACGAGGTGGGATGCAGCTGCACAAACTGGATTGGAGTGTCCAGAATGACGTCACTCGAATGGCTGCATCTTTACACTTCATGGCTCCAGCAGAGCAGCCAGACTTCTGTGGCAGCTCAGGGCCACAGGCAAGGGTTCCAAGAGCCAGGAGGTGGAAGCTGCCAGCTTCCTAAGGCCTGAGCTCAAAAGCTGGCACAGCATCATGTCTTCAATATTTTATTGGTCAGAGCCTGCCCAGACTGAAGGAGACGCAACACAGACCCACCTCTTGGTGGGAGGAGAATCGGCAACCTTCCTTAATCTGTCACATGCCCCTCACCAAAGAGCACTTCTGTGTGTACTGTGAAAAACCCTTATTTTGATTGCAATTAAAAAATCATTGTGATTTTTGCAAATCTTTTTTCCAGGCAAAGGTTCTCGAATTAAGGAACTCAGCATATCCTGCAATCAGCCCCAGCCTTGTCCTCTTCAAGTCAGCATTTATGTGTCTCTTAATGGGCTATGAATGTGTTTATTTTGTAGTTATATTCGTACAGGTATTCATAACCCCTCAGTAATTATAATATCTTAAAACGCCTTTCCTTGTACATCTTTTATAATTTCTTTCTTACAAAAACAGGAGGTGAATACATCTGACTTCTGTGTTAACAACAGTGTTGCTCTCCCATGAAAAAAAGATGTGAAGCCAGTGTTTAAATTACTTTACCCTTATATTTGAAATTATATAAGGTATTTCTTGAGAGTTATCTATAACTTTTGCCCTATAAAAGGAAAAATTGTATGGAGGCAAATTGTGCTTCCCCTTTAAAACCTATGGGTATTCCATGCCCTGGGGGGCCTGCCTCTGTCTCATTCCCTGGGTGTCCAAGGCCTCCCCCAGGGCCAGGGATCTGCCTTCTCGGCACATCACACTTCAGGAGATTTTTCTGGCTCAGGATTCACTGTGCTTCCTGAATCTGAGGTCTTTCATCTGTTTTGGAAATTTCCCTGTTGTTTCTTAAATATTGGCTCTTCTCTATTCTTTTTTCTCTTCTTCTTGAGATTCTATAACAGATAACTTAGACCTTCTACTCTATACACCATGTTCCTTTACCATCTGCTTGCCACAAATGAATTTTTCAGCTCATCGACACTCTCTTAAGTCCTGATTAAATAGTCCTTTGATCTATCTTTTAAGATTTTTAAAGGCCTTTGTTTTAATTTCTAGAGTTTTATTTTGTTATCTTCAAAACATGCCTGATCTTCTTGCTAGACGATATTGTTTTTCCTTTCTTCATGTTTCCTATTTATTTGCTTATTTTGGTCTTTAATCAGTATAAATATATTCCCCAGTCTCTAGCCAATCATTATATTATCTCAAGATCTCAGCCATCCAACCTGCTGTCAGTTTCATCTGCCGATGTTTGGTTCGCATGGAATGCCCCCCTGTGGGAAGTGGAATTTGTGACAGCGAGCTCATTTTCAGTGGGGATTTGACCGTGGGAATCCAGGGCTGCCTGGATGCAAGGCATATCCCTCTTCCAGAGTTACAGAAACACTTGCTTTTCTCAGCAATTCAAGAGGTACCACCAGCCTGAGACCATTTCTTAAGTCAAATACTAAATAATTTTTTAGTAGTCCCCTAATTGATTGCTAGACTGATACACTCTTGTCACCTCTGCCTGTCACCAATACAGCTGCAGAACCAGCTCATGGGGTCCCCAGTCTGGTTTTCAGCTCCTCCTCTGATTTTGGCCCCAGAGGATTTCATTACTGTCTTAAGAGCTCAGCTACACATTTAAGAGGATGTTGTAACATTTTGTCTGGCATTTCTAGGTATCCAAGGCTGGGAGGATTTTCTTATTATATATGCCTCTAAAGAGCTTATTAAAGATTTCCAGACTTTACACCTTAATCACTAAATCAGAATTCCTGGATCAGGGCCCAAAGCATCTCTATGTTTTTAAAACTCTATGGGTGATTATAAAACAAAATCACTACAACAAGCACTTAATAAAGCACTGATTGACTAGTTGGGGGAGGGAGGAAGCTGTCCTACCCAGAACATAAACTTTGTCTGATCCCAGGGTTGAGATCTACCTGAGCACACCTGGGGCAGACCCACCAGATGTCTGTGCTCTGGTGGAGCTAACAGGCTCCGAGGAGTTAATACAACCTGAAGGAAGAAAGAACCAGGTAAAAGATTAATTCCAAGTGGAGTTCAGGGTCTGTGACTCAGGCCCATGTGGGAGAAGAATAGGAATCACACACACCAAGTTCAAATCCTCTATGATCCTGGCTTTTACTTAGCTCTCTAAGCCTCAGCTTCTGCTCTTGGGAAAAGGACACGCTGGTAGTACCTACCCCTTAGGGCTTCCCTAAATACTAAATGAGGCCCTGTATGCAGATTCATTCACATAGTGCCTGGAGGACAGTTATGTGCTCAGTAAACATTAACTCCATAAATTAAAATGGAAATTGCCCTTCAGTAAGACCTCTGGTTCTCTGATTGATGCTGCTAGACTACAAAAGGAGAGAGAGGCGTCCTTGAATGGCCAAGCCCACCAGTTCTGACATTTCTAGGAGGCAGTAGACAGGAGTGACTGGCAGACACCTAGGTGATCCCCAGCAAGAAGGCTTTGGGTATCTAGTAGAAACCTCATCGCAGAAGGAAGGACAGCAATGATCAAAGAAATTCTCAAACAGGTTTGCTTTGAATTGGAGTGTGGGTACCATTCTGACAAGCATAAAGATAAGTGTGATTCTAAAATAAACAGTATTTCAAAAAGTCTGCTGTTTCAGAGAAGATGAGCTCAAACAATAGGGCCTCCCTTGAAGTTCTGAATTCTCCTAAAGCCAGGGTGTGCTGATAAACCAGCTCTCAAAAATTAAAAATTTAAAGAGTCCTCACTGCTCTTGTCAACTTCCGTGGTGTGAACTCTCCCACCATGGCTCATATACCAGCAGGATGTCACTGAACACTGAGCTAGGAAGAGATGTGCTCAACTGGTTTCCATGCTCTCCGGCACAACTCTGCTTCATTTTTCAAATGACAGGGCCTCAAAAAAGGTGTACCAATAGGCACCATGTAGCATTTAAGTGGTTATGCTGTCTCTGGAGAAGGAACATTTCTATATATATATATATATATATATACTTAGCTCATCTTCATCCTGAGACTGCTATGCCCATAATGTATTCTCTCAGCCTGACAGGGACGTTTACTACCCACAAGGGTAACACTGTAAAATAGCCTGCACATTGCCCATCTGTAGACCACTTGATGGTATTTTGTTCTCCTCCTTTATTATAGCACTCAAGTCCTTGTGGGAAATAGAACATCTTAAGGTGCAGTTGGAACAATAGTTTACAATGTTGTCCAGGTGAAGCGCTATTGTGGCATGGCGTTCCAGCTGTGGGACTTATTCCTGAAGCTCAGCTATACACAGGAAAAGTCAGTCAACAGCTTTTTACAAAATTTTGCATAAAATAACCATTCATGAAGATGACACTGATGGGAAATGTTGAGTTTGTGAAAACATCCCACAGCATGAATCAGAGTCCCAGGTGTGGCAGTTAAAACACTGATTTCTGGGTCCTTTCCCCTGCATTTCTGATTCAGTAGGCCTGGGACCCAAGCAAGTGTATTTCTAACAACTTCCCAGGAGACCCTCATGCTCCTGGTCTGGGCATCACTCTCTAAGAATCACCACCTCCCATACATGAGGCCTTAGAACTGGTATTCTCCTGCACTACTTATCGAGAGCTAGTATTTTTAAATTAATCAGGCATCATCTACTGAAACAGAATAGAAGCTGCCAGTTATGCAGGAGAACTGTTAACACATTATTCTTGCAGTTTTCTTTGTTCAACTATCCAGTCTATATTTTTTAAACAGAATGCCATAAAATTTTAGAATCTCCACTTTGACTGAAATGAGCCTTCCAAAAGACTGTAACATTAGCGTGAAGTTTTAAATGAAATTTCTTTCAGGAGTTTCAAAGTTAAGGTTGGTTCTTTTGCTCCCTGCTAGCATTGATCATTCTATTTTCAGCCTCAGCAAACAGAAGAGTTACACAACTTGCTGGAGAACGCACAGCAAATACTGGGCAAACAGAGTCTCCAACTCAGAGCTTTCTCCTTTCTGCCTCTCTCCGGTGCCCAGAACACAGTGGGTGGACATGAAATGTATGTGGACTGTGAAAAAATGTGGAAGGCTGTACAGTGTATTTTGGAGGGACTACTATAGATGGAAGTGTTCCTAAGGTTTAATAGCTGTCACCAGCAGTAATAAAACCACACATAGTAAAGGAAGTAGAACAGTTAATTACTGAGCAAATGCAAAATTAAATCAACTATCCCCAAAGTCAATCAAGGGATAGACAAAGAGTACGGAATATGATACCTAATATATAAAGAATGGAGGAGGAAGAAGAAGGAGGAGAAAAAAAAGAACCTATAGACTGTGTTTGTAATAGCATATTAAGTGACTTGTTAGACAATTAAATAGTAAGGAAGTTAACCTTGAACCTTTGGTAACCATGAATCTAAAGCCTGCAAAGGCAATAAGTACATACCTACCAATAATCACCCAAAATGTGAATGGTCTGAATGCACCAATCAAAAGATGTACAGTCACTGAATGGATAAAAAAACAAGATCCATCTATATGCTACCTACAAGAGACTCACGTTAAACCCAAAGACATACACAGACTACAAGCAAAGGGATTGAAAAAGATATTTCATGCAACTAATAGGGAGAAAAAAGCAGGAGTTGCTGTACTTGTATCAGACAAAATAGACTTCAAAACAAAGAAAGTCACAAGAGACAAAGAAGGACATTACATAATGATAAAGGGGTCAATCCAGCAAGAAGATATAACCATTATAAATATCTATGCACCCAACACAGGAGCACCTACATATGTGAAACAAATACTAACAGAATTAAAAGGGGAAATAGAATGCAATGCATTCATTCTGGGAGACTTCAACACTCCACTCATTCCAAAGGACAGATCAACCAGACAGAAAATAAGTAAGGAGAAAGAAGCACTGAACAACACACTAGAACAGATGGACCTAACAGACATCTACAGAACTCTACACCCAAAAGCAGTAGATACACATTCTTCTCAAGTTCACATGGAACATTTTCAAGAATAGATCATATCCTAGGCCACAAAAAGAGTCTCAGTAAATTCAAAAAGATTAAAATTGTAACAACCAGCTTCTCAGACCACAAACATATGAAACTAGAAATAAATTATGCAAAGAAAATGAAAAATCCCACAAACACATGGAGGCTTCACAACATGCTCCTAAATAACCAATGGATCAATGACCAAATAAAAACACAGATCAAGGAATATATGGAGACAAATGACAACAATAATTTAACACTGCAAAATCTGTGGGATGCAGTGAAGGCTGTGCTAAGAGGAAAGTATATTGCAATACAGGCCTACCTCAGAGAAAGAAGAACAATCCCATATGAACAGTCTAAACTCACAATGAATGAAACTAGAAAAAGAAGAACAAATGAGGCCCAAAGTCAGTAGAAGGACAGACATAATAAAGATTAGAGCAGAAATAAATAAAATTGAGAAGAATAAAACTATAGGAAGATTCAATGAAAGCAGTAGCTGGTTATTCAAGAAAATAAACAAAACAGATAAACCCCTAGCCAGACTTATCAAGAGAAAAAGAGAGTCTACACACATAAACAGAATCAGAAATGAGAAAGGAAAAATCACTAGGGACACCACAGAAATACAAAGAATTATTAGAGAATACTATGAAAAATTATATGCTAACAAATTGGATAACCTAGAAGAAATGGACAGCTTTCTAGAAAAATACAACCTTCCAAGGCTGACCCAGAAAGAAATAGAAAATCTGAATAGACCAATTACCAGCAACAAAATTGAATTGGTAATCAAAAAACTACCTAAGAACAAAACACCTGGGCCAGATGGCTTTACCACTGAATTTTATCAAACATTTAGTGAAGACCTAATACCCACCCTCCTTAAAGTTTTCCAAAGAGTAGAAGAAGAGGAAATACTTCCAAACTCATTCTATGAGGCCAGCATCACTCTAATACCAAAACCAGGCAAAGACACCACAAAAAAGGACATTATAGACCAATATCCTGATGAACATAGATGCAAAAATACTCAACAATATGTTAGCAAACTGAATTCAAAAATACATCAAAGAGATCATCCATCATGATCAAGTAGGATTTATTCCAGGGATGCAAGGATGGCACAACATTCGAAAATCCATCAACATCATCCACTACATCAACAAAAAGAAGGACAAAAACCACATGATCATCTCCATAGATGCTGAAAAAGCATTTGACAAAATTAAACATCCATTCATGATAAAAACTCTCAACAAAATGGGTATAGAGGGCAAGTACCTCAACATAATAAAGGCCATATATGACAAACCCACAGCCAACATTATACTTAACAGCGAGAAGTTGAAAGCTTTTCCTTTAAGATCGGGAACAAGACAAGGATGCCCACTCTCCCCACTTCTATTCAACATAGTTCTGGAGGTCCTAGCCACGGCAATCAGACAACACAAAGAAATAAAAGGCATCCAGATTGGCAAGGAAGAAGTTAAACTGTCCCTATTTGCAGATGACATGATATTGTACATAAAAAACCCTAAAGAATCCACTCCAAAACTACTAGATCTAATATCTGAATTCAGCAAAGTTGCAGGATACAAAATTAATACGCAGAAATCTGTAGCATTCCTATATACTAACAATGAACTAGCAGAGAGAGAAATCAGGAAAACAATTCTATTCACAATTGCATCAAAAAGAATAAAATACCTAGGAATAAACCTAACCAAGGAAGTGAAAGACCTATACTCTGAAAACTACAAGACGCTCATGAGAGAAATTAAAGAAGATACCAATAAATGGAAACACATCCCGTGCTCATGGATAAGAAGAATTAATATTGTCAAAATAGCCATCCTGCCTAAAGCAATCAACAGATTTAATGCAATCCCTATCAAAATACCAACAGCATTCTTCAATGAACTAGAGCAAATCGTTCTAAAATTCATATGAAACCACAAAGGACCCCAAATAGCCAAAGCAATCCTGAGAAGGAAGAATAAAGCAGGGGGGATTACACCCCCCAACTTCAAGCTCTACTACAAAGCCACAGTAATCAAGACAATTTGGTACTGGCAGAAAGCAATGGAACCCACAGACCAATGGAACAAACCAATGGAACAGACTAGAGAGCCCCGACGTAAACCTAACCATATATGGTCAATTAATATATGATAAAGGAGCTATAGACATACAATGGGGAAATGACAGCCTCTTCAACAGCTGGTGTTGGCAAAACTGGATAGCTACATGCAAGAGAATGAAACTGGATTACTGTTAAACCCCATAAACAAAAGTAAACTCGAAATGGATCAAAGACCTGAATGTAAGTCATGAAACCATAAAACTCTTAGAAGACAACATAGGCAAAAATCTCCTGAATATAAGCATGAGCAACTTCTTCCTGAACGCATCTCCACGAGCCAGGGAAACAAAAGCAAAATGAACACATGGGACTACATCAAACTAAAAAGCTTCTGTATGGCAAAGGACACCATCAACAGAACAAAAAGGCATCCTACAGTATGGGAGAATATATTTGTAAATGACATATCTAACAAGGGGTTAACATCCAAAATATATAAAGGACTCACACGCCTCAACACCGAAAAAAGCAAATAACCCAGTTAAAAATGGGCAGAGGATATGAAGAGACAATTCTCCAAAGAAGAATTTCAAATGGCCAACAGACACATGAAAAGATGCTCCACATCACTAATCATCAGGGAAATGCAAATTAAATCCACAATGAGATATCACCTCACACCAGTAAGGATGGCCAGCATCCAAAAGACTAAGAATGGCAAATGCTGATGAGGATGCGGAGAAAGGGGAACCCTCCTACACTGCTGGTGGGAATGTAAGCTAGTTCAACCATTGTAGAAAGCAATATGGAAGTTCCTCAAAAAGCTAAAAATAGAAATACCATTTGACCTGGGAATCCCACTCCTTGGAATACAACTTCTTAGATTCAAAAAGACATATGCACCCCTATATTTATCACAGCACTATTTACAATAGCCAAGATATGGAAGCAACCTAAGTGTCCATCAGTAGATGAATGGATAAAGAAGAGGTGGTACATATACACAATGGAATACTATTCAGCCATAAGAAAGAAACAATCCTACCATTTGCAACAACATGGATTATCTGGAGGATATTATGCTCAGTGAAATAAACCAGGCAGAGAAAGACAAGTACCAAATGATTTCCCTCATTTGTGGAGTATAACAATGCAGCAAAATTGAAGGAACAAAATAGTAGCAGACTCAGACTCCAAGAAGGAACTAGTGGTTACCAAAGGGGAGGGGTGTGGGAAGGCGAGTGGGGAGGGAGGGAGAAGGGGATTGAGGGGTACTATGTTTAGTACACATGGTGTGGGGGTCACGGAGAAAACAGTGTAGCACAGAGTGGGCAAACAGTGAATCTGTGGCATCTTACTACACTGCTGGACAGTGACTGCACTGGGGTATGGGTGTGGACTTGATAATATGGGTAAAGTAGTAACCACATTGTTTTTTCATGTGAAACCTTCATGAGTGTATATCAATAATACCTTAATAAAAAATTTTTTTTTAATGTGGAAGGAAGGAGTGAGACACAATCCCGTAGAAAGAATCTTCAAAGTTGTCAAAGGGACTCGGAGCAGAGCCCTCTGATTTCTGTATTATTTAACCACATTGAATTCCAGCTTCCCTTCCCTTAGGATGAAGTTGCTCTATGTACAAAGGTGGATGGTTTCATAGCCTATGCCCAGGAGAGACTAAAGCAAAAACCCCAATTGCTATTTTTAACAGCTGGTATAAGCAGGATATGAAGGTCATTTTTTTAAATCACATCTCCCAACAAAGAAAAATAATCTTAATCGAGGTGTTTTGTTTTTGTTTTTTTCCTGTCTCACTCACAATACTCTTTCCTCCTTTGCTGACTGGCCGGGAAACTGTTATTTCATCTTAGCATTTTTTCTGAGTTGTTATTTTTCTTTTAATAACCTTGAATTGAATTAAGACCCACCACTTGCTTTTCAGTGTTAGACATATTAGGTATGATTGTCAAGCGGGGATTCCCAGACAAGTTTCAAGGTGATTTAGCAAACACCACCCAGCTGTCCCCTCACACCGACTTCCTGTGCGACTCCTTGGCTGAAGCCAAGCCTGTATATGGAGCCCACAGGGCTGCCTGTAAATGTTATATAACATGTTCTTTCCTGACTTTATCCTGCAATCCAGCCAGATGTCACAGCTCTGGGCTCGGGTTTGGCTGTAGTGCTTTACTTGTTCTCTTGCTGGCCTGGTAGCTTTTAGGGTTGGTAATCAATAGGCATTCTAGAAACGGGGTGTGTTGGGCAGCATTAGGGGTGATAAAACATTTGAGGGGAGTTAGGTCAGCACCCCAACCCTGGACACACATCCCTGGCTTGTGGGCCACAGGCTGAGCTGTCTCTCAGGGGCTGCACGGGGAGACAATGGGACTCTTCCTCCTAGAACCTGGGATCTTATATAATAGCTGATATTGCTGAATACTACTTAGTCAGGGCCCCTGCCTGCACCCTGGATGGCACACACTATTGTTTGCATGTTACATACAGGAAACAATGGGTAACTTGCCAGGGAAGATGAAGCAACAGCCAGTCCCACTGTCTGCAGATGACTGCAGCTTGTTTATTGACAATGTTCATGGTCTCAGTCGGCTGCGGCCGCTGTAACAAACTAACACCGACAAGGTAGCTTTCATGACAGACATTTATTTCTCACTTGTGAAACTGGGAAGTCCAAGGCCCAAGTGCCAGCGGATTCCGTGTCTGATGACCCATCTTCCTAGTTTGCCAACTGCTCCTTCTCACTGTGTCTTCATATGGTGGAGAGGAAGAAAACCCAGAAAACTCTATAGTTTCTTTTCCTCTTCTGATAAGAACACTAACCCCATTGGGGAGCCCCACCCTCGTGAGCTCATCTAAACCTAATTAACTCCCAAAGGACCCCACCTCCTAATACCACCACATTGGGGTTTAAGGGTTCAACATATGACTTTTGGAGGAAACAAACATTCAGTCCATAACATGTACTGAATTTTTTTATGTTAATCCCTCTATTACTTCTTATGATCCTCACAACAGCGCTGTGAGGAGAATATTATTGTCCTCTTTGAACAGATGATGAGCTGGAAACACAGAGAGGTTAAGCAACCTGCTCCAGGTCACACAACTAGGTGAGTGCAGAGCTGGGACATAAACCCAGGCAGCTTCAGAGCCCACACCTAACCACTGAGCCACACAGGGCTCTCACATTAAGAACTGTTTCTCCTGTGATACCACCATGATTCCTCCCCAGAAATCCAGCCTCAGGGGGAAAATCTGTGTCACAGACAAGAAAGCCACAGTGAAGTGGGAGCTGGAGGCCTGGGTTCTAGTTCTAGAACTGTCTGTCTTCCTATGTGACTTGGACATACCCCACAGCTCCTCTGGGGCATGCTTTCTTTATAACATGAAGGAGTTACAGGTATCTCTATTGTTCTCTCAATTTTAATATATGTTTCTCTGCTGAAGTCCTAGTCTGCAAGCCCTCACTCAGCACTGAAAGCATCACCCACCAGTGCTTCCTCACGTGCTCCTGTGGCTAGGGGAGCCTGCCTCCAGACAGCTGGCATCACGGGTGGCCACACAGCCACAGAGGGCCCCATGCTTAAAAGGGCCCTGTACATGGTTTAAAGCTCTGCAGTCACTGGCATAAATTCTTAGTCATTTTTGAATAAAGGGCCCTATATTTTCATTTCTCCCTGGACCTCCAATCTGTGTAGCTGGTCCTGCCCCCTGCCCACCCCCCTTCATTGACACCATCTGTTCTCCCAGCCCATAGATTCAGCTCTCTCTTAATGGTGATCACACATAACACCCTTGTTTTATAAAGACGGTAGGACCCAGAACTATGTGCAAGTCACACAGAGAAATAGAGAAAGTTCTAGAATTAGAACCCAAGGCTCCAGCTCCCACTTTAATGTGTCTTTCTTGTCTGTGACAGATTTTCCCCCTGAGGGTGGAATTCTAGAGAGGACTCTGGATGGTGTCATAGGAGAAGTGGTTCTTAATATGAGGGCCCTGTGCCTCAGTGGTTAGATGTGGGCTATGGAGCTGCCTGGGTTTATGTCTCAGCTCTGTTCTCACCTAGCTGTGTGACCTAGAGGAGGTTGCTTAACCTCTCTGTGCTTCCACCTCATCGCATGTACAATGGAGACAATATCCACCTCATAGGGCTGTTGTGAGGATCATGCTAGCAAAACAAGACCTTTTAATCAACAATTATTTCTTGTGTACATAGAAGAAATAATTTCTTGTGCATATAGAATAAAAGATGAGGTTGGTTCTCTATGTTTTCTTTTCTGACAGACACACAAAAAAGAACAAAGGGATGTCAAAGGTGTGAATGTTCTGGTTTTCTTCAGAAAAAACTTGATGAGATTTCAGGTCATTAGGACTAGCTCAGGGAGCAGGTAAGATTCTAACTAAAGAAATTAGGGTAAATGGCTAATTAAAGTCTCAAAGACACTAGCTAGGGATTGGGTCACATCACAAGTTCCAACTCCCAGCATCCCTAAAGGTTCCGAATCTTCTGGAAACACTATTAGGAAAGGACAGCCCAAAAGAAGTCTAACCTTAAGGAAAAAAGAAAATCTAGTTTAAACTGAGATTCACCAAAGTTGGGACTGATGTGAGCTAGAGTATTAATAATAAGGAAGTTTTTTGAATGGTGCCTTTAAGATAGTAAATGATATGCAACACATGTGCCTCTTTCAAAGTGGTGGGACATGGACTCTCGGAAAATACTCTTAAAACCAAAGTAGGGGATAGCAATGATGGTTGCAAACACTGTGAATGCAGTTAATGTCACTGAATTATACACCTAAAAATGGTTAAAATGGTTAAAAAAAAGTTCAGTCCTACCCTTGTCCACTCACATGAACACAGTTGTTAGAGGAAGTCCACCCCTAGGGCACATGTTCCCCACATTCAAACATCCAGCAAGCCCCAGACATGTTGGTCACACACATTCTAGTCATGGCATACTAGTCACTTATACAATTTCATGAGTGAATGAAGAGCAAATAAAAAAGGTATTAGTGATTCAACTTTAAAGCAAACTTTTCCTCCTATTCCTCTCCCAAATTCCTGGTTTAACTGGAGAGTATCCCAAAATTACAAGATGAGGTGTCTTTAAAATGTTTATAATTTGCTTTATTTAGCTGAACTGTCAGGATTTTTCTTGATTCTGAGCACCCAAAATAAAACAGGTAGGCTGCTGTGTCTGACAAAATCTACGAACGTTGTCGGCGAGTCCCACGTTCACATTTGTGTGGACCAAAGGTGCCTATTTTACTATTTGCTGTTCTATATAGAGTTGTCATAAGTCTGAGTCTTTGACACACATTTATGCTAATAAAATGCCATTTGAATTATTTTTTAAAAGCCAAAGTAGGACAAATTGGAGAGTCATTGTCTGCACTATTAAGTAACGATTTTTATAGCTGAAGAAAAACTATGTGCGTGACATTGTTTTTTCCCCCCTCAGAATACACCCCAAGCTTGAGGTGTGACTGTTCCCCAAAAGTGTAGGGAAAAGAGCCGGGAGGAAATAGGTGGGCTCCCTGGGGTGGCTGATGCAGAAAAGTGCAAGGGCTTTGAGCCAACAGCGCCGGGATGCCCTCCAGGCCATGGGAGCTAGGTGGAGTCCCCAAAACTCCATGTACTAATGCCTAAAATGGGGATAATAGTATTGCAAGTTTAAAAACAATTTTAAAAGGGGGGTTTTGGAATTTTATTTCCATATGGAAGAAAAAATTCCTTCTCTCTTTTTTTGTTCCTTCCCTCTTCGTTCCTTCCTTCCTCTCTCTCCCTTTCTTTCTTTCTTCCTTCTTTCTTCTAACTTTAAATGTCTCTGTGGCAACAAGATAAAAACACATTTACTTTGGTTTCTTTCTTCAGTTTCTCTGGGGGAAGAAGAGATTCATTGGATAGTGGGAGATAATCACTAGTTTGAATGTTTTTTCATTGCCAATGCTGTATGATTTGGAGTTATTCTGTAAGACAGTGTTTGTTTTTTAGTTTTGCCTAGTGATCAGTTTGCACAGACAAAATAAAGGTAATTTAATACAGGAAAGGTGTTAGGGGTTGATTCTTACCAAAAAATGTGGCCTTAGAAAGAACTCAGTGGTAATGAACTCAGTAATATAGTCTTGACTTATATTAGATGTTCCTGAGGGAAGCATCAAAGGAGCATTTTCTGAAAGTGGTCAGGGGTCAGAGGTTAGGGGGCAGAATCACCTAGTCTCCTTGTTCTCAGGAGGAAACCCCGGGGCAGGGGAGAGGAGGAAGCTGGGGCCATCTGAACCAAGGGGCCATACACACCTGATGTTGCACTGATTGTACCCCTCACACCCCCACCCCTGTGAAGTGTTATGGCAAATCCCACTGTCAAACCTATTATCAGGAAAAAGAACAAAAAGCAGGAGGATACTGACCTACAGGCAAAGAAATTCAAGGCTCCTCTCTGCTCCTCCCAGCACCCTTAGCTGAATGAGGAAAAGGCAAACTCACTAGTCCCCCAGTAGGAGTACTGGTAGGTGTGAGTTAAATTCTGGGAAACTCTACTGCTTCACATCCTAGTTCCAGATCTTCCAAAGGGATACAGGCAAGAGCGACTGTGGCTGTGGATTCTTCCCTTCCCTGAGGTCACAAGGAAGAGATACCCTGTAGGCAGCTCAGCCTTCTCCTTTTCTTGAACTGGACAAAACTTCTATAGTGCATATTATTTAGCACTCACTATGTAGGACACTGTTCTGAGCAACCCCATGGAGTTGATACTGTTATTATCATTCCTATTTTACAAATGCAGAAATTGTGGCACAAAGAGATTGAGGTGCCCAAGGTCTCATAGCTGGGATGCGGACGCAAGTCAGTTGGCTTCCAAGTTTGGGACCCTAACCACTCTGCTCTACAGTAGGGTCATTACATGTTGTGGAAATCATTTTTAAGGTGTTTCCCCAATCGATTGGAGCTTCCATGAGCACAGAGTCTTGTCTGTTTTTTTACCCTTAAACCCCAGAAGCCATCATACTGATGCTTCAAAATAGGTAGTCAATAAATATTTGTTGAATGAATAGACAAGGCCTAGAACAGAGACTCTAGGCCTAGAGCAAAAAGTTCTGTGGCTTGATCTCACATGCTCCTTTCTCAGCCAAATAAGTTTAAAAGCTCTCATCTTCAAATCATCCCAGGAATGTCAAGAACTCTGGTTCTGGCCTAGAAATGTGAGCAGAGTACACACTGCAGCCAGCCCATGTCCTCGGCCTTTGGGGCACCCTCAGCTTGAGAGAGCTGTCTCATGGCATCCACTCAATCTCCAGGCAGGTGGGTACCAAGGCCGAGAGCCAAACCCCAGTGAGCACAGAGGTTTCTCTCAGCTTCGCCCTCCCATGTTTATCTTCTGCACACATTCCCTTCCAGGATCTCATGGTAGATGGGTGGCTGAATTTAAGTATTCATATTTCTGTCTCAAAACACCATCTCTTAAGACCCTTTTAATATTGCCCTTCAAGAAAATCCCAAATATATCTCCTTTCAAATAAATGTTTCATACCAGTGTATCAGTATTCAAAATAATGATTCAGAATATCTCCTAATTCCCCTTCCCTAATTTTCTTCTATCACACACCTCCATGTAATATATTGTATATTTTTATATTTATCTTGTTTCTTATTTGTCCCCCTTCCTAGAATGTGTGTTCTGCAGGGGCAAGAATGTGTGTCTGTTTTGTTCATGACTATATACTAAGCTTTGGCACAGTGCCCAGCATGTAACGGTCATTCAGTTCATATCTGTTAAATGAATGATCTGTGCAAATTACTTAGCACAACCCTGTGCTGGTTTACTACTGTTTATAGTATACTGTGTATACCGTGTAATGCTCTTAATAAATAAGTTTAACAAACTAAGATGTTCAAGGAAAATAGTTTCCAAGATGAGGTAACCTAAGAAAGGAATGGGGGCATGGGGCTCTTTAATGGGAAGGACAAAAATGTTCTAGAATTGGATTGTGGTGATGGTTGCACAATCCTATGAATATACTAAAGGACCTTAAGTTGTACACTTTGGATGGAAAAAAAAATGTCATTCTGAGATCACAACAAACCATGTGGCTGACTCAGGGGATCTGCTAGTATCTGCTACTCCCTTCTGTTCCTCAGGCTCATATATTAAACAAGTTAGTGCAGAGAAAACTCTGGAGACAGCCTGAAAAGAGTGGTCTTCCAGTCACCACTGCATGGACACCTGGTGCCCTGGGGAGGCCTGTACGATGTGCAACCCATGATGACTTAGAGCCTTAGGCTGTAGCAAATTAAGAATGTCAGTTAAAACACACAACACTGTCTACAGCTCCAGAGATGGACTTTTTCAGGCTATTGATGGTTGCTATTATTAAAGATGTTACTGTTTTAGAATTGTGCGAAGAGCAAAGGCCAATGCCCTGGTCTTTTTCTTCCCCTTCAGTGGCAAGGCTTAACAGCTGCAGGAATTGTGATGAGACTTCTAGACTTCCTATTTCATTTTTAGTTCTTAAAGTCAAACAGCTTTAGTAAAAAGTGTCTCACTATTAATTTAAGCACACTGTTGAAGGCTGTCTCTCTGCTATTCTCCAAAGACATTCCACTAGCGTGTTTAAAAGTGAGCATCATATTAAAGAATATAATGAAAATTGCACCACCTTTCCCCTGTTGCATATAGCTGCAACCTTCACACTGAACGAAACAGGAAGATCCATTACATTTGCTTGATCCTTGAGATTAGTTGATCAATTATTTTCACCTCACCTTGCTCCAAATTGGATTTTCCAATGTTGACGAAGAATCTTTTGAAAGGCAATCATCAGTCTATCCTAGCGTGCTTATTCACTGCAAAATATAAACCATATAAACCAAGCGTGTCAATCTCTGGGTCACAGATGGGACTATGTGCCCCAAAATCACATGCAAAATTTGTGTGTGGTACCTTTTTCTGGGAAAAGGATCTATAGTGCTCATCAGATTTCAAAATGCCTGGTAAACCAAAAAAGATAAGAACCAGTCTGACTGAGATTATCATTGCTCACACATAGCCAAGAGCAACACTGCTTCTTGAAATTTCCTCTTGGACATCATCACTTTAGACCGAATGGGGGTGAAGGTTTCCTGGGTAAATGATGGTGGGATCAGACTACCATGTGTGTCACCTCCCTTGAGCCCCTATATCAGTTGGGCAAAATTTCTCTGCTCATCCAGCCGTTGCACTAACTAATGGAAAATGCACAGCTCAGAAAAAAATCTCTTCAAAGGCCCTGACTTGATAAACAGAGTCAGATATTATGAGCCTCACTCTGTGGACGGGGATGATGCCTTCAGTAGGATGCCTTCTAGGTGTTAGCAGTCCAGGTGTCTTGGGACTGAGCTGTTTCAGTTTCCATCAGTCCACGGTTCAGACACACCACCAGTATTGTGCTCCACCCACCCCCCACCACCGTGCATCTCCACTCCCGCTCCCCACTCAGTTGACCTGAAACTCTGTAGACAACAAAGCCAATCTTGAAGAGGGGAAAAGTGTCCCAAAAAGACTGCCCTCGAGACAGTGCATGAAAGGCAGGACTCAGCTTTGGAGATCAGGAATTTAAGATGGGTTGTTATGGACTGAATGTTTGTATCTCGCAAAACTCATATGTTGACACCATAATCGCCAATGTGACAATATGTGCAGAGGGGGCCTTTGGGAGGTAATCAGGTCATAAGGCATGTGCATGGAGCCCTCGTGATGGAATTAGTGCCTTTATAATGAGAGGCACGAGAGCGTGCTTTTCTCTCTGCACTCAGCCAGTGCGGACACAGCCAGGAGACCGCTGCCTGCAAACCAGGAAACGGGTCCCCACCAAGCCACCCGTGCCGGCACCCTGACTACAGACTTCTGTTGTTTAAGCCCCCCAGTCTTTGGTATTCTGTTAGACCAAGACAGTGGTTAGAGAAGCACAGACATCTGTCTTTCTGCATCAGGTACTGGAGTCCCAGACTCTAGCAATAGATGGACCTCAGATGTAGCTGAACTGAGTCCAACATGGAGCCTGAGAAAGACAGCTGATAATGTTTGAGACTGAAGATCCCCACCATCTCCTACTCTTTATCCCTTTTAAATGTCACAAGCATCATCTGGACTAAAACCTTGGTTCCAATTCTTTCACTTACTGTCATTTAAATACTCCAGTCCTTTCATTTCTTCAACTGGGAGTAAGACTATTTGCCTCACAGAGTTGCTATAAAAATTAAGTATGTGGGGACTTGATAATATGGGTAAATGTAGTAACCACATTGTTTTTTCATGTGAAACCTTCATAAGAGTATATCAATAATACCTTAATTTAAAAAAAGAAAAAAAATTAAGTATGACAGTGTGCATAAAGCCGTTAGCACACATCTAGGCACTTAGTGAGGGCTCAGAATGGCAAGCTATTTAAGTGAACTTTGATCAAATTCCATGAAAATCAGGTACCACACTCTTCCTCCTACCTGGACATCTCTACCCATCCTTCCTCCTACTGGCCCTTTTCCTATCTAACTTTTGAGTCACTCTTCAGACCTGGGCTACATGAAACTTCCACGGGAAAGTTCTTCTAGAAACTCTAGATAATGTCATGGCACCGGCCAAGGGTCGGGTAAGATCTTGTCACGTCTCTTCTGCAAAACTATAAAATTATTTGTTAACTGCTGTCTACTCCCCCTCTCCTCTCATTCACTATAAACTCCATGAGGACAGAGAAAAAAATCTTTTGAGTTGTCTCCCCAGCAGTGAGCAGCGTATCTGGTATTTATATTTCCTTAATACTTATTGGTTGCAAGAGTAAGTAAATAAGTAAATGAATCAGTGAATAAATGGATCAGTTCTTGTGAGGACGGAGCAGTTGTGTGAGCCTTAGTCTATATATTCCAATTGCCGTTTCCTCCTCCCTTACATTCTCCTTCCAAAAGTATTCAGGGAATAACATTATTTCCCCATTTGGTGTTGAAAGAGCTGATGCTGAACACACACCAAAAATGCCACCACATTCAACATGCAAGATTTGTTTCTCCTAAGTGGAGGATTTTATTTTCTTTATCCTTCAAAAAGGTTTTGTGGACTGTTATAAACATGACAGGTAAGCAGAGGAGACCTTCCTGCCCTCAGCCTAAGCTATGCAGCTGGGAGCCCCAGGGGCTCGGACGCACCCTGGAATGTGTCCACAGGATATTATGACCCCCAAGCTTCCTCCAGGGCGGGGATTTCCCTCCACTGCCTCTGAGCTTGTCTGATCTCACTACGGCTAAAAGACCATCTTAGCTTGTGATGAGGCATTTTTCACTGTGTCCACCTTCTAGAGCGGAAACCAGTCAGGGAAATGTTAAGTGACCCAAAGCTGCAACTAAAAGCAGACTAAAAGCTCCATGCATATCTTCAGCATTTGGCCCAGACAAAACAATGAGCATTTCTCCACCCCTTTCCCTATACTTACCTGTTTCTTTTCCCTTTTAAGAATATACTTATTTTTTTCTACATGGAAATGTAGAAATCATATGCTAAATGAATTACTCAGCTCCTTAGCCTTCCAGAAATCATTGGCATTCATGATCTAGCAATGAACCTGTCAAGAAATGCTCCCCCACTCATCTACACAGAGAAGTTATTTTGAAATCTTGCAAGTAGTAGTTGACTAAGTTGGTCCATATACATACAACAAATAATGTGGATATAAAGAAATCCATCTTGAGCCAGAATCATTCAGGCTCACTATCAACATTAATAAAGCAGATGAAATTAGTCCAGGATCTTAGCAGCCAACTAGATGTGTGAGCTTAGTAGAGGTTTAAAACCCATTAAGTCTCAGTGCATCAAGCCAAAAAATGAGGATAATAATTTAATTAACATAAAGCCATTTGGTTCAGCTTGATACAGGCTGGCTATTATTATCATCGACACCATCCTAATCATCTCTCAATACCTATCGTTCAAAGAACAGGCCTGAATGAGGAGTTTGGATACTATTTGTTCTACAATATAGAATGAACTTGCAGCTGCCTTACGTTTTCAACTAAATAAACCACAGTCCATAATTAATTTCCAAATGCTCAAGTTGATCATGGTCCATAGGGAGGAAATATTTTAATTTAGCTGGTTGTGCAATATTTAGCAAAAAGGCATCAATATTTGTGGGGAGCAGTGGGTGTAGGATTCTGAGAACAGCTTAACAAATCAACACTTCTGGTATGAAAATAGCCCCCCAAATTGTCAGTGCTTTGTTCCAACATAATTTTAGTGTTACAAATATTACCAGATGGTATAGGTTGACACTAATCCCCCACGGACCACATTTTTAGAAAATAGTTCTGGATTCTCAGTGGAAGTCATGGCCACTTGGGTATCTTCATTGACTACATGGTTTGGGCTGACAGCAGCTAGTAGGCATTTATAGATGTCCTGTCTAAATGTGGCTGAGTATGTCTGGGATGGAGAGAGCAGTCCCATGCTCCATGTTTTATCAGAAGAAAACAAAGATTTCACTTTGAACCTTGTGACCCCTGTGATGTGTCAACTTGACTGGGCCATGGGGTTCCCAGATACTTGGTCAAATATTCTGAGTATTTCTGTGAGATATTTTTGGATGAGTTTAACATTATAATCAGTAGATGAAATACAGTATGTTGCTATCCTTAATGTGGGTGGACTTCCTACAATGTACTGAAGGCCTGAGTAGAATGAAAGGCAGATCCTCGCCTGAGTAAGAGGGAATTCCTCCTGCCTGAGAGCATTCAAGCTGGGACACCAATATTCTCCTGCCTTTGCATTAGCACTGAAACATTGTCTCTTCCTGGGTCTTGAGAGAGCTGGCATTTGGATTGGAAGAGCATCAGCTCTTCTGGTTTTCAGGCCTTGACTTGAATTAGAACCTCACTGTTGGATCTCCTGAGTCTGTAGTTTATCCAGTGAAGATCCTGAGACTTCCCAGCCTCCATCATCTGTGAGTCAATTCCTTATGAAATCTCTCTGTCTCTCTCTCACAAAGATACAGATGTAGTTACAGATAGAGAGGGACAGAGATAAATATGCTACTGGTCTCTCTAGAGAACTCTGACTAAAACAACCTCATACCCTATTTATCCTACAACCAGACAATTGCTCAAGCATGACATGTCAGTTCACTGAGTAGTCCTTGCTACATGTCTCTCTCTGCCTGGGGTATCCTCCCCCATCTTCCTGGTCTGACAAAACACATACTCACCCTCCAAGACCCAGTCTAGCATAAACTCCTGGATGCCTTCCACTTGTTCCTCAGCCAGAATTAGTTTCTCCATCCTTATTTCTGTCAAGCATTGTGTAAGCTCCTCTGTTATAAAACTTATACCAGTTATATGTATGTACTACCCCAAAATTCTGGGCAAGTAGTGTGCTGATAAATACTTATCACAGGATTCATCACTCAACACCCCTTTGTATTTCCAGAAGCTAGCACAGTGCTGGAAAATGGTAAGATGCTCAAAACTTCCAGACTATTCTCATTTATTTCTAAAGTCGTCATATTTAGGTCAGCTTTTGGCAGGTTCATGAAGTAGAGAATAGAATTATTTGGAAAACTCTCTACTTTCAATACTCTTTCTCTTTTTTGAAGCTTCTACTCTTCCCAGGGTTCTTTCTGGCAGTGAAATTGAATCAATAAACTAATTCAAGAAAACATTAATGAAAAAGCTAGGTGTGGCAGTTAAAAATATACATTAGTTTAAAAGAGAATGACTGTACAGGCAATGTTTAAACCAAAATCACAAGAACTAACTAGTGGAAATTCATGCACTGTATTGATATCATTGAGGTGAAATATGGAACCTAGAGGCATTTTTTCCCAGAGTACCTCAAGTCATATAAACCAGCATCTTCATGCTGTAATGACAGTCCAGTGCCTCCACTTTTGAAATCTGGAACCACCATCAGCTCTAAACCACATACCACAGTAGAAGTTCTCTCTGTAGTCCCCTACTTAACCACCTCGTTATGTGAACCAATACTCTCAGATCCATCTGTAAAGCAAATTAGCTGGGACCCATGACATGCTGACATCTCAAAGCTAGTCGGCTTCTCTCTGTACAGCCACAAATGTGAGATGCAACCAGCTAGCTGTGTGCTTACTCAAAGTAGCTGTGTTTGTTCCCAGGCCTGAATTAGACTTGTTATTTCAAGGATTTAATTAAATCTGTTAACTATTGTGAGAGCCAATGAAACATAAGTGTGGAAAGAAAGATTGTTTTTTTCTATGGAAACACAATTGAACACTGCAAAAATGGAATAAATGTGAGAAAATAAGAACAATCATCAAAGTAAATATGGGGGAAACAGCCATAAAGGACTGGGGTGGGGGGCTCACAAAAATCTAAGAGGCTTATTTACTTGATTATCTCACAGGTGTCCTTAGATTCTCCCTCCATTATAAGGAAACTGAAGATAGAACTCATAGATAGTATGTTAGGGAATATTATTTACCCAAGAAAGATGACACTGTACTCCAATCAGTAGACCCAAACTCAAACAACAAAACTACATTAAAAGATTGGCAAAAGACTGTATCTGTGAATGTTTTAAGTCAAAGTAATTGCATCACTTTTTAAAGTGACTCCCTGCCTTTAACTCACTTCTTCAGTTAAATCAACAGCCTTTGGTTTCATGTGACAGTCTTAATCACATTAGAAGAGAGGTCTTGTAAAAGTCTTAAATGTATCCCAGCATCTGGCCACAATCTCTGTCCCTTTCCTTCTCACCTTTCTTTCTCACTTTCCCACCTCCAAAGGGAAGAGAGGATAGGGAGGGACTTTTCTGATTACTTTATTCCTCTAAGGTGTTGCAATGTCATTCTAGACAGACAAGGATGCTTTTGAAATTGAGGACCAAGGAAAAGGAAGTAACGGAACCGAAGACAAGCTGGCTGGGCAGGAAGTGAGGAAGGGGATGTAAAGAGGTTGAAAGAAAAAAAGGATCCAGGCATACTGACTGTGATTGGAAACCAATAAATAAAACAGTTTTATATTTTTAAGACTCATTTCCATTTACCCAATTGGGTTCCCAGTCTTGAAGGATCAGATATAAATGGATACCAAATTGATACCATGGGCTTCCTGCAAGCTCTTCAAATGCTTTGTTTTATTCTCTTTCAATCTAATTGATAAATTACCATACTTTTGACACACCATGAGTGTTCAAAAATAACACAACCCTGTTAATGCAATAAAGTATAAGAAAAGTGCATCAGGAGGGCCTTAAAAAAATGGAACAAAGCATGGAATATTCTTGCCCGGAATGGAGGAATAAGCAGTCCATAATCTGCCCTGTTGCCTGGATGGAAACAAGTGAACCAGTATCAGCTCTCCAGCTCTCCTTGTCCTTAGTGTTGCCAAACCTGTAAGAAGATGGGATCCTCCATCACCTGGATCCCATCTTCTTACAGGTTTGGCAACACTCCCAAGGAGTCAGGTAGCACGCACTATTAGCCCCATTTGTCCAAATTGACGTTTTATAATTTTCCCTGCATCAAATACAAATGCCCCCAAACTGGAGCCGAGCTGATTGATAGGAACCAGAACATCAAACAAAAACAGCCGAGAGCTTCCTCAGATCAATACCTGCCCGGCTCCAGCCCAGGACCAGTCTGGAAGTCTCTCTCTCTCTCTCTCTTATGTGTTTTTCTTAATGACATGTTTAGAAAAAAAGTTTCTCCTGAAAGTAATTATCTTTCATATTTCTTCCTCTTTGATTATAGTCTGAGATGATATTTAGTACTGCAATTTATGTATTGCTTAACAAATTTTTGGTTATGATGAATAGATATTCTAGGAATATGCTTATATAAGTTTTTTATAGACATATATTCCCATTTCCCTTGGGTATGGGTAAATATCTAGGCTTGGAATTTTTGCTTGTAAGGTAGGTGTATGTTTAGTTGTAAAGGAAACTGTCAGATCTTTTTCCAAAGTGCTTGTACCATTTTACATTCCCTTCAATAACATACAAGAATTCCCGCTGTTCCATATTCTTACCCCAACACTTGGTATTGTCAGGTTTTTAAAAATTCTAGCCATTGTGTTGAATGTATAGTGGGACACACAACTTTTTAAAGTACCATTCTATTCTTTATGTATGGGCCTTCTTAACTATCCCAATCCATCTTAGTCGCAAGTGTTTGTAAATTTATCACAGGAAGCACTGAGTATGGGGAAGAAGGTCCTCTTAGAAGATAAGCTCCTTGAAGACAAGTATTTATGACCTAGCACATAATAGGAGTTTAGTAATATTTGTTCAATAGTATGAATGAGTAAGTGAATGGTTATGCATCCCTAGGCTCACTGAAACAGGGACCCAGGAGGACTGTGTGTGCAAGCACATCGTGTGATTGCTTTCCAGGCTTCTCCCTGCCGCACCGCCAGCTGCCTTTCATCTTCCTTCTGGTCTGCTGAGCTCTTTGCTGCTCTAGTGCATTTTTGTTACATCAAAGGGCATGTAATGTCTAATGTAAAGACATTCTGTCTCTCTCTCGCCCTCTTTTTTTTTTTCGTAATGTCTGAACTGAAGTATATAGGGAACTCTGAGTAAATGCCTTCATCTTTCGAGGTCTCATCATCTTCTTGTATGAAAGGAAGTGGTAAGTAATCCTGAATTTCCCTAGCACTAAGGTGCACTAATTCTGATTCCTTCCTTGCCCCATCTAATATCATGATTCCTATGACAGCCTTGTTTGTTTCTTAATTCTTTCTCCAAGGATGTATGCATTAGGGATTAGGGCTTCGGATTTGCTAAGAATTTTTTGCACACTGGTAAATTTATGTCAGAAAATACGAATAAATAACATTTGGTTAGATGTAGACAGAGATACACTGGGGACATTTCTGGCTACCAAATAACTTTCACTGGTTACTTTTCCTTTTCTTTTTTGTCATCTATCAACTGAATGAAGGCTGCCATCTACTCAATGTAAATGAAAATGACTTCTTATCTTCTACTGAAATGAACAGATGTTGTTACTCTGGGAAGAATTAGTAGAATAGTAATAAACTTGACATTTTAAATATTCACAATGCTCCACTTATGCCTCACAATTTGCTGCCTAATTTTAACTAGGGCAAAATTTACAAATCCAACAGCTTCATAAGCAACTTTCAATTTGTAGGTCATCAAAAACAATCAAGAGAGCTAAGGAAAAAAATAAAAAATAAATGCTTTGGGCATACAAGTTCAAAGGATAATATGAAGCAATAGAAGGAGCAGGCGACCTTCAAAAACTGTGAGGAAAATGTAACTATATTAACAACAGTCTTTTGCAAATTAATGTAAAATGATGTAAAAATGCTGCATTAAAAGGCGTTTTTATGCAAAGATGAAGAACTGTATCTGGCAGTTAGTAAAAGGATTATTGGAGCTTTGGTTTTGAGTGAGAACACTCCTGTCTGAATGGCACCACAGCCAATGGCAGCACGCATCTCCATAATCGGATAATGTGGGCTGGATGATACGATGCTGTGAAGTGTATTGTGACTTGCTGTTCGGCCTAGAAAGTGTTCACTTCATGTAACTTTTCTGTGCATGAATACGAATGAGTGTTTTTAAATTCTTGAGTGCCCGTACCTATTTGTATCCATTAAACCAAACTTGTTAATTGGGCTCTCAAATGTTATTTATCTTTGCTGTTTTTGGTTGCTTGATCAATCAAAAATTGTTGGAAGTTTTTTATTTTACTTAATCATTTTTAAATATGTTTTGTTTTAATTTCATCATTATTGAACATTTTTTTAGGACAAATTATGGATATATACACCTGAGTCCTAAATATTCATCTTTGGAAAGATGGCTGATTGTCTTCTCCCTATAACTTTATGTCTGGGAAGTAGTTGGCAACCAAGGACTAAAGTCTCAGACTCCCTTGAATCTAGATGAAGCCGTATGCTCGTGTTCACCATTAGAATGTGAGCAGAAAGGATATAATTCTCTTCCTGCCCAAAATGGTAAGAGACAGTGTGCCTTCTCTTGTTCCTTTCCAATACGCCAGCTTGGAACTAAGCACAGGATCTTGGAAGCCACTAATAAAGATAGCAGAGTCATAGGTTGTAAGAAGTCTAGATCCCAGAATCATCTTTGGAGGAGAGACACCCACCAATCAGGAACACACATTTTGAACTACAGGAGTGAAAAATAAATTTCTATCATGACTGAGCCAGTGCATGTTTTTGTGTTTATTATAGCAGCAAGCATAATCCTTTCTAAAACATTACTCCTATTTTAAGCCAAATGCATTATTGTCCCTAATGGTATGAGTTTAATTTCTGATTCTAAAAGTAAACATTTCACAACAAAAGCCATCTGTTAAAATTAATTGTTAAAAGTAATGATAAATATATATGTAATTGTAATAAAGGAGTGTTAATTATTAACATAATAACCACTCTGTCCTTTATGTCTAGTCATCTATGAGCCTCTAGAACACTCCGTTGTACCCTCACATTATTTTAACATGATTTAATCTCACTCTTCACTCAATCCTCTGCCATCATCTTTGCTAATATTAATGCTCATGCTAATGATACTCCTAATAAACAAGTCTCACAATTCCTCAGTTTCTTCTTTAATAACTTCCACCTCCATTCCATTTAAGATATCCAGTAAGACAGGCAATCACTCAAAACCATCAATCACCTAGATATTATACTATATATTCTTTCCTTTCTCCCTTTTCCTCTTATCTTGTCCTAAGTATAGTGTGTTCTATGGTTATGAATTCTAGTCCTTCACCTCATCATCATTAGCCATGTGTCCACCCAATCATAAATGCTGAGCTTACAGCTCATCCCAATGGCTATTTTACTAAATACTATGGACATGGATGTAAGCATAAGATATTCAATACCCTGAGCCACAGGGTATTTCCTCTAAAGAGGAAACAGAGTTGTGATATAGATCCAGGATGGGATGAATGTACTGGAATTGAAAATTAAATAAATTGATGGCAGATGGTGGGACCAGGTTTCTCTCTGTTGGAGAGGAAGGTTACAGGTAAGCAAGGGAAGGAGGCTAGAATAATCTATTTTGGTACTGGATTAGAGTTGGAGATGTTGGTATGCATTCATGTTCATAACAAAAACATTAATTTATCCATGTAAAGATGGATACATATAGAAATACTTATAGATGTATGTATATACAAGGGTTCATACACTTCCTTGCTCTGTTGGCTGAGAGGACCACCTAGAAGCAATGACAGCTCATAGCAACAAGCACACCTCACACCTAAGTCTTGGTTTGTAGTACCATTCTCTAGTAAAAGAAATCAGGGCCCTTAGAGAAATGGCTGATTATAGAACAGGTGTAGGAAATGTACAAGATGAAACTGTACCATCTGTTGGGGAGATGGCACTGTTCTCCCCAGAAAGCCTCACCATGTGAGCAATAACGTCTCCTACCTTCCTGGCACTGTATAGTGTCATCAGTCTTGAACTCCTAAACAAATGTAAGTGGGACCCCACCATGCCTCCACAGGATGGCCACAACAGAGGGAGAGTTTTCTTTTTTCTTTTTCTTTTTTTTCATGAAACAAGAAAAGCTCATTTGCCAGGTGATTCCCACTCATAATTACTGTGGCATCTCACAAATCATCCTGACACAAGGGTACCTAGAGGTAAAATACAATTGCAAGTCATGCCTTTTAGAAAGAAGGGACCCGTCTGCTTTTAATGCCCATTTGGGTTTTGGCATTGGTTTATTTAGTTAGAAGAAGAGTAAGATGGCAAGTCCATTTCTATCTGTTCATAAAGAAACACTAGAAGGACAACCTGTTAATAATGTAAGCTAGATTCAAGACAACACATCAGTCCTGAATGAAACATTTCCAAAGGTCTGATCATTTGAAGGAAACCTTTACAAAGAACGAATTAGATTAGATGTTAACCCTCAGAATTTTTAAAATAGAAAAGAGTGCAGCTGCGTTTTAAATCATCAGAGAGTGTACATTATTTAGCAACTCCTTTTATAAGTCTTTGCACTACAGGTGCAATAAGAGAATGTTAATTTTATCTGCCAGGGCATTTCCATTTTGTATATGGGTGTGTCATGTGATTTTTTTTTTTTTTTTTTGCAAAAGCCTAACCTGAAAGCCTCAGTCAGATGTTTCTGCTGAGGTAAAACTAGGGCAAAATAGTTTTATTCTAGTTCATCATGAGGGGAGTAGTCTGCTATGTAAAGCAGAGAATTTTCTCATTAATATTTCCAAGGACTTTATCGCTTCCCTTTCAGCTGGACTAAAAATAAAAGACATCATAATAGCCCCAAGAAAGTATTTTTATCAGGGTAAGAGTACTAAGTAACAGATGGCTCCAATGGAGTTATTGTATTGCATTCCTAGAAAAGCGCCAGTGCAACCCAGGTGACATTCAAGCTTGCTGTTAGAAGTAATATATAGTCGTCTTGTGCTAAGGTCAGACTAATCTGGATAAGAAAGAAAATTCTCTAAAAAAAATAAAGAATGAAAAGAAAGACAATATTCGCCTTGTTGGCCTGTTCCTCAAACTGGGGCCCATCCAAAATGCACACCCTGCTGCTTCCTGCTGGCATATTCTGGGGGTGGGAATCAATCCGCTCTTTGTAGACATTAAGAAATTGTGGAGGCATTAAAAAGGGAAACACTGAATAGATCTAATGTAGTTGGAGACAAAGGATTTAAGTGATTTGGAGGGAGAGGGCAAGAGGAAAGCTTGTCAGGATCTTGCGCCGCCAGTCTCCCATTGGAGGGAGTTGGAGACTTGCGGTCACTTGAGTCGGGGACTTGAGGTCACACGAAGTCCACCCAAGCAGCCTAGTTTACTCAAGCTTCTTCTACTGTTGGTGTTCTCAGTGCACCAACCAAAGGCAAATGGTTGATTTCACTTGGGACTAAATTTGTATCCATGATAAGGTGCACATCTATTTGAGGCCAGAGGTACAAAATTCATTTAATGATGACTTGACCTTAAGCCAATTTTGAAGATTAAAGGTTTTACTCCATACTAGACAATAAAACTGAAAGGATGTTTTTTTCTTTTTCAGTGAATGACCAAAGCATTATTTTGCTAAAGCAATAAACCTCAGCTTGCCACATAGTAAGTAGGTCACTGAAAACTAAAATGATATCAGATGTGGTCTAGGATTTCCATTTAGCGAGATTATCTTTTTGTAATTGCTGTTAAAAAACAAACAAACAATTTTTACTAAAAGCTTAGGGGTAAGTTTGAGTCTTTTTAAAGCTATGTTACAAGTAGAAAATTCTTCCCATGCCAAGTATTTGTTAAAATCCATTGGTTTACCTTCTTGTTTTACTAAAATTATATGCTGAATACAATTACACTGACTGTAAAGGTTGGGGTCCTATGGTACCACAGGTCTACTGTCAATATGGATTTTCAATCAGGCACTCGTCTTTTTTTTCTAGACCAACCAGACCACTGAGTAAGCAAAGACTAAATGAGAGATTTCTCTTTATACAATTCTAACTGAAGAAGGGACAGTTGAATTAAACTAGGGTCACTTTACAACCCCTGTGAATGATGGACCTAGTCATAGAGCACAAATGCTGTAAACATCTCAAAGAGACAAGCAGACAGTATGTGCCTCTGAATGGAAATGCACCACAACAGCTGTGAAGAGGTTGGCCCATCCCTTCCGAAAAAGTAAGCCCAAATCTGAACAGGCCTTTAGACCTAACTAGATATTCAAAGGAAATATAAGACATAGAGAAACATGTTATATGACACCAGGGCAATGAAATCAGAAAAATCCATCTACAGAAAACTTAATGGGATAATCCCAGTTCTTTAGCTAATAAACTACAAAGAATGAAAGAGAGATTTTTTTTTTTACACAGATTAAGGTATTGTTAAGAGACATACACCCATTACAATGTATGCCCTGCACGTGCATCCTAATTCATACTAAAAAATAATATAACATATATGAGACTTTTGATAATCAACCACATGTTTATTATTAAGCAACCATTATCATTTCTTTTAGTGGTAATAGCAGTAGTTTGGTTATAAGAGAGAGAATCCTTATCTTTTAGGACACAGACTGAAACACGTACAGATTGTTTTGAATCAGTTTTTATTTGACAAAGTTCATCTTTTCTAAGATCACTTCCTGCAGGAATGTTCTCTGACTAGTCCACGCCACCCCTCGCCCTCAGCTCTGAGGATCTCCTCCATTGCATTGCATGTACAAATGATAGCTTGTACATATCTCTGTCTTTGCACCTACACATTACATGATAATCTATTTATAAGAGTGTCTCTACTACTAGACTAAGGCCCGTAATAAATCATGCCGTAACTGACTTGGTATCCCCAACGCCTGGCACATGGTGAGTCAATGAGTGAGAGAATGCAGGAATGATTCATTAAAACCAGTATTTTATTTTTAGATATATGTGTGCATTGTAGCCAGGAAGGTTTTTTCTTTTTTTCTTTTTTTCCCAAGTTTATTGGGGTATAACTGACAAATAACATTGTAATTTATTTACAGTGCACACGTTGATGATTGGATGTAACATGGAGCTTCGAACTCTCCAGTGCAAATGTTAAGTGCTCTCTGACTCACATTCTGCAGGCCACTGCACCCGCCTTCATCCTCACTGTTTCAGCCGTGTCTTCCTCCAAAAAGACAACAATTAATGGTAATAATTGCTATCTTTTACAGCCTGATTCTTATACACCGGGCACTGTTCCAAGCATTTTACCTGTTTTAAATCATCCACTACAGCTGATGATATAAGACCTATTGCAACCATCCTCCATTTAGGGATCAGAAACCCAAGGCACAGAGATGTGGCTAAGTGTCCGTGGTCTCATCTTGTCGGGGGCACACCCAGGATTCAGGCCCAGGAACTCTGACCCCAAAACATCCTTCTTGACCATTCCCAAAAGCATCTCTCTGATGATGGGATCGCTGTTAACAGTACCATGGACTGCACAGAAAATAGTATCTCTGGGCCATGGCAGTTCCAAGCACCTGATTCACAAGTTATCACTTTAGGCCAGCCAAAGAACACTCAGAAATAGACACAACCTTTGCAAGATAAATAATTGATATACCATATCAGAATAAATTAAGACTTTCTTCAGGTGTTTAGCTGAGCCAATCAAGTTGCTTCACACTTAAGTCCAGATATTTTGCCCAGCTGGTTAAAGAGCGTCTTTGTTCAGGCTGACATCAGAAGTGGCACTGACCCCACCCATAAGACACCCACCATCTAGAACCAAAACAGATTTCCGGTTTCTCTCTTTCCCCTCCACGTCTTGCCCCCAGATGGTTATGCCTCCTTGTTTGGAATAATACGGCAGTTAACCAAAGTTACAAAAATACTGAACATTCATCCCTCATTTGAGGAATATGGGGCTGGTCAAAACCGTTATTGAACAAAATATCCAAGATACAGTGGAATAGAATTTTCTTGACCCCTCCATTTTTTTTTTTTCCAAGAAAGAAACTGTCTAACTGACTCCAGGATTCTTGGCTCGGCTCTTACTCAAGCCACAAATACTCCAGTTATCCATGAGTCAGCTGCCTTCAGCCACACTTTAAATAAAAGCTTTCCATTATGATACTTTTCACATGTGTTTTACTCCCAACTGTGCACCCTATAAATGCTAAGCTATTGAGAGTTCTTTCCTCATCTCTTTCTGCAAAGGTACTCCCCAATAGGATGTACTGACAGTGGTACCAGGAGAACTACTGCCTGTTGCCTAGTAAGGCTCAAACAGCAAATGTTCTATTAGTTCAACTGAGACCTTCTTGTAGCCGGTCCTGCCATTAATCCTTTTCTTTCTTTCTTTTTTCTTTTTTTGTTTTTATTTACTGTGGTAAAATACACATACATAAAAATGTACCATTGTAGCCGTTTTTAACTGTGCCGTTCAACTGCATTAAGCCCACGCACACTGTTGTGAAGCCATTGCCCCCAGCTCTAGAACTCTTCATCTTCCCAAAGGGAAACTGTGTCTGCAGGAAACAGCCATGCCCCCACCTCCTACTCCCACCACCCCGGACCTAATCATCAGCAATCACCATCGTACTTTCTATCTTTGCTTTCTTGCTGGCTTCAATAAATGTGAAACCATCATTACATAAGGAATATGGGTCACTAAAGCAAGGAAGCCCTGTATCTTTTCATACTCAGTTTTCAACATTTGAACATCTGATGATTGAATTTGTAAATGACCATTGATTCTGATTCTCTGTTTCAGTCCACTTGCCCTCCAGAGTGCCTTAGGGGCATTTTTGTCGTTCTTAATATAATGAAATATTGGGTAGAAAAGGAAAGGGACTCCACTTAAAAATAAACATGTCCTAGAGAAATAAGCTGTACCACCAGCTTAGCAAAGGTTTTTAGTTATGAATTTCAGTGGCATCTCTCATGAACACCCTTAACCATGGATAATTAAGAATGTTCCATAGTTGAGGCAGTTGATCGATTTCGCATAAAAAGCTCTTACCCACTTATTTGTCAAGTTTTTGAGTAAATAACTTTTTCCCTTCTCAGAGGTCTCTGAGCTGACACATCAGGAAACAGGCAAAATGGTGACCCTCAGAAGGAAATCACCTGGGGTAGTTAAATAAGGCAAGAATGAAAACCAGTAAAGCAAACGGAGAAGCTGGAGACTGTGGTTCTGCTCTAACAGCTAAGAGAGCATAAGGCCAAGAAGGGCACAGGACTAGCCGCAGCCTGACTGCTCAGACAGAGGTGCAGGCCCGGGAGGGAGCTCCCGCACGCAGGTGGGGAGGGTGCTGAGTTTAACTCACCCGACTTGGGGCCTGATGATCCAAATGCTGACAAAGAGTCATTGTTTTTGTTTTCATATAAATAGGGAAAAACATTTCCTATAAATAGGGGGAAATAGAGTTTGGATAGGAAAAGCTATCCCTGTCTCCCACCCTTCAAATCTCTAATAAAGGAGGAATTGTAAAAAAAGAGGCAGGGAGGCTAGTGAGAAATGGAGATGTGGCTCTTCTGTGAGTCTTTCAAGATCCTCAGTTTAGTAAAATACCTTTTACTCTCATTAGTGTCTTGTTATAGAAAACTTCTCTCACCCCCGAGTCTCATTAGGGTGACACTAAACACACTTGAGATATTTAAACATCCTTTCCATGCATTTTGTTCTATTAAACATATATATAATTCATTAAAAATAATTTATACATGGAATATGTGGGTGTGGGTGCAGAGATAGATTTAAAAAGTGGAGTAACGAACAAACCATTGCCTTTTGGATATTACTCTTTCAATAAGCAACATAGGAGGAAAAGTGACATGTGTCAGTGAAATTCTCCTTAGTATAAACGGCCAAATACTGATCATTCAGTGGTCCCACAACTCCTTTAATAAAAGGGAAAAGATGCCCTGGGATCATTCCTGGTGGGATAATTACAAGGGACGTCCTACAAGAACAATCTCTGCTGACTAATTATCCGTCTGGAGTGTGGGGTTGTGCCTGGAGGTCCCTCCCTCTAGGTCCCCAGTTGCTTCCCTTCAAAGGAAGCATTCATCTCTTCCTTCAAGCCCAGGCCTAAACTATCTTGAATTGTATTCTAGGGGCTCTTGACAAGTCTAGAAACAATCACATTTGTGGTATGACTATCTCTTGAAGGCCAGAGTAGCAGAGATTTTAGGAGTTTTCGAATCATTTCCAGTGACATCCCAAAAAAGCCAGTGGTCTTGAAGAGTGACCAGAATTCAAAACAGTTTTATAGTAAATATATAAGCCAGAAGCACCAAACACTTGCTGGCATGAAGCAGAATCTTGAAGAAAAACTCACCAGCTAAACTAAAAGTGTAAAAGGATGTGATGATGAGGTGGACAAAGCCCAGAGCCCTTTATCTTTTTAGACAAAACAACTATAAAGCTCACTTCAGACATCTCAGCTTTTCTTAGACGGGCTGAACAAAGCTAAACTCTGTCTTCTGGACGTGTTTTTTCCTTTACCAATCCTAACAATCTAAATGTAACCTCAAAGAGAACACAACATCTCAAATCTCCACTGCCGTTTCTCTGTGACATGCAGTTCTTTCTCCAGCTGAGAAGTTCATCATACCCCAATTTAGTAGCTATTCTTTTTCGAGTTGCAGTAAACATCATAACAGTTACAAACAGACAGTGCAGGTAGTGAGAACATGACTGCCAAAAATATCACAAGCACCCACAGGCAAACTTCCTCTCTCTGACTTCCTTCGTACTTCAGGGACGTTGCACGTTGCCTTCCACATGACAAGGCACACTGCAGCCTTTTACGGTATAATATCCCTTTTGTTTTCCTGCTCAAACTACTGTGTGTTGCTGAGGCTGGGAGCCAGTGACCTGGGCCAGCAAAAAGCACTTGTGGTGTAGAGATGATTGTCCATCAAGAGGAGAGAAGAGGTCTTTGTAAAGGAATTCTGTTCCATTAAGTGTCTTGCTCAGCAAGATGTCTTGAGTTCCAATTCAGCACACAGAGATCAATTGTTACAATAGTTTATTGAACAACATTAACAGCTTTGGAAGGGAGGAGAATATATGCTTTCTCCCTCCCAGCTATCTGGCATTAAACATTCTGACTTCTGGTTGGAGAGGATGGGGCGCTGTTCAGGGATTATCTTCCATGCCCTGCATGTGCACACAGTCCCCAGCTGGGGCTGGAAGACAGAAAAGGGATTTATTAGCAACAAAGTAAAATATTTAAGCCTTTTAGATGTTAAGTTATTCCACTTACTTGAAGCTCTTTAATAAGAAGTAAAATATGTCAACTATTTTTAAAAGCTCTCTTCATATGTATCTCAAGAAATAAGTATATCCAAAGACAAATTTGCCTTCCCAGATTTTAAAAGATCGGATTTCTGCTCTTAATTTTAAATTCTTGGAAAATAGGGTCTAAGACTAATTGATCTGCATAGTCCCCAGGGTCCTGGCAAAACCATTTGCTCACAATTGGTTCTGAATTAATCTTTCTATTGTTCTTTTTTGAAAAACATAATTAAAATTTTTCCTTTTCCTTCCCATTTTGTTCCCATTTCCTCTTCCTTCCCATTCATAGATCTCTCCTATCCACTTTCTTTCTTCTCCGCTCACATCAACCTATCTCTTTCCTCTTCCTTCCAATTTCTATTTCACAAGGTGTCTGCTTTCTAGAATTAACTCAGGCTTTCAGAATACGTCTTCCTAGTTATGACAGAACTAGCAGGTACTTATCAAATAAATGGACTAACGCACGAAATCCCTTTTCATTCAGATAATCTGGGTCTGTTCCTGAAAATGAACACAGAAGAGTGAGAGGGAAAATTCAAGGGGAAATGGAATTCTGTTGGGAAGAGAAATTAAAGTCAGTTGGATGAGCAGACTAGCCGTTTCCCTCTATCCTGCTCTTCTGGACTAATGCAGAGGAGAGGAGACCGAACATCAAACTAACTGACAGATCATGCCCAGCTGCAGGAGCCGAGCAAGCACAGAAGAAAAAGTGGCCAAATGAATAACAACAGAAAAAAAGTACTCACATGCGAAACAAAAGTTATTGGCTCTCCAGGAAAAACTCATTCATACATTAGAACCAATCGGTGAACACCTATACATAACGGCAGAGAAGAAGTCTTCTGCCTGCGCCCTGTACCAGAGAGAGCACGAGCACCGCTGTCAGAAGACAAGGGGAGGGACTCGTGTGAGATGCCGCAGCAGAGAATAAAATCACTTCACACAGCCCAGAGGCCACCACCGTGGGGTGCCTCCCATACACATCCAACTCTCAGAACAAGTGTGGTACCATTCTGTAATAAGAAATGTGAACGGTTCACCAAGGCAACAGCATCATAAGCTATCCAAGAACAAACAACTATTTCTCTTTCTTTTATGATCTCTTTTTAACTAGATCAGTGTCATCATTGTGTCTTCACATCCCAGACAATCCCACGGTGCAGGACATCAGGTATCCAGGTACCAAGGTTGATTTCTATCCGTCCTTGCAGGTGTCGCCACACCACACCCTGCCTTAGTCATAAGGCTCAGCAGAACCGCCCTCGATGCACAAGCTGACGGGAAAATTCACTCCAGGAGGCTTGAATTTCCCTCCTACCCACTGTTAGAGTTATTGTGGTTCAACTGGCAGTAAACTCATTCCCAACAGCCACACTTAAAATGAGGCCCATGTAGGATGTGGGGAGGTTGAAGTTAAAAGGAAAGATGGAAAAAGAAAGAAGGAAGGGAAACAAAGATCACCTATTTCTGTGTCTTCTTTTCCTAGTGAAGAAACAAAGGAGAAAATAAGGTTCTTTTTTGAAATTCATTGATACAAATATTTTTTTTGTAACATACAAAATTAGTATCCATAAGTCATTATCTTTTTTCCTCCCTCCTTCCCTCCCTTCCTTCCTTCCTTCCTTCCTTCCCTCCTTCCTTCCTTTTTTACAGTTTACTCTTCTGTCATATCCAAAAGACTTTGGACCATGGGCTCCATGCAATTCCTCAAAGTTTTTCTTCTAGAGAGAACATGAAATTGATTGCTGGAGTTTCTTTTTCTTTTTTTTAAATTTATTAATCTAACTCAAATCATATCTGCTTCACAGGTTTTCAAATGATGAAAATAACTTCCAAAAAACAAACTTTCATATAAGAAATGCACTTTTATCCACGACAGCTGTACCCGAGGCTAGACTCTTTACCACTCTTCTGTTTCCTAAAGAATTTTAAGTAAATCTTAAGAGAGTTAAGTATTCTCCAGAGTGAACCTTACTCTGTAGTTGGTGGTTAACTCATTCTTTGTAAAAACCAGGTTTCCAAAGATAAACAAAAGATATTAATCCCAAACTACTGTGGCTTTATTTTAAATAATTCCACTTTAGGCCATATAACCCATTCATGAATCATTTTCCCTTCTCAGCATATCAAAGTATTTTATAGAGATGTATGATTAAGCCTCTTTTTGAAGATGAAAAAAACTCACACTTATTTACAGAAGGACAAAATTTTGTTTTTCTCTGCTCTTGCTCTTTTTTCTTTCCGGTGGTAAAAGGCAGAGGTGACAAGTACATGTATTGGAAAGAGGCAGTAAATAAGATCACTCTTTTCTCTTACTAGGAAGGAAGCCGGGCTGGCCCACAACTTCTCTGTGCATGGAGAAGAATGATCCAGACATTTTCCCAAGAAAACCTCTCTAATAGGCAGTGGGAGTCCCAGAGTCACTGGATTCCTAGACTGAAGCTCAGCCCATCAAATACTGCAGGGCTCTCTTCTGTCTTTAATTGTATCAGTCTCATTTTGCCATTCACGATTCTCGCAGATTCTATATTTTCTTGTAACTGTTAAGTTCAAAGGCTTCCCATGTCCTGCAACTAAATGCACTGTATCCATGATAGGGAGTGAATCTTCGAGAAAAGAGATCAATCCTCCTCTTCTACTTTATCTCTTTTTCCTCTATGCCCAGTCCTAAAATAATCCAATTTATTCTTTCAATGTTTGAATGTCATTAAAAAAAATGCTCTAGTGGGAGGAGAGGGAAATAGGAAGTCGCTGTTCAACAGGTACAAAGTTTCAGTTATGCAGGATGCAGCTCTACAGATCTGCTTTACAACATTGTGCTTATAAACAAGAATACTGTACACTTAAAAAATTGCCAAGAGAGTAGATCTCATGTTATCAGCTCTTCAATTAAGAAGAAGGAATGGAAAAAGAGAGATTAATATGAAATAACACAAAAAAGTTCCGAACAGCAACAACAAAAAAATCCTAAAAGAGGAGTTAGTTTGTTTAATGCTTGGAAATCCTGGATAAAGGGTCTAAGAGAAACAAAAAGAGAGATGCAAGCACATGCCATAAATTGTTTCAAGTCCATGCTGAGAGATTATGAGCAGGCAGAAAACAAAAAGACCTTATAAAGGATTTAAGAGATAAATTGTACCCCTATCTATAGTGTCGTTACAAAGGGTTCTTTAAATATTTCACATGGGAATGAAATGAATTATGGCTCATGAGGGGCAGGAGGGTGAAGAGAGGACGTTGGGTAAATGAAAAATGGCCAATTTCCTTGTCAGCCATGCATACCTGCCTCACCTCTTCAATGAGTTTTTTCCTTTTTATTGAAGACTTTGAAGTTAATCATCCTTTGCATAATTTGCTGCTCACCTCAATGTAACCTAGTTCAGAATTGCTTGTGTTTCGCCCACCCCCACATTCCATGCATTGTATTTTTAAAGGTAAGAAAATGGGATTCTCATATAATTCATTAAAAAACATTTCATCTTTTGAAGTTTATAAAATGTACTCACTCCTCATCATTCATTGATCCAACCATTGTAAAGGCTTTTACTCAGGGCCAAATATGTGCCAGGCACTGTGCTGCGAGCTGGATTTCCTCAACACTGATGAATTATGTTGTACGCAGAGTCCTTTTTATGGAGACATTCATGCAGTAAAACCCACACTAGAAATAAAGTGTCTGAGACACCAGGGCTTGTGACTTCGTTCAGACAGCACTGTTGTTAGTAACTAACATTTCGTGAATCTCTCTGGCCAGCCTGCATTAGATCACTTCACCTTCACAACCACTTCGGGAAAAATGAGCATCTGTTATTCTACGATACAGAAGAGGAAAGTGAGGCACTGAGTGGCTAAATAATATAAGTAAGATCACCGAGGAGGCTCGCTCACTGTGCCCTCCCACCTCTTTGTGGAAAACAGTGGAGGAAGGCTGGATCTTAGATGTTCAGGCTTCTGACAACTTGAAGCCATCCATTTAAAATACTCAGATCATTTTTAATTTTTGGTTTTAAAATTTGTAAATGGCCATGCTGCTCTTCGGCGTTAGGCTTTTCAGGGTTTGTTGTTTTGTTTTGTCTTGTATTTCTTTAACTTGGAAACGGAAAAGCCGTTTAAAATGTATGAAATCCTATTTTTAAAACAAAGATGTCAACAGCAGAATATACGTGTAGAAAACGTGCTGGACCCGAACATGCGCAGAGACTCCTCCAGGGTCGTGCCCCAACATGTTATTCCAGGGGTCAGCAAGGGTTTTCTCTCAGCAAAGAGCCAGCTAGGACCATCTGGGGTTTTCCAGGCTATAAGGTCTCTGTTGAAACTACTCGTTGTATCGTTACAGCTCCAAAGCAGACAATAGTAAAGGAATGAATGGGCATGTTCATGTTCCAGTAACTTTATTCATAAAACAGCCCCAGGCCTGATTTGATCTATTCTCTTCTACCAGTTGTTCCTCTCCCTGCAGGATCTCCTTTAAGGTCAAAGTCCTTAACCTGGGGTCCTTAGGCTTCAGGCTTCCAAACTCCCTGAAATCCTTTGCAAACTGTTGTTTGCATGTCTTTTGTTTACATAGGGATTTTTCAGGGGGTGGGGGTCCATCGTTCTGTACAGACTCTCAAAGGTTCTATGACTCAGAAAAGGTTAGACCTGAAATCCTCAGGCCCAACACTCACTGCCACCCTCAGAGCCAGCAACACGGCCCACAAGGGCCCTCAGCCCCCACTGCCTTTTCCCCCGTGACTTATGAGCGTAACTCACCCTGTTACTTAGGTCCCAAAGACATCTTGAACAACTTTCAGGGCTCTGAGCCTTTGCAAATACTTCTCCGTCTGTTTGGTGTGGACTTTCGATTTAATGTGCTTCACTCCATGAACCTCTATTTATGGAGCTACTTGCAGCCAGGCTGTGTGTCTTGGGAATAGAGACACAGATCATATGGCTGTGAGTTAGTCAGACAGGCAAACACACAATTACCAGTTCAGTGCGGCAGGAAGAGTCAAAGGTGTCATCAGACCCTCAGCAGGTGTGCCTGACCCAGATTTGGGGACATCAGGCGATGTTTCCAGGACATCTGGAAACCAATCTGTTGGTTGAGCAGGGGCCTGAAGAACTCATAGGAAACTAAATCAGGAACCAGAAGTTTATTGAACAAAGAGAAAGAGGGCAGGTCGAAGAGAAGATATAGGCAAATGTCTGTAGACAAAACACAGGGGAGTTGGTCAGAACAGAGTACAGGCTGGGAAGGGCAGAAGATTAGACTGGAGAGGTGAGAGAGGCTGGATCACAAAGGCTCTTGTATACAGGTTGTCTGTACTGCATTATAAAGACAATGAGAAGTCCTCTGTGCTCAGCTCACCAGCAGCTTTGGCACAACTGGGAGCTGGTTAGAAATGGAATCACAGGCCCAACCCAGATCTACTGAATCATAATCTGCATTTTAACACAACCCTGGGCCATTCATAGCCACAAAGACATTTTACAAGCATTTCTTTATCCTGGGTAAATCCTGTTCCCCTTTCACCTGACAAGGTGCTACCCACCCAGGTTTCCCAAAAGGCCCCTGGGTAACAATCCCTCAGTGTATTTGTTAAGTAGTCCTCACTTTCGGTGGGATTATGACCTAATAAACCAGTGTAAGTTGAAAAGACCATTAAGTCAAAAATTCATGTCATGTACCTAACCTGCTGAACCTTATAGCTCCACCTAGCCTACCTTAAATATGTTTAGAACGCTTTCATTAGTCTACAGGTGGGTGAAACCATCTCACACAAAACCTGTTTTATAATAAAGTGCTGGCTATCTCATGTAATGTATTGAATACTGTACTGAAAGTGAAAAACAGAATGGCTCTGTGGGTACAGAATGCTTGTCAGTGTGTCGCTGGTCGACCTGCATGATCACATGGATGCCCAGGAGCTGTGCTCACTGCCACTGCCCAGCATCACGAGAGAGCCGAGCCTGGAAAAGATACAGATTCAAAATCTGAAGTACAGTTTCTACTGAATTCATATGGCTTTTGCACCATTGTGAAGTCAAAAAAAATCACAAGCAGAACCATTGTAAGTCAGGGAGCATCTGTACACAAGAGTCCCTGCCTCTCCCCTGGACCTGCTCATTCTGTAGATCTGGGTGGGAATCAAGGAATCTGTTTTTCCAGCAGGTTTTCAAGGATGATTCTTACTTTAAGAAGGTTTGGGAAAACACAAGTCCTGATCCCCAGCTCAGGAAAATTTACCACCTGTAGGTTCCCATGGCACTCTATCCTCACTTGGATCACAGCGCTAACAGGCTGTTCCATAATTATTTTTATTTCTTATCTGTGGGCCTTGGTAGACTCTGAGCTCTTTCCATCTGATTTGCTTTAGTATTGCCAGTGCCTGGCACAGTATCTTAAACTCAAAACATGCCAAGTTCATACGTGAGTAACAACTACGTCAACATGGCCCATTAGTGTGAGTCCCCTGAGCAGACCAAAGGTCACATGTGGCATTAAAACTAAAGTATTTCAGTCTTCATGAGCAACTGATCACCAGGATCTTATTACGAATACGAAAATCAAGGTCAGGAGAATGCTCCCGCTGCCAGTTCAAGCTGAAACTCTTCTTTGCCCTAAAAGTGGGTATCTAGTTTCCTCCTAAGAGCTGAGGATTCCAGCCTCTGCCTGCCTGCTTCCCTCCAGACCCCTTCCCTTCCTTCAGCCATTGCACCCTAATAATGCCGGCATCTCGCCAGCCTTGCCAGCTGACCTTCTGTGACAGCAAATTCCTCTAGCTGACCACAGCTGCCTAAAGAACTTATTTCCTTTTATTTGTTCTATTTGTTCTAAATTTTCTTCTTAACCAGTTGGCCTCATTTAAGGAATAAGTTTTAAAGGAAAAATTAATTCAATAGTTGTAATGTTGTGTGTGGGGGTGAGTTCAGTGGATACAAGCATTTTTTTAAATCCCCTTTGGAATCTCTTCTTTCATTTCAAATCCTATATATTTTATATGCATTTTTAACATATTTTTTCCTGGATTTATAAATAATATGCATCCATTTTGCAAAGTTTGGGGAAAAAAAGAAAAATGTAAAGAATAAAAACCCTGTCAGCTATGTTATGGTTATATTATCTGTTAATAGGATTTAGTTTTAAATAGTCATCTTAGCATTTTCCCATATGTAATCAATTTTGTCATCTAAGCTTCCTAGAATCAAACACAGATCTGTGCAATGTTTTTGACACCTGAAATAGTCATGCCTCCTAGGTGGAAAAGCAATGCAAGGGACACACAGAACCAAGCCTACCTGGGTTCCAAGGGAAGGAAATGAAGGGTACTAAACTCCCGTAAGGGATCTGACTTTGACAATGAGACCGCTAGGAGGATTTTTTACTCCAACTCTAAGGCTAAGGAAGAAATACAAACACCACTTGGACAGTATGAAAAATCCAGCTCCCTTCCCAAATATGTCTGTCCTTGAAAAAAATCTGTAAGTACCCCTTTAGAGCTTTTCCAACCATTTCCCCCATTAACCAGCTCTTACACCTACTTTCTCAGGTCTCTGAAAGATTCTGGGTTAGGCTAGGGATTGCACACTCACTATGTCAGGGAAGAAAGCTCATAAGGAGATGAGTCACCTTAATTAGTGCATGGGAGAGCTGCATTTTGATTGGAAAGCTGGGATCCCTTCCCTAAAGGCTCCTAGGGAAAAGCTAAAAAGGGCTTTCTCAAAATTGAGTTTTTTTTTTTTACAGGCTTCTTCCTTTTTCTTAAATGAGTGTGACTTTATCGTTTTCATTTTCAAAGGCATACACTCATGACAAAACATTTAAACGATGAAGAATACAAAGATGAAAATATAAAATCATCTAATGCCCGACACTTAGGCTCTGCTCCCCTGTCTGAGTGTATATTAAATGCTCTGTGCCAAGGTTCACTCCACCCAGTTGGAGATGTAGCCTATGTTCATGGAGGTTCTTGCAGGACTTGGCTCAGATCCACAGTTCATTGATAAGCCCTGGAAAATAAGAAAGCCTGACATATCCTTTGCTTACTGCTAAATTCTGTAGGGATAAGGTGGGGCCTTGGCTCGTGTTACTTTTCCCTTATCTTTTCTCTGGGCTACTCCTTGGTCCACTTCTCTCCAAACTGGGGAGACTTGATGAGCAGTCTTAGAGGCAGAGCAGAACCATGGCAGAATCTTCTGTTCCTCTTCTTGGTATTCAATCCCATTTTGAAGGTAATGGCATAAGGCTATACCTCTTCCCTTGTTTGGCTTTGCTGGTAAATTTTTTCCCTGGTTTTATTCATTACTTGAGGAAATAGATAAGAAAAAGAGTCTATGCTTTGAATTCACTACTTCATCTCCCTGAGACCAGGTTTTTAAGTTGCCATTGGACTGGAGTTACTACTTTGCAGTTCCCAGCAGAGAATTCTCTCTTTCTTTGATCCCTGTCATCATCAACTGTGATCTCCCAATGAGCACAGAGATAATTTGAAAGAATGGAATGAAATTCCAGGAAGGGTCTTCCAGAAGAGGGAGAAAGTTTAGGCAGCTGTATCTTTTATGGAAAACTGGCAGTCTTAATTCACACTGAATCTAGTCATATTCAATTTTTGACTATACTGTATAAGCACTTTTCTTCATCCATTGTAATAATACATAGCTTGTCTTACTGTTGTTATATCAAACTCTCTCTAAGACTGAAAAATTTTTTCTCATGTGGATTGGAGCAATAATCAGATATAGAAAGTTCTATGAATGGCTTAGTCTTCAAATAAGATAAAAATATTTCCTAATAATTTTCATTTATTCCAAGTGTGGAAAGAAAAATAGAATAAATTTATGATTCAGAGGTCTCAGTGAGAATATCCAAAGGTAGCACTAAGTGGCATTGGTGTTAGGTGGTCTCTCTGATGCCCTCCAAAATAGAACCATTCCAGACATTTCTCCGATATCAGCTTAATATTGATTGATTAATTCTGTAAACAATCCCTTATTTAGCAGCTACTATATAACAAGTTCTCTGCCAGGCACTGGAAATGCAAAAATTAAAAAGGCATGGCCTCTTCTTTTACACTATAGTAGTCTACTGTGGGGGGAAGCAAATATATAGCTAATCTCGGTTCACTGCAATACTGTAATAGAGACATGAACAGATGCTGACTGAGGGAAATAGAAGGCTATGGATAAGTACACATTTCCTCACTTAAAATCTTATTCAGGGAAGGTATGGTTTGAACTGGTATTAAAGTGCCAGACAGAGAAGGAGGTGAACAGTCAAGGCAAAGAACCCAGCATGTTTGAAGTTATGTAGGTGTAAAAGGGCCGGCTCAGTCCAGAAACATGAGATGCTCCATGTGACTGGATCCTAAGGTGCATGTGTGATTGGGGACAGGGGGAAGAAGACAAATTAGAATAAGCCTGGAAACAGACTGTGAAGGGTTTTGCTCACTATCCTAGATAATCTGGGAGTCATCCTATCAAAGAGGAGAGGGAGCTGATGGAATTACATCTTCTTTTAGGACATTAATTCTTGTAGCAGTGATGGAACTGGGGTGGGAAGAGATTTGTAGCTGAAGGATTAATAGAGAGGCTCTTGCAATTTTCCTGGCAACAAAAGGTACAAATTTGAGCTAAGATAATTGAGTGGGGAGTGAAGGATAAGGGACAGAATCAGGAGATATGGCAATCACAGGATTTGGGATTGATGAATACCTCCAATGGGACAAGGTTGAATAAAGGAAGATTTCAATTTTTTTTTCCCTTGAAACACAGTGTGGGTGGTGGCCATACAGAGGGAAAACTGAAGAAGGAATGTATTTGCCAGGGTGAAGGAGATTATAGAGAAAAGATAGCAAGCTCAGGTCTGCAAAATGTCATTAAGTTGGGGGTACCTGTTTAACTATTAGTAGTTGTTCCAGGGCTAAGGATAGATATAGCCTTGAGATCTGATTTAAGGAGTCCTCATCAACACACGGGCAATAGTTGAAGAGCTTTGGGTAACATTACTCGTTCATTTCACAAACACTTTATCTGTTTACTACATGGAAGTTGATGGGCTAGCAAGAGCATAAAAAAAGAAGGAAGAGGTTATAAGGGTAGAATTTCAGAAAGTGTTAGTATTTAAAGCACTGGATATTATGCTTCAAGGAATAAAGGAATCAGCTAGGGAGCTGTCTAAGAACTGAGATTCTCTGGCCTCACCTTCATGATCGTGGCATTCATAACTAGCACCCAAGAAACAAGATCTCAAAGGGTGACCAAGGAGATGGGGTCAGTAAGAGATTGAGGACAGATAGAGGGAAGAGAAAGGCCAAATTGTGAGGTCCTTTAAGATCTAGTCTTGATCCATAAGCTACTCAGTTGACTATGGGACTTAAAAATATATGGTAGTATTCACAGAATTCATTCCAGAACTCTCTGTCCATTCCTTTTGACCCAGTTGAACCTCAGTTTTTCCCTATGGCCAAAATCTTATTAACATTCTCATTCTGCTTAGCTGCTCCTTCTAGGGACTCTGATTGGGCACCTTCCTGTGTCTTGACACTTAGACTGACTGCTAGTCTGAACAATGACTATTCCCTTTGACCAGCAAGTTATCAATTGCTGGGCCCTTTTTACCATAGCCCCAAGACCACCCTATGAGTTCGTCATCAAGGTAACTATCAGAACCAGATATAGGAGGAGAAAAAAAACAATCATGGAAGGGACCTGAGAAGTCACTTATCTAAATTTTGTACCCAATGCTGGATTCTCTGACAACATTCTTGACCAGTGGTCATCTGGCATCTTTGTCTCTACCTTCATTGGAACCAAGACAGCTGTTCTAAATGTTAAATAAGCTCCTGTAACTCCAGGGGGGAAATCCTGGGGCAAAATACCTTTGAAACTGAAATCAGTCAAAGGGACAAATAAAGTGGGAGAAACCCGGTTATTTCTTACAAGCAGTCGTCCAGCATCTCTCTCTCCACCCGGCTGCAGAAGAAGAGAGCTCCACCCGACGTCTCTGGTCCAGACAAGCCCTTATTTGCCCTTGTGATTACCTATTGATATGGAGGTGGACTAAGGCCAGGCAAGAGATTCTGGAAATATTACAATTTTACCCAGAGCCCACCCTTCCAGAAATCTCGTCTTACAATCTACTTGTTCCCCATTTTCCACAATGGCCCCTGGGCAAAGAAAACTGGAGCATTGTAACCAGAAAAATACAATAACAACAGCAATAAAATTATGATAATCCTCAAGCTAGAGGATTCAGCTAGGTTCAAAGTCCTATGCAGATTAAGTCCATAGCTTGCTCATTCCACAGGCAGTCGGTAGCTGAACAGGGAGGGAGTTCAGAGCAATCATCACATAGCAACTGCAGCCAGGGGGCGCAACCAGGGACTGTGGAAGAAAATAACCTTAAGGGCAATAAATACATGTTTTAATGACACAAGCATAGGCAAATCTTGTCCATCAGGTAGGATGCATGCAAGAGAGTGTGGTCCTGTGACAGGACAGTGGCAGGAATGGTCCTGTCTAGACAGATCTCATTCTGGTCTAGTATACCACACTTTCACCCTTCCCTGTGGGAGTTACAAATGGGTCAATATATATGGCTACAGGAGGTACATGCACTGGTCATAAAGATAAAACAAAACTTCCCCGTGAGATGCTCTTACCTCCCAGATATTTTGGGTACACCACCATGTGCTGGAGCCTGCCGGCAGGAGTCGTACAGTACCTGAATGGGGGGGGGGGCGAGGGTTTGTATATACAAAGATCACAGGAGGGCAGTCTGTCGGTGCAGAAAGCCAAAATGCTTTATTTCTCTTTGGTATATATGCAGTCTTATTATGAAACTATCCAAAGTATATTGGCATTACAACAAAGACACTACCTTATCATACAGAGAGTTGTTTTCTTAATCAAGTTCCCCGTTCCCAGGACCAAGGAACGGTTACTCTGTTCCCAGACATTCATGTCTCAAAACAACTTGTACAAGGACGAAAGTTGCAGGATAAACAAGTTCTCTCTACAATATGGAGGACGTTCACAACATGGCTTCACTTATGTCCAGCAGTAACCAAACACGGCTCCCCACATCTAAAATGGCTGCTAAACTTAAGATGGTTGTGCTTATGCTCTCATGGCTCTCTACAACCATGATCTTTGGGGGCCATTTTGCTGTTACTCCAGGAACACACAGGAGGCCAGCTTTCAGGCCTTTTCCCCAAGGTGCCAGAAGGGCCAGCCATCACTGGTCCATGTGTTGAAATGTCCAAGGGCACATCCACTCAACAGTGTCTCTAGGGTTTAATGCAGTTGGGGCTGGCAGCAGGATATTGCTCTGCTGGCCATATCCTGGTTTCAATAACTCCTCTTTGGTTTGCACAGACAGTTGTATAGGAGAGGCAGCAAGGTGTGTTAGCATATCCACAGGGCTCAAGGCTCCTTTTTGGGGCTTCTCATTCAAATGCCATAGTATTGTCCAAGGCGAACTGACCAGCCCCGTAGACTATTAGCGTCCAACTTCAGGCCAGATTTCAACAAACCAATGCACCTCTCTATCATGCCTGCCCCAGTAGGTTATATGGTACATGAAACTTCCCCTTTATTCCAGTTGCTGCACCATTCTTGTAATGCATGTCCAGTAAAGTGGGTGCCTTGATCACTCTCAGTCATCTGAGGCCAGACATAGGCTGCAAAGAGATGCTGTAGGCCCTCCTTGGTGGTTTGCTCATCTGTGCGACATGCAGGAAAAGTCCAGTAGCCATGTCACCACAAGTCATGGTAAACCAATTTCCTTCTGATATGGGTAGAGGCCCAATATAGTCTATCTGCCGCCTCACAAAGGGTATCAGCCCCTTTACTATTGTCCCATGTTGCTACAGGACTCAGTGTAAGGTCCCTTTTAAAGCACACAAGGCACTCCTTATGGGCTCTGCTGACTTCTTCAAAGGTCAACAGCAAGCCCCACTGGTGGGATACAGCGCACATTGTCTTTGCCCCACAAGCAACAGACACTAATGTAACCATTGGGCTACATCAGAGGCAGGCTTTCCTTCTAGCCAATGCACCTGGGCCAATGTGTCTGCTTCATGATTCTCTGGGGATGCCAAAGGCAAATGGCCAGTCACATGATATAGGTAACAGTCTTAGTCCGACCAGAGGCCATAGGTCTTGCCACAACTCTTGCCCTCAAAGGGGCCAGTGACCAACCATCCAGTTGGCATGGTACCATGTCAGTAGCCACAGGGTCAAGCCCCGATAGACGGCCCAGCTGTCAATACAGACAACTATAGGGGAGGGCTCCTGGGTGATCATGAGCTATACCACCCACAACTCAGCCCATTGGCTGCTCTTCCCCTCTCCGTCCTCCATGCATATTGTCCCAGTCTTAGTATGGAAAGCCACAGCCCTCCACTTTAGGGGCTACCCATGACTGGAGCCATCTGTATACCAGGCATCTTCAGGTATAGGGGCTTTTCCCTCCTGATAAGGACTCTTCATTACCAATGGCTCAAAAGCAAGTTCTTCCTGCTTTCCACTGGTATACATCACTGGCTCCAATAAGCGTTGAAGTTCTCCACTTAAGGGGCTAGTAAAGAGGGCGCTACACTGCTGTAAATAATGTGCTCCATTTGGCCAGTGTAGGCATCTGTGCCGTGCCACTCCATGGCCTTTGGGTCCAGTCTTGCACCCACCCCGCAATGGGATATGTGGTTATTACCTTTGTTGGAGCTGTTTCAGTAATGGGCTTCGTAGCCAGCAAGGCATGGTTCACAGCAGCCAGTTGCTTCTCTGTCAAGGTGTACCAGACCTCTGCTCCTTTCCATAGTTGTGACCAGAGTCCAGTAGGTTGGAGTGTCCGTTCAAACCACTGCCAAAGACACCATCCATAACCATAACCATCTTCGGTTACATGCACATATAAAATAAATAAATAAAGGTCCTTGATGAGTCCATTACACTCAAGATCTGTACAGTCTCGACTGCTCGCTTAGCAGCAGTAAAAGCAGCTGCACATGTCTCACCCAAGTCCCACCTGATGCCCTTTTGTACTAACCTGTATAAGAGCTTCAGAATTTGTGCGAAGTGTGGGATAAACACTCTCCAGTAGCCCAAAAGACCCCAAAACTCTTGTAAGACTGCCACAGTGGTAAGGGTAGGGAAAGTCTGGACCTTGTCTATGACTGCTTCAGAAATAACTTTAGTTTTACTCAACCAGACAATCCCAAGTCCCTGAACCTTGGTGCTGTTCACAGCCCATCCTTTCTTCTGTAGATGTTGCAGCGGTCTAGGAACTGCCCCTTCTAAATTTGCAAGAGAATCAGAAATGAGCATAAGATCATCAATGTAGTGATACAGCCACACCGTTTGCAGTTTATTCCATGTGGCCAAGTCCTGGGCTACAAGTCCGTGACAAGTGGTGGGACTGTGGAAGTAACCCTGTGGAAGGACAGTGAACGTCCACTCCTGGCCTTCCCACGTGAAGGCAAACTGTTCCTGACTTTCCTGTGCTATATCAATAGAGAAGAAATAATTAGTAAGGTCCACAACATAATGATATGTCCCTAGTTCATGACTAAGTGTGTCCATAAGGGCTGCTGTAAAGGGGACAGCAACATGCAAGGGGATGTGACTTTATTCAATTCCCTGTAGTTCATGGTCATATGCCAGGAGCCATCTGGCGTTTTCACTGGCCACACTGGGAAATTAAAAGGACTATGAGTGGGCTTTATGATGCCCACCTTCTCCAACTCCTGTAGAGTTTCTCCAGTTTCCTTGTGCCCCCCAGGCAATTTATACTGCTTAGTATTTGTCTCTCAGTGAGGTACAGGCAGAACTACAGGTGGGCGCTTAGCATGTCCCCTCAGAACTGCCTTTACCACATGTACCCTCAGTCTGAACTCACCTGCAGGAGTCTGTAACCACAGGCCCTGCAGGATATCTACCCCCAAAATATATTCAGGGATAGGAGAAATGTACACAGTATACTCCTGTGGGGGTAAACGCCTTAACCCTAATGGGATTTGGGCTTTCTTCACTCTAATTGCCTTACCCCCATATCCATCTATCACGGCAGGGGTCCCAGGAAAAAGCTCAGGGTAGCCATAAATCAGAGAACATTCAGCTCCTGTGTCCACCAGCACCAGGACACAGTGTACATTCACAGGGGACCAATGAATTGCTAATTCTACATGTGGCCTCTGGTCCCCACCACATCCCCCAAGGTGGGGGCCTTGACTATCCCCTCAGTCAAACCACAGTGCCCAATCGTCATCTTATTGGGACTGAGGGCCCAGGTGGAGCCTGAGTACTGTACCCCAGGAAGTCTTGCAGGGACACAGGCCGTACATGGGGCTTTGACTCTGGCTTCCATGTCCTGGACCTCAGCGGCCGGAACTGCTGCCCTGGCTTTTTATTGGTGCCACAGTTCTAACAAGATCCTAGTGGGCTTCCCATCAAGTTTTTTTTCACAACCTTGGCCTTTATGAAATCAACCCACGTCTGGGTCCCCTCGACCTTCATGGGGCCCTTTGCACCTCTCTTTTCAGTCATAGTCTGTACTTCCTTCCAGGCTCTTATTGTTTCAGCCTCCCCCAGATCTGCTAAAGTACAAGTAGCCTCACTATTCAACCTACCATAGCTACTCAGTCACTACACTCTAATATTAACTTTTTCATCAACCAAGTTTTGCCATCAACTAAAAGTCTCACACTATTTTTTGTATCAACAGCTGTTGTGCTGGGTCTAACCTGTGATGGTCATTAGGACGATTCTCTCTTCTTCTGGGCATATGATAGGCTCGTGCTCCCTCCCTGTCTAGAGTGAGTTGTGATCATGTGACTTTCTTGGCCAAGGGATGTGAGATGACAGGTGATACTACTGGGAGCTTTAAGAGGTGATTAGAGATTTTCCTCTGTCACTGTGACCAGCAATGTTCAGTGATACATTCTCCATTAGCCTGGATCCCAGAGTCAGGAAAATGTAGAGCAAAACCCCCAGATGACCCACTGTTGATGTGTAAGGTGAATGAGAAATATAACCTTGTTGTGAAGTCCCCGAAATATTGGGGGGGGTAATTTGCTACTGCTACATAACCGAGTATATCCTGACCGATACAAATTCTTTCTATACATGACTCTATGTTTTAAATTTGAACAGAGAATTTCTCATTTATTCCCATTAAATTTCATCTTTTCTGTAGTGGTCAAGTCTTCAAGGCTTTCACAATGTCTGGGAACATTGATCCAATCATGCCTTATAATGAATACTTCACCACTTTAAACTGTGATACACATTTCTTTGGCATATTTTTTTTTAATACTGATTTGAAAAAAGCTTATTAGGACAGAGTCAAGTATATCAATGTATGCTCACTTGTATCTCCTGAGACTACCTAAAACAATTAGGCATTATTAGACCATCTCTCAATACTTGAGACACCAAAGGAAAATTATATTCCATTCTAGTTCTTTCCAATGGTTTTAGCTTGAATACAAAAATCTTCGGTGGAGACAAATGACATTGGTCTATCATAACTTAATACAGTCCCCTTCTGCTGTATTGCCTTTCAAAATTCAAATGCAGCAGGTAGGTACCCAAACATGCAGTCATCCTTGTGAGGAGAAGGAGGAGAGAATCATACAGAGGCCTCTTTTTCTAATCTTCATCTCTGTCTATTAGCTAAGTAAATCGTGGTACTTTTGTGGACTCCTATAGGAGCACGTGCAGCATGATGTGATGGGCTCTAGAATCAAAGTCCCAGGGCTGGAATTTTGTCTTTATTGCTTCCAAGTTTTGGCAGTTGGGGAAAATTGCTCAATCTCTGATCCTTGCTTTTCCCATCTGTAAAGTGAGATACTAATAGGCTCTATCTATTTCATAGTGTTATTGGCAGATAAGTTGGATAATCCAGGTAAACTGCACAGCATGAAGTGGTCAGAATAAAATAAGTGTTTTCAATACTATGTAAGATTTCCTCTTGTACTGAAGGACATAGAGATGAATAATTAGTAAATTAGTTTGCTGGTCAATAGTACATGAAAAAGGAGCACCCATTTCTTGCTAAAGTGTTATATGAGATTAGAGAAATCACGATGAGTTAAATATAGGCCAGATGTTGCCTAGCGGTTGAGGAATTTGGCTACAACTTCCTTTAAAATGTGAGGTTGCAGGCCTTTGCAATTTCTCCCTGACAGATGGCATTGAGTCAACATGACTGAGGTTGCAAGGACTAGACACATTTTGATTACTTTCTGCCGTGTCATTTGGCAACCTTAATTGATAGGAAGTTAAAAGCAGCTGATCATCAGAAAAAAAACAGAAAACATCACCATTTCTCTTAGTGTTCTCTCCCTAAGGCAAACAAGTTTTCCATGTAAGGACATGTTTAAGATCTCCAGAAGGAGAAGAGGAAAAAAAACACCTCAAAGTCATTAATACAAAATATTGTTATTTTTAGAGTACCTTTTAAAGAAAACAAAATTTGAAAAATCTGCCAAAGGACAGTAGGTCTATTCTTTCTTTTCTTTTTATTTTGGTATCGTTAATGTACAATCACTTGAACCACATTATGGTTACTAGACCCCCTATTATCAAGTCCCCCCCTCATACCCCACTACAGTCACTGTCCATCAGTGTAGTAAGATGCTATAGAATCATTATTTGTCTTCTCTGTAAATACTGCCTTTCCCGTGTCCCCTCCCCCCCGACTACGTTATGTGTGCTAATCGTAATGCCCCTTTTCCCCCCTCATCCCTCCCTTCCCACGCATCCTCCCCAGTCCCCTTTTCCCTTGGTAACTGTTAGCCCATTCTTGGGTTCTGTGAGAATGCTGTTGTTTTGTTCCTTCAGTTTTTTCCTTTGTTCTTATACTCCACAGATCAGTGAAATCATTTGATACTTGTCTTTCTCTGCCTGGCTTATTTCACTGAACATAATACCCTCTAACTCCATCCATGTTGTTGCAAATGGTAGGATTTGTTTTCTTCTTATGGCTGAATAGTATTCCATTATGTATATGTACCACATCTTCTTTATCCATTCATCTACTGATGGACACTTAGGTTGCTTTCATTTCTTGGCTATTGTAAATAGTGCTGTGATAAACATAGGGATGCATATGTCTTTTCAAACTGCGCTGCTGCATTCTTAGGGTAAATTCCTGGGAGTGGAATTCCTGGGTCAAATGGTATTTCTATTTTTAGTTTTTGGGGGAACCTCCATACTGCTTTCCACAATGGTTGAACTAATTTACATTCCCACCAGCAGTGGAGGAGGGTTCCCCTTTCTCCACATCCTCCCCAACATTTATTGCTGTTTGTCTCTTGAATGGCAGCCATCCTAACTGGTGTGAGGTGATATCTCATTGCGGTTTTAAATTGCATTTCTCTGATGATTAAGGATGTGGAGCATCTTTTCATGTGCCTGTTGGCCATCTGAATTTCTTCTTTGGAGAAGTGTCTGTTCAGCTCCTCTGTCCATTTTTTAATTGGCTTATTTGTTATTTGTTTGTTGAGGGGCGTGAGCTCTTTATACATTTTGGATGTCAACCCCTTATCAAATACTGTAGGATGTCTTTGTTCTACTGATGGTGTCCTTTGCTGTACAGAAGCTTTTCAGCTTGATATAGTCCCACTTGTTCATTTTTGCTTTTGTTTTCCTTGCCCGTGGAGATATGTTCATGAAGAAATTGCTCATGTTTATGTCCAAGAGATTTTTGCCTATGCTTTTTTCTGAGAGTTTTTTGGTTTCATGACTTACATTCAGGTCTTTGATCCATTTTGAGTTTACTTTTGTGTATGGGGTTATACAGTAATCCAGTTTCATTCTCTCACATGTAGCTGTCCAGTTTTGCCAACACCAGCTGTTGAAGAGGCTGTCATTTCCCCATTGTATATCCATGGCTCCTTTATCATATATTAATTGACCATATATGCTTGGGTTTATATCTGAGCTCTCTGTCTCATTGATCTGTGGGTCTGTTCTTGTGCCAGGACCAAACTGTTTTGATTACTGTGGCTTTGTAGTAGAGCTTGACGTTGGGGAGCACAATCCTCCCAGCTTTATTCTTCCTTCTCAGCATAGCTTTGACTATTCGGGGTCTTTTGTCGTTCTGTATGAATTTTAGAACTATTTGCTCTAGTTCATTGAAGAATGCTGTTGGTATTTTGATAGGGATTGCATTGAATCTGTAGATTGCTTTAGGCAGGATGGCCATTTTGACAATATTAATTCTTCCTAGCCAAGAGCATGGGATGAATTTCCATTTATTAGTGTCCTTTTAAATTTCTTTTAAGTGTCTTGTAGTTTTCAGGGTATAGATCTTTCACTTCCTTCGTTAGGTTTACTCCTAGGTATTTTATTCTTTTTGATGCAATTGTGAATGGAATTGTTTTCCTGATTTCTCTTTCTGCTAGATCACCATTAGTGTATAGGAATGCAACAGATTTCTGTGTATTAATTTTGTATCCCACAACTTTGCTGAATTCAGATAATAGATCTAGTAGTTTTGGAGTGGATTCTTTAGGGTTTTTTATGTACAATATCATGTCATCTGCAAATAGGGACAGTTTAACTTCTTCCCTGCCAATCTGGATGCCTTTTATTTCTTTGTGTTGTCTGATAGCCATGGCTAGGACCTCCAGAACTACGTTGTATAAAAGAGGGGAGAGTGGGCATCTTTGTCTTGTTCCTGATCTTAAAGGAAAAGCTTTCAGCTTCTCGCTGTTAAGTATAATGTTGGCTGTGGGTTTGTCATATATGGCCTTTATTATGTTGGAGTACTTGCCCTCTATACCCATTTTGTTGAGAGTTTTTATCATGAATGGATGTTGAATTTTGTCAAATGCTTTTACCACATCTATGGAGATGATCATGTGTTTTTTGTCCTTTTTGTTGATGTAGTGGATGATGTTGATGGATTTTCAAATGTTGTACCATCCTTGCATCCCTGGGATGAATCCCACTTGATCATGATGGATGATCTTTTTGATGTATTTTTGAATTTGGTTTACTAATATATTGTTGAGTATTTTTGCATCTATGCTCATCAGGGATATTGGTCTGTAATTTTCTTTGTTTGTGGTGTCTTTGCCTGGTTTTGCTATTAGAGTGATGTTGGCCTCGTAGAATGAGTTTGGGACTATTCCCTCCTCTTCGACTTTTTGGAAAACTTTAAGGAGGATGGGTATTAGGTCTTCACTAAATGTTTGATAAAAATCAGCAGTGAAACCATTTGGTTCAGGTGTTTTGTTCTTAAGTAGTTTTTTGATTACCAATTCAATTTCTTTGCTGGTAATTGGTCTATTCAGATTTTCTGTTTCTTCCTGGGTCAGCCTTGGAAGGTTGTATTTTTCTTGTAAGTTATCCATTTCTTCTAGGTTATCCAGTTTTTTACCATATAATTTTTCATAGTATCCTCTCATAATTCTTTGTATTTCTGTGGTGTCCGTAGTGATTTTTCCTTTCTCATTTCTGATTCTGTTTATGTGTGTAGACTCTCTTTTTCTCTTGATATGTCTGGCTAGGGGTTTATGTATTTTGTTTATTTTCTTGAAGAACCAGCTCCTGCTTTCATTGATTCTTTCTATTGTTTTATTCTTCTCAATTTTATTTATTTCTGCTTTAATCTTTATTATGTCTGTCTTTCTACTGACTTTGGGCCTTATTTGTTCTTCTTTTTCTAGTTTCATTCATTGTGAGTTTAGACTGTTCATATGGGATTGTTCTTCTTTCCTGGGGTAGGCCTGTATTGCAATATATTTCCCTCTTAGCACGGCCTTCGCTGCATCCGACAGATTTTGTGGTGTTGAATTATTGCTGTCATTTGTCTCCATATATCGCTTGATCTCTGTTTTTATTTGGTCATTGATCCATTGATTATTTAGGAGCATGATATTAAGCCTCCATGTGCTTGTGGGCTTTTTCGTTTTCTTTGTGTAATTTATTTCTAGTTTCATACCTTTGTGATCTGAGGAACTGCTTGGTACAATTTCAGTCTTTTTGAATTGACTGAGGTTCTTTTTGTGGCCTAGTATATGATCTATTCTTGAAAATGTTCCAGGTGCACTTGAGAAGAATGTGTATCCTGTTGCTTTTGGATGGAGTGTTCTGTAGATGTCCATTATGTCCATCTGTTCTAAAATGTTGTTCTGCGCCTCTGTCTCTTTATTTATTTTCTGTCTGGTTGATCTGTCCTTTGGAGTGAGTGGTGTGTTGAAGTCTCCTAAAATGAATGCATTGCATTCTATTTCCTCCTTTAATTCTGTTAGTATTTGTTTCACATAGGTAGGTGATCGTGTGTTGGGTGCATAGATATTTATAATAGTTATATCCTCTTATTGGACTGACCCTTTTATCATTCTGTAATGTTCTTCTTGTCTGTTGTGACTTTCTTTGTTTACTTTCAGTCTGTGTGTCTTTGGGTTTGAAGTGAGTATCCTGTAGGCAGCATATAGATGGGTCTTATTTTTTTATCCAATCAGTTACTCTGTGTCTTTTGACTGGTGCACTCAGACCATTTACATTTAGGGTGATTATCGATAGGTATGTACTTATTGCCATTGCAGGCTTTAGATTCGTGGTTACCAAAGGTTCAAGGGTAATTCCCTTACTATCTGACAGTCTAATTTAACTCACTTCATATGCTATTACAAACACAACCTAAAGGTTCTTTTTTTCCTCCTTTTTCTTCCTCCTCCATTCTTTGTATGTTATGAATCATATTCTGTACTATTTGTCTTCCCTTGGGTGACATCTATTTAGCCTTAGGAATACTTCTATCTATAGGAGTCCCTCCAAATGCACTGCAGAGGTGGTTTGTGGGAGGTAAATTCTCTCAGCTTTTGCTTATCTGAAAATTGTTTAATCCCTCCTTCAAATTTAAATGATAACCTTGCCAGGTAGAGTATTCTTGGTTCAAGGCCCTTCTGCTTCATTGCATTAAATATATCATGCCACTCCCTTCTTGCCTGTAATGTTTCTGTTGAGAAGTCTGATGATAGCCTGATGGGTTTTCCTTTGTATGTGATCTTTTTTCTCTCTCTAGCTGCTTTTAAAAGTCTGTCTTTATCCTTGATCTTTGCCATTTAAATTATTATATGTCTTGATGTTATCTTCCTTGGGTCCCTTGTGTTTGGAGATCTGTGCACCTCCGTAGCTTGAGAGACTATTTCCTTCCCCAGATTGGGGAAGTTTTCAGCATTTACCTCCTCAGTGATACTTTCTATCCCTTTTTTCTGTCTTCTTCTTCTGGTACCCATATTATGCAAATATTGTTCATTTTGGATTGGTCATACAGTTCTCTCAATATTCTTTCATTCTTAGAGATTCTTTTTTCTCTCTGTGCCTCAGCTTCTTTGTATTCCTCATCTCTAATTTCTATTCCATTTACCATCTCTTCTACTACATCTAATCTGCTTTTAAATCCCTCCATTGTATGTTTCATTTCAGATATGGAATTTCTTAATGATTGAATCTCCAACTTAAATTCGTTCCTGAGTTCTTGAATATCATAAGCATGTTTATAATTCTTATTTTGAACTGTCTTTCAGAAAGATTGGTGAGTTCAGTTTCATTTGGCCCTTTTTCTGGGGTTTGTGAGATTTTGGTCTGAACCATGTTCTTTTGACATTTCATATTTCTATGTGGTACCCTCTAGTGCATAGAAACTACAGTCTCTGGAGCTGCTCAGCCCCTAGAGTGAGGTTGGGGGTAGTAGGGGAGTGGAGCTGGTGCCTGGGGGGAGGAAAGATCTGTTTCCTGACTCCCGTCTGCAGTGCCTGTCTCCAGTGTCAGAGCCAGTGGGCCAAGCACACACGTGTAAGCCTCTGTGCTTTGCATCACTAGCTGTTGTAGGCGGGGCCTCCCTCTGGCCGGCCTGACCCCAGCACAGTGACTGCCAGTTTGCAAACAGGTGCCAGCAGGCTAAGAGGAAGGCTCCGCAGGCTGTGTGTCACAGTGGGGGGCCTCGGAGCTGAGTAGGCAACCAGGTGGATGGAGCACCTGAAGCTCCTCAAAGTTCCCAACCAGGTGGGCAGAGCGCACCCAGACAACCTTGTCCTGCTCTCCCTTCTCCTGTGCAGCAAGCTCCATGCAAGCCCCACCCCTTCAGCAGCTCTCTTGCCGCAAGGAAGCCTCTCAGACTGCCCGCCCTTTCTCTGACACAGAGCGGCTGGATGTGGATCCCCCTCTACAAACAGCCAGAATGTCAGTCTCCCAAGCACTCCGCCTATCTGAGCTCCCCAACGCCCAGAGCACCACACAACATAGGCTTCCCCTCACAAAGCAGATCTCCAGGGCTAGGCACTCAGCAGTCCCAAGCTTCCACCCACTCCCTGCTCCATATCTCTTCTCCCACCAGTGAGCTGGGGGAGGGGAAGGGCCTGGGTCCCGCCGGATTAAGGCTTTCCTACGCCATCCTGTTTTGTGAGGTCTGCTCTGTTCGTGAGGTCTGTATGCAGTCAGGTTCAGCTTCTTTCTTGTTGCTGTTTTAGTGTTAGTTGTATTAATTAACTATATTTTTTGTACTATTTGTGGTTTTGGGAGGAGTTCTCCATGTCACCTCTCACGCCGCCATCTTGAATCTCTATTGTTTCTGATACTGATATTATTTCTGTTATTTGTCAGCTTGCTTGAATTTCCATAAAATACTTGTTAACAAAATCTAAAAGGATGAAGCATGATAACTGATTTTATTTTTATTTTACTGACCTTATAATCAAAATAGATGCTTTTAAATATACATCAGGCCATCAGATTGAACTTTATACCAATTTTGGATAAGAAATATATTTCATATAACTTTTGTAACAATAGCAATGATACAGAGCCTGTTGTTACAATTCTTTAACTTTACTTGTCTGATATAGTAACTGAAAAAGGAATGTCATCTGACTTGGCCCTTCTCTTTCTCTCTCTCTTAAAAATAGGGTATCAGTCATTCATTTGAGTATGGGAATGCTAAGACAGCATATAATGAAAGCCTGAGTCTCCAGCCTCTTTCATCTGTGTACTCATTTTCTGAAGTGCATTCCTTTGCAAAATCATGGTTAGCTCCACCCTTCCTAAAATAACACCATGGCACTTCAAGACCTACCTCATCCCTCCCCCCACTGCCCTAATTGCACATAAAACTACTGTTGTAGCAGATGAGAACAGGGGGTTGTCAGGGCTGGCTACATAATTTACAGGGCCCAGTGCAAAATGAAAATGCATGACCCTTTGTTCAAGAAGCAAGAAAAAAGGGCCACTAAAAGCACTGAAATAAAAAGCTTTTTCGTTGCTTCTGCGTTCTCTTTCCTGACCTGTCATGGTGGTGTTTATTTGCTACTTAATGTCAGTTTAAGTAAGGAAAAAAAATTTTTTTTTAATATTTTAAAAGTAGAATAGAGTTAATCAGGGCCTGGGGGAGTGAGAATACGAGTTATTTCTTAATGGGTACAGAGTTGCCATTGTACCCATTAGGGGGAAGAAAATATTTTGGAAATAGGAACTTCACCACCCATCTTTATACTGTGCAATGCCAGTTTTACACAAAAGTATTAGAGTGCTTGACTCACATGTGGGATCACTGAAATTACACAGTTCATATTTTGTTGTTTCTATGCATCATGTGTATTTCATTCTTAGAAGAACAGTGGCGATGCTCCACGAAACTCACAAATGGCTTTAATTTCCTGTCTGGCAGCACGCACATTTTACCACCACTCTCCACCTTCGGCTTACTGAGGAGGAAGGAAGGAAGGAAAGGTAAAGCGATCATGCACCACACTACCAGTCCCTTTCCTGCTACACCATCACTTTCAGGGGAAGTAGTTGCTGAATACGGGTAAGTAACATGAATCAGAAAGGATATCATAGGGGTTCCTTGGCAGTTTGCTTTCTTTCTTTGTTCAAAACAAGTTCTGATCTGCATAGAAGCGAGGCCATGTGCAGCTATCAACACCCCCTTCACCCATTTTACTCAGTCACAGCTATAACACACTTACCTTGGACTCACTTTGAGCTGCACTGGCTCCCATGCATCCTGGCTCCTCCAGAACAATTCGCTCATGGGGCATTCTAAACATGATATGCAAATGGGGCAGTAAGGAATGACTAAGCATACGCACATTGTGCATTTCTCTTCTGTCACATACTCCATTGTCCTATCAGACTTCACTTACAAAACACAAGTTCAATGGTAAGATTATTAAGAATTTCAGGACAGTGGCAGCAGAGAATAAACGAAGCATGGGGCCCTTCTGAGTGTGCCACCCTGCGTAATGGCACAGGGCACATGCCCAAGATGCTGGCCCTCAATGTGGGAGTTCAGTGGCTGCTCATGTATCACAGTCAGACTATAAACAGTGAGTAGGGAGTTTGGCAGATCTTCAGACAGCTAAACATAGAATTAATGTATGTTCCAGCAGTTCCATTTCTGGGTATATACATCCAGAAGAATTGCAAGTAGGGACTCAAACGGATGCTTGTACACTCATGTTCATTGCTGAGACTGATATGATTTCTGTTATCTGTTGGCTTACTTGAATTTCCAAACATTTGTTAAAAAATCTAAAAGGATGAGGTATGATAATTGAGTTTATTTTTATTTTATTGATTAATCAAAATGAAGGCTTCTTGTATATGTATCAGGCCATCAGATTGAACTTTATACTGTTATCAATGATATAGAGCCTATTGTTATTCTTATTATAATTCTTTAACTTCGTGTAATATATTAACTGAAAAAAGAATGTCACATTAGTCAAAAGGTAGAAACAACCCAAGTGTCCATTGACAAATGAATGGAAAAACAAATGTAGCCTAGCGACACAATGGAATATTCTTAAGCCATAAAAAGGAATGGAGTTCTGATATATACTGCAACACAGATGAAACCTTTAAAATGTTATCCTTTTGTCATAAAAAAAATAATGTATGATTCCATTTATATAAAATATCTACAATAGGCAAATTTATAGAGACAGAAAGTAGAATAGAGATTACCAGAGGCTGGGGTAGAGGAAATGAGAGTTATTGCTTAATGGGTACAGAGTTTCTGTTTGGAAGGCTGAAAACATTTTAGAAGTAGGTAATGGTAGTGATTGATTGTACCACATATACTTAATGGCACTGAATTAACACTTGAAATGGTTAAAATAGCAAACTTTATGTATATTATACCACAAAAATAATTTTTGATGAGTCGGAACAACAGAATAAACAATCCAAATAAAAAATGGGCACAAGAAATGAACAGATACTTTTCCAAAGAAGACATACATATGGCCAACAAATGGAAAGGTGTTAACATCACTAACATCAGGAAAATGCAAATCAAAACCACAATGAAAATATCACCTCATACCTGTCAGAATGGCTAATACCAAAAACAATAACAAGAGATAACAAGTGCTAGTGAGGATGTGGAGAAAAGGGATCCCTCGTTGGTGGGAATGTTAATTGGTGCAGCCACTATGGAAAACAGTGCAGAATTCTTCAAAAAATTAAAAATAGAATACCATATGATCTAGCAATTCCACTTCTGGGCATTTATTAGGAGGAAATGAAAATGCTGCGGTAAACAGATACTTGTACCACCATGTTCACTGTAGCATTATTTATAATAACCAAGACAGGGAAACAGCCCAAGCGTCCATCAATGGATGAATGTATAAAGATGTGGTCTATGCATACAACAGAATATTATTCAGCCATGAGAAAGAAGGACATCCTGCCATTTACAACAACATGGATGGAACTTGAGAGCATTATGCTAAGTGAAATAAGCCCGACAGAAAAAGACAAATACCGCGTGGTATCACTTTAGGTGGAATCTAAAAAATAAAAAAAAAAGGAAAGAAAGTCAAACTATTAGTAACAGAGTAGAAAAGTGGTTGCCAGGGGCTGGAAGGTGGAGGAAATAAGGAGAAGTTGGTAAAAGGGTACAAGTTTTCAGCTATAAGATGAATAAGGTCTGAGATCTAATAAAACATGGTGACTATAGTTCATAACACTGTCATTGAAATTTACTTAAAGAATAGAACTTAAATAAATAAATAAATACATGAGATGATTGATGTGTTAATTAACCAGATTGTGGAAATCCTATAATAAAAGATTTTATATATGTCCTATAATAAATGATTTCATATATATATGAAGGATTTTATATAAACACATATATATATAAACACATATATATTTATGTACATATGTACATATATGTATATTTGAGTGATATTATATATACTATATATGTAATATATTTGAAATATATACATATTTGTCCCAAATCACCATGATGTACACTTTAAATATCTTGTAATTTTGTCAATTATAACTCAATAAAGCTGAAAAAAATTCTAACAAAAATAAAGAAAGAAAGAAATAATTTTAAAAATAAAATAAAAATGAGTAGGAACTGAGGACCCCAACATCTAACCTGTTTGGTCAATGCCTTTTGGTCACAACCTCTTTTCTTCAGAGGCTAATCTGTGACTCTTTCATTACTACCTCACTCACTCTCCTTTGGAGGCACAGGATTCAAGAGTTAAACATTTCATCATCTGAGTTATAAAGTGGATGCAATAAATTTGTGGACATGATTTGGAAGTAAGTTTGGAGACATCAGTTTTGATTGTTCACGGGATTCTTTCCAAACAGTGGCCTAAATACCTAGAAAAATATTTTCTTAAGACTAGAGCGAGTTCACCTACTTTAGTGAACATACAAATCACCTGAGTAACCTGCTTAACTATATTTTTATGAAGTGCCCTAGGCAGTGTTATCGCCAGGTAAGATACCAGTATTGCATGGCACATACTCATACTAAAACATTATCTGCTGTTTATCTGCAGTTCAAATTTATCTGGGTGTCCCATATTTTTATTTGCTAAATGTGGTGACGCTCTCCATTGGTGATTCTGATGCAGATGGTCACTTAGAAACTCTTGCATTTTCCTATGATGGAGCAGTTTTTAACCTCCTGAAAGCTTTCTGATGGATAAGTGTAAGATTACTTGACAGTGATGTCTCTAAGTCCCAGAACTTTCTGTTCAGCTGGTGTCTCCCTCCTGGAAAGGTTCTCTCTTTTTCCATGAATCCTCCTGGTTTCAAACCCTCCTCAATGGCTTCTCTTCATCCCTGTCCAAGGGTAGATCCTGGCTTTGTGGGGCCCAGAGCTTATGCAATTTGGGGGACTCTTAATGCACAGTTATAAGTATGCCATTAGGTCAAGACTAAGTATAATGGAGAATGAATAAAAAACCACCACAAATTGCAAGTTTTAAAAAGCTTGTTATTGACAAATATTCATTTCTAATAATGTTTTCCCATACATTTTTGGCTGCATACTCCATAATCCCTCCTTCAAATGATAAAAGTGTGTTTTGTAATAACATCTTCTATAGAGAGAAAAAGAATGGTAATTCAGTCCTTCTCTAGCACAATGAAGATGAATTTGCTTTTTATTATTGGTAGTGTAGACGATCCCTAAGAATAAATGGCAATGTCAGGTACATTTTTAGGATTGTTGGCAAGTTTAACCAGGCTTCATTCAAATTTCTTCTATATATAAGCTGTCAGACTTGGAAGTACTTCCTGCAGACTTTCTTCATTTATTTCATACCCAGATTTTCCTCTGCTGCTGGCACTGGGCAGCAAGGGTCATGGTCACATCTTCATAAGACCTCCAGTTTCACATCCCTAGGTTTCCATCCCAGCAGAGTCAGCAATGTCCAAGGAAGGAATAGTGCCTGAAGCAATTCCTACACTCGGTCTGGAAGCATTCACCTAAGACAAGCAGAACACATTCCCAGACACAAAGAAATATATCCCACTTGTGATGGTTAACTATGTGTTGACTCAACTGGGCCATGGTGCTCAGATATTTGGCCAAACATGGTTCTGGGTGTTTATGTGAAGACGTTTTTAGGATCAGTTTAACATTTAAATTGGTGGATTTTGAGTAGATTACCCTCCACAGTGTAGGTGGGCCACATCCAATCAGTCGAAGGACATAATAAAACAAAGACTGACCTCTGCTGAGCAAGAAGGACTTGTGCCAGCAGACTGCCTTTGGACTTAGGCTGCAACTCTTCCCTGGGTCTCCAGCCTGCCATCCCATTCTGTAGATTTTTGATTTGCCAAGCCTCCACAATTGTGTGAGCCAATCCCTTAAATAAAACTCTATGTATTTGTGTGTGTGTGCATACATCCTGTTGGTTCTGTTTCTCTGGAGAACCCCGACTAATACACCACTAAGCTTCTCCTCATATGCTCCCCAAGATGCTCCCACCCACTCCAATGCCCAGATTGGACAGAGTGGGACAGAGTAGGTGTAGAGTGGAAGGATACAGTTTTCCTAAGGTGAACTGATTACAGTGAAGACATCTCATAAGAAATTTACAAAACCGTGAGACCATAGGAATTTATCATATAGCTCAGATCCCTTCCCTGGCCCTGGAAGACCCTGTGCCAGGGAGAGGCCCTTGAACTTAAGTTAGGTGACCTCCTGTTCAATTCCAACCCAGCCCCACCTCCATCTGGGATCTCTTCTCTTCTCTGAAACCCCCCTTCCTCATCAACTCCCACTATACAGCCTGGGTACTAAACTTCCTCACTGTCACCAATGCAAAGACATCTCTCAAGCAATTCTCCCCTCCCCTCTACCTCCTTTTCCATTTCAGCTGGGCCACTCCCATCAACATCCAACTGAATGGCTTCTCCAGCTTAAAATAAAGCCTCTCTGTGTTTTCACTTTCCTCTCCAGGTATCTCTCCATTTCCCTGCTTCCCTTAGTAACAAAGCTCCCAGCAAGTCTGTGCTTTTATAGCAAAGCTCCCAACAAGCTCAGTGCCCTTCCACTCTCTTAGACCCCTTCCAGTCAGATAGAAAACAAAGAACCTGGAGGACTCCCAGAGCCTCAGAGCCCCTGCACCAGCCCCAGACAGCTTAATTATTTTAATAAAAGAGGAAATAAACTTATGTCCTACTGAAGCCTTAATTTTGGAGGGCTTTCTGTTTTATTTTGGAATTATGTGTGACTGATCTGCAGGAGGTGGGGATCCCAAGGGTGTTGAGATGAGAGTGAATTCTTACCCAGAAGATGTGCCTCAAAAGGGCTCTACCTACTATATGTGCTTAAAATTAATGTTTTATTGGGTCACTTGCTAAGGTTGCCATAACAAAGTGCCATGGACTGGATGGATTAAACAACAGAAATTAATTTTCTCACAATTCTGGAGGCTAAGAGCCCAAGGTCCAGGGGTCAGCAGGGTGGGGTCCCCTGAGGCCCTCTCCCAGCCTTGCACATGGCCACCTTCTCTCTGTGTCCTCATGACCCCTCCTCTGTGTGCAATTGCACTCCTGGTGTTTGTCTGTATGTGTCAATTTCCCCTTCTACAAACCAGTCATATTAGATTAGGTTGCACCCCAAAGCGGCAGATTAACTTGACTACCTCCTGAAAGCCCCAACTCCAAACACAGACACATTCCAAGGTGCCGGAGGTTAGGGCTTCAACACAGGCATGTTGAGGGGACATAATACTGCCCACAGCAGGGAGTGCAAATTGAAAATCTGCACTAGATGGAGAGCTGCTTGCATTTCAGGGAGTTTCAACTTTTCTACCCCACATCAAGGCCTCAACTGACCGGTTTTCCTGTCATTGCCTTTGCCGAGAGCGGGGCGTTTTCAGCGCTGCTGTTCTGAGGGTGCAGCCCGCAGAGGACTTCTGCCTTATGCAAGAAGTCTTAGCTGTGACTCCTGGAAGCTTCATCCTTCACGTCACCTTGGCGTGGGGAATCATGTGCCCTGTGGCTTCTACCTTGTCTGCCTTTGGGCCTTTGTGGATTCCCCTTACCTTCTTGCAGGCAGATTTATGAATTTTTTAAAAAGCACGTTGTTTGGGGAAATCATTTTAGGTTTAGAGAAAAGTTGCAAAGACAGGACGGAGCGTTCCCTTTATTGTACTGGCATCTTACCTCGGCGCATTTGTCAAGATGAAAACACCAATACTGGCGCATTGCTATTAACTAGACTTCAGGCACCATTCAGGTTTCAGGCGTTTTCCCGCCAACGACCCTTCTTCTCTGTTCCGGAACGCCACGTGACATTTCATGCTCTGCCTCTTTTGCCTCCTTGGTCTGCGACAGCTTCTCCGTCTTTTCTACTTTTGATGACTTGGCCATTTTGAGGGGTGAGTACCCATCAAGTGTTTTTGTAGAATGTCCCTCATTTTGGGTATACATGAACTTTGAAGGATGGCTATTGTGTCAGGCCCAGTGCACAAGGTGTCTGTGGTAAGAGGCGTTGCCCATTCCACAGGGAGCTGGACGAGGAAGCCTCTGCCCTCTGATGTCTCCCCTTAATTCTACAAGTTACCCGACATACTGCAAATAAATTCTCCCCGCTAAGGTTGCCAGGGTTGGTTTCTCTTGCTTCGTGTAAAGAGCCCATGACTAATACGCAGCCCATAGTATATCTCCCTGCCACACTTTCCACCACTCCCCAACACTGTTTTCTTGCAACACCAAATGTATTATATTCTTAACATACCGAGATTTCTGCAGAACTCTTCCTGACGTTCTCCGTTTGTTCCCTGCACTTACTCAGCTGCCAGGGCTGCATCCACAGGTCATTTGATCTCTTGCTGGGTATGACTTTCTGTTCAATTTCTCCACTTGTTCTGGGGCAATGAGCAGAACAAGGGGGCCTGATATGAGAAGTTAGAGGCTGAAGAGTCTAACTAAACAGAACTTTGTGCCCGCAAAGGGAAAGCAGCTGAAGAGACAAGGTGGTGGTCCTCCCAAATGTTTCAGCCCAGGGGGGTGATGTCCCTGCCATGGAAACACACGCACAGCTGCCCAGCCAGGCAGGAGAGGCTCCCGCGCTCACCCCGCTAACCGGGGAAGGGAAAGCAAATCTGGAACTTGTCCTACTCACTGTCCTAAGAAAGCAGCAAGGAAGCTAACTTTGTGAGCACCCGCCATGTGTCAGATGCTGGGTGATTTCATTCAGTCCCTACGGCCCTGAGCATAAGTGGTAATTTCCTTGCCTTACACCAACCTGCCAAGGACACAGCTGCAGAGCAGCGAAGTCCAACTTTGCATCAGGTTCTGCCTTTCTCTGAAGTTCACAGCCTTTCTCTGGAAGGACAGAAGAAAGAGCATGAGTGTGAGAGGCCATGCAGAGCCGTGTGCCTTGGTCAGCAGGGAGAAGACGGGCAAACGCTTCAGTTCTGAGTCTCACTGTCCTCCCGCATAAGATGGCAGAACACAGGCTCCCTTACTGAAGGGATATAGCATTTAGTAATAGAACACAGCGAAGCATTCAGAGCAGTGCCCAACACACCACTAGGTCTCCTTAGTCCACCTTAGCCCTTCGGCGTGGTAGCACCAGAGCACGGGTGGCACTGTTATTGTTCCCCTTGGCCAGTGTTAACAGTGCGTATTTAACTAAGGACATGCTCTCTCCTTCATCATAGTCCTGCACTGTCACTCTTTCATTTATACAACAGTGACATTCTTTTGGGGATACAGCAGGAAATGAAACAGCCCCTACTCTCAAGGAGCTGGCATTCTAGAGCAGGAAGGCAGACAATAAACATGTACACACAGTAAACCTGCAAGCCAAGGATCAGCAAATCTTTTCTGAAAGGAACAGATAGTAAATATTTCAAGCTCCCAGGGCCGTAAGGTCTTGGCGTTCTCTCACCTCCTAACTAGCGCAGAAGCAGCCACGGACAGTCTGTGGATGAATGAGAGTGGCGGTTCCGATAAAGCTGTGTTTCAGAAGCAGGCTTTGTGCCAGATTTGGACAGTGGGCTACAGGTTGCTGACCCCTGAGGAAAACAAGGAGTAGGGGAGATCGTTTCAAAGACTGATAATTGCAAAGAAGACAATAGGTGGAGCGATGTGATACAGAGTGCCGGTGCGGAATTAGATGGGCTGAGCAGATAATACCTGCGTGCAGAGCCCTGAGTGAGTAGGCAAGGAGGCCCACAGAGCAAATGGGGTAAGTGGGAGGAGCAGCACATTGCCAGTACAAGAAACACCTGTGCAAAGGCCCTGAGGCAGGATCGAGCTCCTCAGTGGGCATGCTCCAGAAGGCCAGTGTGGTTGCAGGGCAGGGGAGAGAGGCAGGAGGCAGGTCCTGGAGGGCTTCATCAGCCTGAAAGGAGCTGGTATTTGATTCTAAGTGGAAAGGATTCCCTTACTGAGTCAAGAGCAACAGTAAAGTGAGCTGGTTTACATTTTAAGATATCACTGTAGCTGCTGTGGTGCAGAGAAACCATAAGTAATACAGACAGTGGAGGTGGGGGTGGAGGAAGAAGGGTCAGTTAGGTAGTGGAGACCCCGGGGTGGGGAGAATGCCTTGGATACGGGCTGTGAAGACCCTGGGGTGGTAGCTGGAGGGCAATGGGCCTTCACTGTGGGAGTGAAAGGTGGGGCTACCAGCATGCACTGATGAAAAAGATCTGCAAGGAAGAAGATGATGCTGGAGCGAGAAAGGGCGATGAGGGAAGAAGGGATGGAAGCTGGGGAGCATGGGGAGCCCTGGCGCTGGCTGCAGGGAGCAGGGGCGAGCTGCAGGAGGGCGGTGGCTTTGAGGGGGCAGGAGGCCCCATCAGGCTGTGTCCGTGGTCACAGTGAGCAGAACCCCCGACCCCCTTCCAGATTTTCTGCATCTTTTTCTCTTGATGCCTTCCCCCTTTTACCTGGCCTGGTCCTGATGCTCCGTCTCCACGGACACACTGCCTGACCCTGCCCAACCTCTCGCCAGTGGTTTGTAGCCGCCAGAATCCTTTCGTCTCTTAGGGTTGCAATACTGTGGCTTTCAAGATAGCAATGAGTTAACCTAGTGCATTTATCAGAGCAAATGTGTGACTCTCCTGGCCTCCCAGGTTATTAAGGAGCTGAGCCTGAGGAGGGTATCCAATTGGAAAGCTCCCTCTCTATCTCCTCTCCATCTCATCAGCCCCCTTCTCCCGGCTATCTTTCTTTATCATCCTACTGAATTCCAAAAATATCCTTGCCCCTCTTCTTGAAGGTTTCAGTTAATCCCACCACCTCTGTGATGGCTTAACTACTATTCAACCATGGAGATTCTTCCTCCCACCTGCTACAGTCCTCTACCTTCTCAGCACGTCCCTCAAGTCCCTTTGAACCCATGTGTGTCCCACACACACATAAACATGCTCTATCTGCCCTAACCATTCTCAATACCCTTTGCTGAAAATGCTTTTCATGCCTCTGGGTGTTTCCACATGCCCAGTGCCTAGAATGTGCACTTTCTTCTCTTCTTCACCTGTTAGACTCTTACTCACCCACTGAGCCCTGGCTCAAGGGCAGCTCTCTGGGAATTTTTTCCTGACTCCCTGTATCACTTTTCTAGGGCTGCCATAACAGAGTGCCACAAACCAGGTGGCCTAAACAACAAAAATGGATTCTAGAGGCTGGAAGTCGAAGATCAAAGTGTTGGCAGGGTTGGTTTTCCTGGGGCCTCTCTCTTTGCCTTGCAGAGACATGCCTTCTCCCTGCATCTTCATGTGGTCATTCCTCTGTGAACAACTCCCTGGTGACTCTGTGTGTCCCATTTCCTCTTCTTATAAAGACACCACTCACACTGGATTAGGGTCCACTCTAATGGCCTCTCTTGAACTTAATCACCTTTTTAAAGGCTCTGTCTCCAAATACAGTCACATTATAGGGTACTGGGAGTTAGGACTTGAATGTATGAACCCTCGGGGGGACACAATTCAGCCCATACCACTCCCCTGAGCTTCACTTCTTATTTTACTATTTCCATTAAAACTTTGTGTATTCTTCTTACCACAGAAATCTCCATAGTTATTTTGAAATTATCTTTCAGTATCTTTCTCTGCAAGTATAATCTACTGATTTCCTTAGAGACCCTGTCTTACTTGTCTTTACATCTGACATCATAAATACCCAATAAATATTATTTTCAAATATTCAAAAGAAAGGTAGAATAAATGAAGTTCTCTTTTGCAGAAGAAATGCGTGTTTTATTTTTCAAAATAAGAATAACTTTATGATTTCATAGTATGGCCAAATAATTCAGAAAATATAGAAAAGGGCTAAGAGAAACTTTTTAATTGTTCTTATCCTTGCTATCTAGAGATAACATCTGTCAAACACTCTTTTTTTTCCTTTCAGAGCTCTCTACATAATTAATATTGTCAGATGGGAAGGATGGGAAGCTCTTTCTTAGTTTCTGTACCTTCTTTCTTCCAATAGCGTTTAGCCAGGCAAATAAAAATCCAGAATAAGTATTACATTTCTCAGTATTCTTTGCAGCTGATGATTAAGTTCTGGTCAACAGAATACGAGTAGGTGTCCTGTGTGACAGCTCTGTGACTTGGCCTGCTCTTTGTCCCCTTCACCAGTCATCCTTCCCTGCTTCCTGCTGCCAGTGAAGATGAGGCCACCTTCTCCAACTTCAAGGCTGAGAGCCACAGTGGCATGCTGCAGAGAGAGCTGGCAGGAGCCGGTGTCCCTGAAGACTTTATGGAACATCCCAGCCCTCCAGGCTTTGTTTATGAGAGAAAAATAAACTAGTGTGCTTTAAGCCGCTGTTTGTTTTAGATTTCTGTAACATACACATGAAATGCATCATTTTGTAACATACTTAGGCATACCACCACATCAATAAATATGGATAAGATGGTGAATTATAAAGGGCCCCAGAGGAGTACAGTTTAGCAGGTCCTCAAAAAGTAACAAAATTACCATATGACCCAACAAGGATATACCCACCCCTAGGTGTATACCTAAGAATTGAAAATAGGGACGTGGTTGTTCATAGCAGGATTCTTCACAGCAGCCAAAATGCAGAAACAACCAAAAAGTTCAATTGTCAAGTGAATAAACTCCATGCGGTCTATCCTGACAATGGAATATTATTTGGCTATGAAAGGGCTGCAGTACTCATACATGCTACAACAGGGACAAATGTTGAAACATTATGCCAAGTGAAAGAAGCCTGTCACAAAGGGCACATGTGTTTCTGTTTATATGAAATGTCCAGAACAGGTAAATCCATGATGATAGAAATCAAATTAGTGGTTGTTAGAGGTGGGGAGAGGCAGGAATCTGAATAACTGCTTAATGGGTATGAAGTTTCTTTTCAGGGGGTGATGAAAATATTCTGGAACTAGATAGATGGTTGCACAACCCTGTCAGTGTGTAAATGCCACTGAGCCCATCTTGAATGTATTAATACCATTGTACACTTTAAAAGGGTGAATGAGCTTGGTGTTAGGTATATTTAACAAAGGCACACATGCACATACACCCTCAAAACAATGGTCACTGATTCTTTGCAGCTCCTTCCATTAAGAGAGCCTGAAATCCTGGCTGGCCCCTGTGTCAGGCCTTGATGAATAAAATGTAACTGAGGCAATGTCTGTATCTTCTGTGGAAGTTCTCAAAAGGTCTTGCAGCTTCTGCTCTCTCTCCCTAGTGGGATCCTGAGGCTTCCTCAGTGTGGAGAGAGGCGGCCCAGCTGTCCCCACTGAGGCAGTGGGGCTCCAGCATGTGGGGAAGGCTGTGTTCCATCAGCAGCCACAGCTGGGCGCCCATCTGCGTGCAGCTGCCTGGGACAGCACGGCGGCCCTCAGCAGCTCAAGCCCAGTCAGGCCACAGAACTGTGAGAAATAATAAGTTCTTGTTGTCCGAAGCCACTTAGCTCTTGGTGGCTTGTTACCCAGAAACAGATAACTAACCCCAGGAGTATGCTGCTATACACACTCACTGTGATTCACTCAGCTGGTCTGCTGAGAGGCATTTATGTTGTGTCCAGGTTTTTAACTGTGCTAAACAACTCTGTCCTGGATATTCTCATATAAACAACTCCCTGCACTTATCTGATTTTTTCGTAGTAATCTCAGCAGCAGCACACTTGCATTTAATGGAAACCTTAGGGAAAAAACATTCCACACATATTCTTAACTCATTAAATAAGCAAAAACAATAGTGTTGATTTTAGGCAATTTCAGGTGGGGAAAGCAAGGCCTTGCCAGGTTGCTGAAGGGAGTTTGCAGAGAACTGGCCCTGTGATGTAGCTCATGAATCCTACCCTCAAATTTCTCATATGCCAGCCTCAGGCTGTTTTCTGTACTGTTCTTCAGGGCTTCCTTTAGGGTGTGTGGGACCCCCTGTATATATAAATAATTCGATTAAAAATATACCGCAAAATTCACTGGCCCATGTGAGAGACAATGACTGCTCCATGAAGATTTAGAATAATGAGCCCTTCAGTTACTTATTTATTTCAAGGAGTATGCATAGTCTTTCTTATGGTCCAGGCACTAGCCCTTCCTATTTGTGTCCAGGAGTCCAGGAAACATCTCATGTTCTTGTTGTCAGACATGCCATTTGTGGCTAATTTCTTACCTCTAGCTGTGAGAACAGGGTAGGGAAACTGGTATTACAGTGCCATGGTTCTTCAGAACCTCTTTGTATTAAAACAATATGGAAATTCTTACCTGTGCAGTTTCTTAATGCCATTTATTTAATGCTGGTTGCATCATTGTTTATGATACTCCAGAGTACATGGTATGCCTGTAAAACTGGTTGCCAATGGCACTCTCAAAGTTTGTCACAGTGCTTTAGTAAAGATGACCACAAATGCAAGTTCAGCTCAGACTATACAGGAAAATGTGAACAATAATTCATTTGGGGTCATGTTAAATTTACCACTGAAAAATTTAAAGCATAACCATTAAACAACTCATCTCTTGACTATATCTTCTCTTGAACTTTTCAGGCTGCAATCAAGATATTCTGAGAATATGATCCATTTCAGGGTTGACTGCCCTTTGCTCTCCACATACACCACCACCAATGGTGTAGGCCAGGGAAGGGGGCCACAAGCAGAGTGGGAAGCGTGGGCCCATTCATTCAAGAAATATCCATCTCTCAGCTGGCTCAGATCAAGGCCCACCTGTGGGAGCATAACACCACCACATTGACTGGAGGCAAGAGAGGACAGAGATGGGAAGAGCCCACTGTCATTGCAAAGTAACTGTCTAGATAACCGAGGAGATGGGTGGACATGTGGGAAGATTGACTGAGATGAGGCGGAGCCAGTAGAGGGAGTACGATGGCCATCCTGAGTGCCGGGGGGGGAGGCACACAGGGCAGAGACACCTGTTACCTTCCCACACCCAAGGGTGATGGAGGCCCAGGCATAGCGTTGTCCGTCGGAATGCATAGGTGAGATGTGACACAGGAGCCCATACACACATAGCTACGCCCAAGGCCACTGGGAACTGGAGGGAGCAAACTGTTCTGCGGTCCTATGTGTCCAGGGTGAGGGACAATCGCTCAGAATCAATTTGTCGGCATCATTCTGGCAGCCTAGTGTCTCCCAGTCCTGTGAGAAACACACCGCATCGGTGAGAATCCGAGTGTCTATGCTCCTGGGACCGACGTCCAGCCAGGCACTCCAGGGGAACCCTGATAATGCCCGCTCTGGACTTCTGGATGACACCATGTGTGTAGCACAGGGCAGAAAATGCCCCCAAAGGGGAGAAATAGAGACTGAAGCCCACACAGGGTCTGATCAGGTCCAAGGTGGCCTCTCTGATGGCACTGCTAGCCCCAGTCCCAGGCACCAAAGGGGACTTCAACCATTTTGAGGAAAGCATCCCCAAGCACAGGGTACCCCCCCCCCCTTTCCTGGGTCTAAGAGCAACACTTTTCCTAAGGTACTGGCAAGTTGCAGAAGACAAAATCCACTTCAGTAGATTTGAGCAAGAAGAGATTTATTAAAGGGTATTACAAAGCTTGCAGTACCATTGGAAGGGCTGGGGAAATGGGCTTCAGGCTGAACTTCCAGAAACTTCTCAGAACTGCAGCACTGTACGGGCCTGCCTGGTCCATGGCAGCTTACCTAGCACCTAAGCGCCCTGCCGCGGCTTCTGCAGCCTGGGAGTTGCCGCCCCACAGCCGCCCAAATACAGGCTGCCTCTGCCACACGTTTGCCCCACACGGATGCTCCGGGCTTCACTGCTTCCTCACGTAGGTAGTTCTTCCGGTTAAACCCTGGGTGCATCTAATTGGGAGAGCTGAGGTCACGTGTTTTTGGAGCGCATGCGGCCTGCCGGTTCTCTGTTGGGTAAGAGGGATTCCGTGGGGGGCACTCAGCATGCGGATGGGATGGTCAGGAGACATAGGGCAGCTTTGAATGACAGGTGTCCACTCACAAGATGACTGAGTTATAATTAGTCCATTAAAAAATATAAGGAAGTTGGTAGAAGTTGATGAGAGTAAAGAGGGTTTAATTTAGGTCGATGAGGATAAGAAGAAACTCACTAGGAAAAATCAGACAGAAGTTTGGAAACGTGGTGTGGGGACTCCTGAGAGCTTGAATTGTGTATTCAGGAGTCATTTAAGAAGAGATGGCAGTGGAAGCTCTGAGAATGGCCAGAACACAAGAGTGGGAAGGGAATGCATGCTTAGGACTCACCATATTTTGGAGGGAGAGGGAAAAGGATCCTGTACAAGGGACAAAGAGAAAGGTCAAAGAGATGGGAGCACCAGAAATATGCAGTGTTGTAATGCTAGGTAGGACTCGGCTACATGATTTTCAGGGCCCACTGCAAAATGGAAAAACAGGACCTCCTGTTCAAACATCATTAAGGAATTCAAAACTACACAACAGAGAGCTAAGACAAGTATGGCTGTTTTGAGTTTTGGGCCCTGTGCAACTAACTACAGGCTGCACACCCAGGAAGCTGGCCCCAAAGCTAAGAAGAGTTTCATAAGCGGGGAAATGTCTGAAATATGAAGTTTGAGGACAGGCTGTTAAATTTGACGATTTCACCGTCATGGTGATCTTCAAGAGAGAATTGGGGGTTGGGGGGAGAGTGGCCCGAGGGTAAGGAGTTGAAGAGCTGACTGCTTGGGGATGAAATGTAGACAATGAAAAGTCTAAAGAGAGATGACCTAGTAGTTCAGAGAGCAATTTGGGTTAAGAAACAGCCATTCTCAAGAAGAGTAGCTACAAGTACATTTATTACCTTGGATAACATGAACAGGAAAGACTAAAGAAGGAAGAAGAGGGAATAAGTGAGGGCACATGGTTTGGAAGTGGTAAACGTGGTGATTAACAACAGAGGTGGAAAGAGATGGTCTTCTGTGGAAAGTCAGGCTTGGAGCCACTCTGGAGTAATCAAAGAGAGGGAACATGGAGATACAAAAAAGTCAAGAGAGGGGGAGCTATCAAACATACTCCGAGTGGGTTCAAGGATTTTTATACCATCTACTTACTACACTCAACAGAACTGGGACCAAGCACTTCAAATGGATTAATTTATGAAAACAACTCTCCATCTTTGTGTGGGACATCAACTTACAAAGCATTCTTGCTGTAGTTTGAGGTGATGGGGATTTAGTTAGACTCCACTGTCCACTGTCCACTCTCTGATGAGGTAAATCACATCTTAGCACTGGTTTATCTTGTTTAGAAAAATAACTGCTAGCAAATTAATTTTGTGAATGTCTTATCCCTGCTTTATTTCTGTGTTTATTCTTCTGTACCGGTTTAATTCTATTACAATGGGAAGCATTTCTGCTTTTATTCCCCCCAAATTTTACTCTCTCTATGAAAATCATTCCCAATTGTTTTCAGTTTCACATGAAAAAAATTCCCTTCAGGATTTCTGAATTGCAAGTTTTAAGAAGCAAAAGGAACACTGGCCTAAAACTTTAAAGAACATCCAAAAATGCCCTTCAGTTTTGTTTGTCCAAAAAGATGACAGCCTTCTTTCCTGTTGTTGTTTTAGGGATTAGTTGTAAAAAAAATAAGTAAATAAAAAGAAAAACAAAAAGGTGAAAACATTTGAATTTCTTAACATTCGAGATTCTAAGTGAGCCGAAAGGATAAACTGCTGTCTAGTTAAGCATGAAAAACAGGATTTTAGAGTTGTCAGTCATTAACTTCTAATTTGTGTGAAAGAACCTTCCTGAAGTTTCCCTTTCCATAACTGGTCATTAAACCATTATTCCAACTGGAGCAATTAGAGGTATTTTATGAAAACAAGGATAATGGAAAAGAATACACACTAAAACACAACCAGATTAGGAACTGCTCACAGCAACAGACTACCACCAACAAAAGACTCAATTTGAAATTGCAAAGGAAGTTAAGAAAACCCACTTCAACTAAAGACAAACAAACAAGTGGGGGAAAACAAAACAGAGGAAGCTTGCATTACTTCACTTGCATACATGCATACCTAATTCTCCCGTAATGTGGGGAAATGGTCCCACCTGTATTAAAATAAATTTTGATCAGTTGTGGATTAATTTTCCACCTAAATAAGAGAATGTAACTTGAGCTTTCTGGTGTTCCATTTTAAGAATGTAACACTCCATTAGCACCGTGTCTTGGAGAAAAAAGTATGGTAACTGAGAAGCAACTTTGACTCAAAGAAACGATTTGGCATTAACATTCTTCAGCCCCTGTCACTTCTCAGAAAGCAATGCTTAACTGATTTTAGCCCAAACAGCTTTGACCAATGGTAACATAGCTCCTTGAAAGGAAGCTGTTAACTTTTTAAAAATGGTAACAAGAGTGGATATTCTTAGAAGTCTATTGATTAAAAATGCTTCCCCTTCTTTGTCCAATTTTGTCAAAGCCCTTATAGATTTAACATAGTCCTTTTAAATAGATTCAACCCCAAATATTTGAAAGTTAGATATCCTATTTTAAATGCTTAAAATAACATGCACTTTGCTGTTTGTTCAAGATAGTCTTATGCTACAGTGTACCTTTACATTTTGAGAATGTGTATATATATATGTATATATATATATATATATATATATATATGGAAAATCTGATAAATTATGACAACCTAAAGCCATGATTCTCAAACAATTACCTACTTGGGTGCTTACTAAAATGCAGATTCCTAGGCATCCAGCCCACCCCTGAGATTCAGAGGCATGTTTTTTCTTCTTCATAACTATCCCAGGGGATTCTGGAATGGTGGTATAAACTTTTTTTTTAAGCAATGCTGTAATGCTAACAACTTATTTTTTTGGCAGTATAAACTTTTAAGGAAATATGGTAATTCAGTAAAATTCAGCCCTTATGTATTGGATCTGGCTCATAACTCTTTATATGAGTCAAGTTGGAGGTGATTATTAACTAAAAGGGAAGTGACTTTTAAAAAATGAATAGGCATTTTTTTTTTGAGTAGTTCTAGGTTTACAGAAAAATTGAGCAGGAGGTGTCTCTGTAGATAGCAAGTCTCAAGGCCCCTCTCTTCTCAGTTTCCTCTATTATTAATATGTTGTATTAGTGTGGTTACAATTTATGTTACAATTGACAAAGCAATATCGGAAAGCGACTTTGGAATGACACGGCTAAGGCAGACCAATGTATCAGTGGCTTAGTTGATGCTGAGTACCAAGCCACACCCACACTCTCACTTGAACCAGCTGCCTACTGCCTAGTAATTTCTCCTGAGAGATGTTCTGTACAGATGAACATAATAATGACTGTACTTGTTCTGTGACTGTGGCTGAACACAGGTGGTAGCCTGGCTCATTTAACTAAGCACTTTGGCTGGTGTGTAGGCTTGTTGGTATTTATCCTGGTTCCATCTCAACTTTCCTGCAACCTGGGACAGTCTTTAATGGCTCAAGTGTGTGAACCTGTGAAACAGGGCAATCATGCACAGCACATTATTTCATACCTTGACTCTTTCCAAAGGAAAATGAGGTGAGTATTAATGCTGAAGAACTGCTATGAGTTACAAACTTACCTGAATTTTCACACAGGATTACAGAAGCATCATGCATTCATTCATTCTGAGACAGGCTGGGGATACAAATTTTAAAGTACAGTTCCCTCCCTTAAGGAACTTCTATTCTCTCAGCTGAAGATACATAGGACACCAATAAAAAGACCCTTACAACATGATAGACTTTGCTCAACAGTTTGGGGAATACTGGTGGTTAGGTGGAACTAGAAGCCGGGGGAGTGTCTTGGCATCTTTGGGAAGGCTTCCCTGAAAGATGTGACTTTCTCGAGTTTTAAAAGTTGACAAAGTAGCAGTTGGCAAAACCCCTAGAGAGAGCCTCTTAAACCATTTGTGGTGAAGTACCAGTCGTTTGTGTTTCCAATCGGCCAGGTACCAATACGAGAACATTACTCTTGCCAGGTATGACTCACCACCAATCTGACAACACCCAAACTGGTTTATAAATGGTTCAGAGTCCACCGATCATGTGCTTGGATGTCATGGCATTTTAAAATTGCTACAAAGGTTTCTAAACCTTTGCTCTCAATTTGTTACAGACAGGCTCCAGTTTGCAGGCCCCCACAGGGCCAGGTGCTACCCTTTAAGGGCACCTGGAAGCTTGTTAGAAACCACTGAATTCCAATCTGCATTTTAACAAGATTCCTAGGTGAATCCTGTGCGCGCTAAAGTTTGAGGGCCTGCCCTCGAGGAAACCAAGACTCAATACCAGGTCGGTTTGATCCTTCAACCATCTCACTTCTATCTGCCTATGTCCTTTGGGTCTAGGTAAAGGGCTGCAGTTTTTAAGGTGCAACGGGCCACGTCCTCTTCCAGTTTACAAAACTACACTTCCCCATTGCTGTGAAAACGTGTTTTAACCGGGCTGCAGGAGAGAAACTCAACGTGGGAAGGTAGCTTCCAGAAATACTGATTAGCCTCGGTTCTCCGCTTTGATCTGGCCCAACAGCCAGGGCAGCTCCGGAGACCCCGCTTCCTTCCCCGGGGTCGCTCATCTGCCGAGTTGCACTAATGAGATCCGAGTTGAGCCGGTTCCAGGGTCTGCCAAAGATCAAAGGCACAAAAGAACTCCCCACCACTCCTCCCCCGTGCCTATTTGGTCTCTATCACCAGAGGGAAGAGTCACGTCCCCGCCCACGCCTAGGTGGGAAGGCGGGGGAAGCAGGGAGCCGTCCGGGGCCCGCCTTCCACGCCCGCCGAGGCTCGCGGCGGCCCGCGGCGCTGAGCGGGCAGCGCCCGAGGTAGGTGGGGGCGTGGCGTCCGGCCGTGCCGGACCTGCGGAAGCACGGGGCGGGGTTGGCTGGGGGCGGGGCTATTGGAGAGGCTGGCCTAGCGGGCGGGGACAGCTCCTGGCGGGAGGAGCGATCCGGCTGGAGCTCCTGTCCGCGGGCCGGTGAGCCGGGAGCCGGCTGAGCCGCGGCGCTCGGTCGGGTAGAGCAGTTCCGGGCTCGCTTTGTGGCTGCTGCGCCGACCGCCTCGGGCCGGAGCGCGGAAGGTGGGGGCGTGCTTCAAGCCCCCCGCAGCCCTCCCCCAGCCCGGGAAAGAATGTGCCACCAGCTGTTCTCCGCTCGCCAGCGCTGCGCCCAGGAGTGAGGAACTTGGAGGAAGAGGAGACAAAGGCTGCACTTGGGACGGATGAGTTAGAGACTTGGGTTTGGGCAAACAAAAGGTGCGAAAGACGAGAAGCGGTTAAAGCGATGGCAGCGGGGGAGCACCGCGGGCTGGAGCTCTTGGGAGTCGCGCCGTGACTCGCATGGTTTCCCCGGACCTTCTGCTGGGCTGACTTCCGCGCAAGTAGTGGAGCGCGCAGAACAATGGACAACTTCTTCCCCGAGGTGAGTGCGCCGGGGCTGCCCTCCGTCACCCGCGCGGGCTCCCTCTCTGCATGTTCTGGCCTCCGACGCCTGGGAGGGAGGGGTCTGCCCACCTTGGTTACCGTTCCCTAAACCCGGGTGGGCGAAACTTCCTGGGAGTCTCCTGAAATCCTCCCCCGCCCTTCGCTCTTTTCCCGGCAGTCTCGGATGAGTAAGCTGGGACAGGTTTTGTTCTGTCCTGCGCTTCCCTTTGCTCCGGGAGGTAGCGAAGGTGCGCTTCCTTTTTTGCGTGGCTGGCTGGCCGGCCCACCGGGTGTCCCCGCGCCCGGCCGGCCAGCAGAGCTGCGTGCCCCACTGCCTGGGTGCGGGAAGCCCAGAAAAATGTACAGCGGGGACGTGCCTTTCTCCAAGAAAGTTCTGGTCTGGTATTTCCTTTGCAAAACGTGCCGGCTTCCTGTGAGGGGTGCAAACCCCTGCCAAGAAGAGAGACGGCTTAATGAAGTGAGAAGGGGGAGGCGGCGAGGGTTTAATCATTACTGTTCTCTGCCTGCCGGACCTTTGGAGCTAGGTTCTGGTTCTCACTAAATGCTCGTTATAGGATTTGAGATCATTCCACTGGTGGGATCACAAGATCATCTGTTTGTGCTGTCCCTGGCAGATTGTGAGTTCGAATTTAAAGAAAAAAATTTTAGCGAGAATAGCTATTTTTAAAGATTAAACCGATGTCCCTTTTATGGTCATTGAGAGCGGGACACCACAGTTACTTGAAACTCTTGAGAACCTTTTTTGGGGGGATCGAGAGTTACTGTGGTTTCTTGGCTCATTTTCCTTTCTTGGTTTTGTTTAACAAAATCTGTTTAAGTTTGAGGTTTGAAGTGGCTCAAAGTAAACTTAGTTAAGGGAATTCGATGTGTCTTTTAACACGGAAAGCCAGGGGATGTTTTGCGAATCCAGGAAGTTTTAGAATCTTACAGCACGTAGTTCGATGCAATCTTTCTAGTCATTCTGCTTTCTGGATGCCCACTGTGTTTTCAGATAGCTCTATAAATACATTCTTGCATTCTAGTAATATTCAATTTTTGTCCAAGTGGCTCACATGTGATACCCACATTCACTGTGAGAGGTGGACTGAAAGGAATTACTCATCCATTAATATGTATTTTTACTTTTTACAAAAAAAATCTGTAATTGTGATTCTGTAGCGTTTTCTAATCCACAGAACTTTTTCACTCCTTGTAAGGTACCAGAACTTTTTGCAGGAGTTGCAGATTAACCAATGATGAAAAACCGGTGGGGCTGTGTTTAATTGCTTTCATCTGTGAGAGAAGGCTGTCTGCCTGCAGGACTCTAAATCTTAACTTTTTTTTTGGCTTTATTTTGTTTTTGTGTTCTGGGTTCCTTAGGAAATCTGATGGGACATAGAATTTGTATTTGGTTTATTGGGGGCCTCAGTCCCCATGAAGCCTGTCCGTGGACCGCAGGGGTCCGGGGCCTCCCCTTAGGAAGAACTCTGCCCCCTAGTGCAAGTGAGGGGAACTGCAGGATAAAGTGGAACAGATGCAACATGTCTCTCATTCTGTGGTTGAATTACTCTTTTCCTTACACTGTACCTTGTTCTGTGTAAGGAGACCTGGTTGTTGGATTTTATTTGGATGATTAATATTGAAGTTGGCCTTTAGCGATCATCTACTCCATCCCCTTCATTTCCTAGATGAAGAATCTGAACCCAAAGATATTAAGCCACTTTGCGAAGGTTGAAGAGCCTGTGATAGAATCCAGAGCCTTCTTCCTCCTGATGACTTGAGTTTTTTGGAGTTTTTCATCTTTTTAAGGTATATTTTTAATCTTGTGATTTGTATCACAATAGTCTAACAGCCTTCAAACTTCTGCCCCTAAATAATCACTTTGGGAGGCCAGCAGGACCAGAGAGGCTGCACAGTGCTGCATTAATTGGAGACAAACTCCTAACAGGTCAGTCCTCTGTCTAGTGTCTCACAACAGAGCATCCTCTTGTTAAATTGTCCAGTGAAGAAAGTCGTGTAATGTCCTGTTAGAATACAAACAGTAAGTATGGAAGTGGTTTATTTGCAAGACAGCAAAATTGCAGGTACTCCTTATCACTGCATGATGTCTTGTTTTGTAACTTTTCCTGTGATTTAGGAGTAACGACTTGTTGCTTTTAGATAGCAAGTTGAGGGTAATGCTAATTGAGAAAAAAATTGAGATGTTGCATGTGTTAGCTTTATGTATAAATGGCCGAATAATGAAATGAGAGCTGCTTGTGGCTAGCAGCTGCTAATTAGAGCTACACCAGTGTTTCTCAAACTGGGTACCATTGACATTTTGGGCCTGTTAATTCTTTGTTGGGGGGCTATCGTGTGCATTACAGAATGTTGAATGGTGTCCCCAGCCTCTCCCCACTAAGTGCTAGCACTGCCCCCACCCCCCAGTTGTGATGACCAAAATGTCTTCAGGTGTTGCCAGATGAGCCACGGGGAGCAAAAATCACTCCCAATGGAGAACCACTGAGACCCATGAAGCAGTTCCTCGTGGAATTAATCCCCCTGCGTGTTGTAGGCATGGCCTTCTTGCCTGCTTTAAATAGCATCAGGCAGCTGCAGTGGGCCAGTGGGAAGCTTGTGACGCTCCTGGCTGGCAGCTGAGGCTCCTGACTTCAGAAGGTACCCCGGGATTGGAGAAACTGAGCACCCCACACTCCTCAATGGAGTTCTCATTTCTTCATGGCCTGCTTTAGATTTTTATGGCTTTTCTCAAGTGAACTGTGTATGCAGTTCTGGGAAAACTTGTATTTTTCAGCCTTTGGAGGTAAGTTGTAAAAGTTTACTGCAGGCAGAAACTAAGGTATGTCTATAACCAGAAGCAGTTAAAAAAGAAAAAAAGGGCTCAAGCAGCAAAGTGGCAAAACTGCTGTGCAAATGCACTGTTGATATTTTGAAGTGGACGATGTTTCCATGTCCCCAGGGCCAAGTACAGTGCCTGGAATACTAGCGAGGCCAGTGAGTACCAGCTGAACACATAAATGAGCTTGACTTTTCTGTTTCTAGTGTAGGAAGAGGTGTGGGGTGGTGGTGATCAAACGAAAGATCTTTTGAGGATGTTTAATGGAACATATACAAATAGGTAAAATGCAAGTATGTTACTCATAAGACAAATTAGAAAGCAGGTATTAATATTTTAAAGGATGAATTGTTAGTGAAAACTGTATCTGCTGTTCTTATTAAATAGCCTGGTTCACGGGCAAGATGTTAAATGGAAACAGGTTCCTCATTTCCACAAGGTGTCTTGGTTTTGGTTACCTGGAGTTGTTGAAATAGCTTTTTAAGCTGGAAAGAAGAGTTCTTGAGCCTATTTCTCTCCTCTTTTCATAGTATTTTTGTTTTAGGCCTTACTGATATTTCTTGGTTAAAGAAAGTAAAACTTATTTTTAGCAGCTTTTTCCCTTTTCTCCTCCCTAGATCATCTTTCAAGGGGCAAAAGGGAAACACTTTTTCACCAGATTCTGGAGGTGACCTTTTTGACAACTATAAAATACAATTAAAATATTTGCTTGTGTCCCCTTTTCTCACAATGGAGTGCCTTGCCTTTTTTGCCCACTCGGTGAGGATTGTCAAGTACTCATTTTTTGGCCCCTGCCATACTGGGGACAGCAAAGCCCCAGAGCAGCTGCAAGCAGGCCAGTTGTTGCTAGCAGAGAACCCTGATCTCCCCCCATATCATGTGGCCTGCGGTTCTCACCCCACAAAATCAGGCACAAACCAGTGTGGCAGGGCCTGCACTATTTAACCACTGTGGTGGAGGGGGAGAGAAGAGAGCAGACTTGCTTTTCCAGCTCTGTTGGCTTTCAGTGGGGTCACCTTGAAGGACGTTGAGCCTTGAAAGTGCTCTTCTGTTGAGATTGGCAGGAAATTAAGGGGCTTTATTATCAACGGGCTTCAAGTTTTTTGCATTTAGTGTAACTTATGTAACACTCCCATGTCATTAATTTGCAGGGAGTATTCAAGAATGAGCGACCAGTGAAGTCTGCCTTAAGCTTGGCAATACTTCCCTTGCCTAGATGCCCCTAGGCAGAGGAAAAGTGCATGGTCCTTAAAAGTAGAAAAGATGTGACCTTTGGGAGCCTGGCTACACTCTTCCCATCTATGGGATCTCAGCCAAGTTATCTTCCTGGGTTTTATTTCTCTGGTCTATAGTGGACATAATAGTGTTGGCCTTGCTGTAGTTACTAGGAGAACTTGGGATATTTACAGAGCACTGGACACACGGTAGGTGAGTAATAATAAACTGTAGTTATAGTAACTGTACTTAGAAATCAGCGGGTGGGCCTTGTTTGTGAATGAATTCCCGGTTCTCACTGGTACAGAGAAACCTTGGCTTTAGAGCTGTTGCCACGATGGGTATTGGGCTAGGGTACAATTATTACTACGCCTCTCCAGAATGTGTCTGAAGGACATCCATATGGCTTATAAAATCAAGTTCATATTCCTTCATCTGGTTTTCAAGGCCTTCTGATCTTGCAACTCTTTACTCTTTTCCCCTCATGAATTCCACTCCAGAGGATCTGCTGCCAGTCGAGCAACACACCTTTGTGCACACTCGTCCTCTCTGCTGACGGGAAGGCCTGCCTGGCCAGCTGCCTTTTGAAACCATCCCTGACAGGTCTAGTTCATGGTGACCCCTGCCTCCCTTTTCTCTGCCTTTCTCTGTTCTGGCCTTGTTGGGAATTCACCCCTGCTAGCTAGGGCTTTACATACCTTTTTTGCCCCCCCCGCCCCCAAACGAGTAAACGGCCTCAAGAAGTTAAATATTCCATTTATAAGTTTTGTCATGTTTGCACTGAAAAATCCTTAAGGATGGCATTCTATCCTTGCATAGCTTTTGTTTTCCCTCTAAATGCAGGTTTTTTTTTAATGGTGGGAGGGGAGATGCTTAGAACTTTCCCCCTCAATTATGAAGCATTTTACAATTTTTTGAAAACAGTAATAAAAATAGCTAATGTTTGAGTGCTGTGTGCTAGGCACATTCCTGAGTACTATACATCCAGTAACTCATTAATCCATTTAACAGCCCTGCTAGTAAGACTCTGTAGTTGAAGAAAGGCCCAGAGAGGTTAAGTAAGTAGCCCAGTGTCACACAGCAAACAATAGAGTTTGAATCCAGACAGCTGTCCCCAGAGCCTCTATACTCTTCACTGCCGTGCTTTTCTGTCATATTGGTGTTATTTGCCTGATGACTTGCATCAGCATTTCGAGGCTCTTTGGTGAAGTGCTGTAAACAGCAGGCAGATAGTGATTTTTGAGTTGAACGCTACATGGGAGTTTGGGGAAACAAGTGGTCCACACCCCAGAAACCTTGAAAAATCAGTAGGAAAATGTTAAGTTTTTGAACATGCCATTAATTTTTATTTGGCTTGCTTCTTGAGAGAGACAAGTACCTTCTGTTTCCTTATAAAATGCTGTTTCTAAAGCCACCAGGTCCAACCTCATGAGGAAGCTAGGAAGATTTGTGTGATAGGGCACTTAGAAAACTAGATTTTTAAGATGTTTATTAAAGGGTAAGACTCATTTGTGTCTCCAATTCTGACTCCCAGTTATTGCGGCATTTCTCTGAGGCTTTCTGATGGCATCTTTCCTTCCAGTGAGAGATTCTGGCTACTTTCCCAGAGTTTCTCCATACTGGTTGTGTTTCACTACTTAGCTTATCAATGTCCATGGAGTGACCACTGACAGCAGAGGGGACCATTTCTTGAAGAGCATTCCTTGAGTAAAACACTTTGCTGCTTTGCTAAGAGCTTTTTGGAAGATGTGTCTGCAAGGCCTAAAGTAAGAAATTTGAGTCCCCAATTAAAATCTAGCATCTCGTGTCACGTGACATCAGACTGCCAGTTAGAGGGAAAGGTGTTAGACTTCTTGTGGCAAAGCCATGACACGTCTGTTGAAATATAGCCTGAGCGAGGGAGTGAGAACTGTGCATTTAATACCTTTACCTTCACTCTTCGCAGGATTCAAACTGCTGCCCTGTTTTAAAAGCATTTTACATTGTGGGAATTTAAAAAGACATACTGGAAAAGAAAAGGTAGGCAAGGTTGGATTTTTGCACTTTGGTAAGGCTAAGAGAAGGCATTTGGAGGTATGGCTAAGAGAAGGTATTTGGAGGTATCTGAATAGAATGTAGCTTTTTTATTTACATGGCTCCTACCCAACCTTGGGTCCCAAAAGAATCCCATTAATTCTTCTAAATGTCAATTTTTGTGTGTCAGTTAATAACGTTAGTAGTACCCACTGACAATGGAATACACTGGAGAGTACACATTGGTATATAAGGAGAGGTGGCCTTAGCTCTCTGAAAAGTGTGTTCATGAGATCTACTTTGTCATTCTTGAATTCATTTTTTCTTAATTCTGGAAAGAATATGTACTAAGTTTAGGAAATTTAAAAAATGCCGTAAGTAAGAAACTTCCTGGGTCTTACCCTTAATGTTTCGTGTATATGCTTTCTGTGCCTTTCTGTGTATTTCTACAAAAGCATACGTACAATGTTTCTCACTTAAAAGTTGGAGAAAAGCTTTGAATGTCCAGAAGCTTGCATGATACAGGTGGCCCTTACTATTTTCAGGCCCAGGGGTAGGAGTAAAATGCAAGCTCCATATCATATACCTAAGTATTTAAAAGATATAACTCAGGCTTACAAACTGGTAAATACCTTCTATTCTTTGACAAATGTCTCTTCATTAGGACACAATAAAAAACGTGTAAAGCTGTGGTTTTTACTGCTGAAAGTCAGAAGAATGTTAAAGGTGAAGATAATTACAGTTGCGCATGGCTAGGTGTTCCGTTGATGGGCTAGTGATGTTTGCATGAGTAACAGACATGCTCCACGATACATTTTCGATAAATCTATTTTTCTTGCCCTCATTTCAGCAAAATCACTTAATTACAGGATTATAGTCAAGATCTTCACAGTCTGTGTTTTATTAACAGCAACACCAAAGGAGAAAACCTTTCTTGAGTCATTGTGTTTCTTAGATTTTTTAATTTGTTTGGCTTGCTTTCCTAAGGCAGGACAGTAGTTACTGGTATTATCAAAGTTCATAGAGCAATATTCAGATTTAAAAAAATGAGATAGGATTACATGTGATAGGTATTAATGTGCAGAATATTTTAATTTCATTTAAAGTGTTTTTAATTTCATTATTTAAATCAATGTGAATTTCCTCTATTAAGTTCCTCAAACATTTCAATGCTGTGTATATTATAAAACTGAAATCAGAAGTTAATTTAAAAAACCTGGTTTCAGATGAGCCCATATTTTAATGCCTCTTGGCCAGAAAATAGTCCATATAAAATATATTTGGGGATTATGTGTATGGGAATCTTTTCCTTCCTAGTTGTGCAAATGTTATTTTCCCAATCTGATTTCTAAAACATTTTCTTGAAATAATTTTCTTAAAATATTTTTGCATTTGGTTCTTAAGGAAATTTTTAAAAATGCATTTTTTCAAGTGAAATGGCTAAATTGGGATTTTTGGAAGCTTTTTGCTATTAATAATATCGTTCTTATTATTAATAGTAAGCAATAGTTAAATAATTGCTGCTGCAAGTTCAAAATTAATATTTCCACCCAAACCGTGACTCCTTTATTTGAAGAACTTATGTGTACTTTTTTTTTTTGTTGTTGTCTCTGTGCAGGGCGCTCTAGAGCCTGCCATCTGAGGTAGGGGTCCTGTGTGTCCAGGTCTTCACTCTTAGCCCTTCCCTGTCCATCCTCCTGGGCATGTATCATCATTTATAAGACCATTTTAGATTGTTTCTAGTTGTTTGGTTTTATAGAAAACACATTGTTACAGCTAGATCATTGCATGCTTGTCTATTTAAGGATAAAATTGGGAGTGGAGATGTTTGATCAAAGGGTTTGCACATTTTTACTTAGATTATTTGGCGGCAAAAGTTTTATGAGAGTTGTCAGTGCAACTCACAGCAGTCGCAACTGAGACAGCTTTTCATGATGTATTTATAATGGCAGGGATTTTGTAACTTCAAGTTAGAATCTTAATGCATTGTTTTACAGAGGAAGCTAGCACAGAGGACTAGATCTGAGTCCACAGTTAAATTCTTCTCTGAGCCAGAATGGAGGAGAGAAGTGTAATTAGTTAACTACAAGCAGGGCTGTTGATTTGCACTGGGCCCCCAGGAAGTCCCTGGGCGGTAACTGATGTTAATTTAAGGCCAAAGCACCGGGGGGCCCTGCTTTATGCTGCCTGGGGAGCCGTTGGCCATTTGTTTGGGGAGTTGTCTGTATGGATTTTTCTTTTTAATATTCATTCCTTTGCATTTTAAATGTCCTTGCGAGTTAATCCTGAACCACAACAGTTACATGGTTAATTCTAACTATAGGGATTTAGGTAACATACAACACTTGGGAATGTGTGTGTATGTGTTTGTTGACTTTAAGCCTTATTCTTACTACTTAGCCCCAAGAAATCTTTGAGTGCTAGGTGTAAATAACATGACACCTTTTACGATATACATTGTACATTATACATTCAAAACAGGTTTGCTTCTGTTTATTTCCTCCCACATTTTGTTCTTTTAATGATGTAAGCTAAGGACCACGGTATACAGCTCTCTGGTGGTGGTCAACCTCAGGATTTCAGATATGGGCAAGTGTGCCCTCTTTCTAGGTCTTCTCCACTTTGCCACCCTGGACATTTTTGCCTGGATCGATCCTAGTAGTTGGGGGGCTGTCCTGTGCGTCATGGGATGTCGAGCAACATCCTTGGCCTCTGATCACTAGACTCCAGTAGTACTGGCCTCCCTCAGTTATTAAAAAAAAAAAAAATCTCCAGGCATTACAAATGCCCCTGAGGAGGAAGGGGGTGCAGAACTGCTCCAGTTGAGAATCAGTGCTTTGTGCACACTTATCTGGCCTGGCTTAAATTTGTACCTTTTTTCATACTTTTATACTTTTTCCTGATTGCTTTTCATCTCTGGGTGATGGGAGCACACATTTGTCAGTGTGGAAGATTTATTCTATTTAGGCTCCAACTCTCCCTTTGGGATCGGGGCACTTGCAGTCTGCTTATCCTCTAAGTCAGGCGTGAAGTTCCCATCCAGCCGTGCCCTCTGTCCCCAGGCTTTCGTGGGTTCCCCTCTGGTGTGTTACCTGTCATTCCCCACCTGCTCTTTCAAATACTCTCCCTGGAGCATTCAAGAAATATTTACAGTACTGAGTAATTTAACTGGTATTCTCCACTAAGAAAAAGGTGATCATATTCTTTCATGAAGTCTTGAGAGCATGTTGGGGTAAGTCATCTACTGCTTCTCCCTTCCGGTATATTTTTATAGTGGTATTCTGGGTTGCTTCTTTTGTTTGTTTGGAAATAAAGGTTAAAAGTTGCCAAAAGAATACAGAAAGGTCCTTTTACCCAGCTTCCCTAGCTACAGCATCTTGCATAACAATAGTACAATGTCAAAACCAGGAAGTCGTGACGGTCTGCAGACCTCATTCAGATTCCTCCAGTTTTGCATACACTCATTTGTGCATGTTTGTAGTTCTAAGCAATGTTCACAGATTTGTAGATTCTGTGTAGACTTGTATAACTACCAGCATAATCCTAACATGGAATTCTTCCATGGCTTCGGGCTGCTCCAGGACAGAGTGTCTCACTTTCCCCGAAGCCCTGGTAACTACTAACCTGTTCTAATTGCCACTTGAGATGTCTCTCTAATGGAATCAGACAGTAGTAACCGTCTGAGACCCACCCATGTTGTGTGCATCAGTAGTTCATTTTATTGACTGAGTATTCCACTGTTGTGGCATTCATTTACTACCTGTTGCTAACACACATTATCGCCCAGACTAGCAATTATTTGCATAATAGGTTATTCTGTTTTTGTCTCATGGCTGTTTAGAGCATGTATTCTCACGGTCCTCATTTATTCCTTGTAAATTTAAATGCCCTTGTCAAAGACTTCTTGATTTGTTAGTCTAGTCTCCAGTAGTTTGTGGAGGTTTGCTCAGAGGTGGATTTGCTCAGACCTGTGTGTTTGAGGTCTTGCTCATCATCCTGACAACTAGCAGACTCCTATTCCTGGTTCCTTTGCCTGATACAGAAACATGGAGTAAGAGGACTTTGGCATGACAGGGCTGTTGGGGTCAAGCTTGTTTAATGCTGCGCTGTCAGAGCCCCCAGTATGTTGTTATAACCGCAGGTGGACTAGCCAGGTGAGCAAATGCCGTTGGAGTTCGCCAGAGCCAAGACTTCTTGGGATGTCAAACAAAAATACATCAGCATATGCCTGTCACACCTCAGTATCGATGCAGGGCCAAATGCAAAGGGGATTTCCTTCCATAAGCCAAAACTTCTGAGGCCATGGAAAATGTCCTTACTCGAGTCCTGACTTGAGTCAGGCATAGAATGGTGGCAGCAGCGAGGGACCCATCCAGGTGAAAGGTATGACAAGCTAGGGCAGGCAGCAGCCAGCCTCCACCATATAGCTTGCCACTCTGCAAGGAGCCCTATGCTCAGGCACTAGGAACCCAGAGCACAGAGATGGAAATGCAGCCCTCTGATCCTTTCCCTCGTTCTGGGGTCTTGCCTGTTTGGAAGGAATTTCCAGGGAAGATGAGCCCCATATAGAAGAAAGGGGAGTGTTTTCTTTCCTTAATTACTTCTTACTGCTCAGGGACTCTTTCTTACTGCCTACTTCTTCCTGCTTCTGGTCCGTTTCTCTTGGAAGTGTAGCTTTTTTCAGCTGTAACACTTTCTTGCCTGAGGGCAGATCTGGTAGATTAGTTTACTGCATTTTAGGTTCTAAAACCATGTTCCCTTAAGGTTTCTCTTTGAAAAGGCTGATGTGTCTTTTCTGTAAGTATTCAAAATATGGACTCTACTGGTGTTTTCTGAAGTATATATCAGAAGAAAAATGTGATAAAATGAACTCTTGGTTATGGGATTCTGCCATGCAGTATTTCGGAGAGCAAGCAAGTTGGGCGCTCTGCATGCATTGTGAAAGGTTACTTTGTGCATTCGTCGTCTTTTCACCATGGTTGTCATTTTCCATAAAAACTTAAAACATGAGTCATCAGTTCTAGGACTAAAAATGAGCAAAAATCGTTCTAGTGTGGCTGCCTTAGCTTTGAAAGAAGAGATCGTTTATTGAGCACAGGAAGAAAAGTTCCATGGGATGGAACGGTTTGATCCCCCAGATGAGGGCCGCTCGGTCAGCTGGGGATTGGGCAACTCTGCCGAGTCCTGGGACTCTGATCTGTCCTCGCACTTGCTGACCATTTCTTTGCCAGCCTACTTGGTTCCATCGGTCTCCACCCTGGGTCCTTCATCTTGCCAGAAGTTTCCTTTTGTAAGAATCCAAGCCATGTGTGCCGAGTCCTGGGGAGACCCCTGTGTTCTCCTCACCATCTAGGTTGTACAGCAAAGATTTTTCTCCACATATGAATTTTCTTTCTTTGCAACTCCTGTTTTATGTCAAAAATGTCCACTTGCTCTAGTGTTTTCCACCAAGTCATGCATGTAGAATATGACTAGTGTTTCTGTAACAAGTAGGTGAGTCGTTACTTAAGTGTAAAAGATCTTTATATGAGAGAAATCTAATATGTCATGTACGTGTATATACACGTGTGTGTACACACACACATGCACACATTAGACCTTCTTATCGGGGTTCCCGACCCAGGCACTCCCAGCTTTGCGCGTGGGAAATGAGCTCTCTTGCCACGGCATGTTGCCAGAGGGCCCTGGTCCACGTCTAGTAGCTGTACCTCATAGACGTAGTCTTCAGTAAAAATTTTTTTTTTCCAGATGTGGCGAACAACCAAAATTCTTGGATGTTTCTCTTGGAAGTGTAGCTTTTCAGCTGTAACAATTTCCTCTTGCCTTCAGGCAGATGGTGTAGGTTATTAGTTCACTGCGTTTTAGGGTCTAAATGTGTTACTTCTCAAGCGTAAAAAATGTTTTTTGTTTAAACTAGTTTGTGAGAGAAACTATGTATCATGTATGTGGACATACGCATACCTGTGTACACACACACGTTAGACCTCATTGTGGTTCCTGACCCAGGCACTCACAGCTCTGGGTGACTCTCGGTGGTTCTCCATGTCTGAAAAAATATTTACAGCCTGCACCTGACTTTGTATCCTTGAAGCTGAACTCTGCAGAGGGTGAAAACCTCCTGAAAGGCAGTACCTTTGGGCAACAAGGTAGTGTTCTGATGACTCTGCCCTAAAGAGGCAGGTAATGAAAAGGTGGGGAGGCTGCTATTATCTGCTTAGAAAACCCTAAGCGGTTCAGAAACTACTGAATTGATGTGTCTTTTCTGTAAATATTGAAAAGATGGAATCTCCTGTTGTTTTTCAAAGTATGTGTCAAGAAAAATGTGATAAAATGAGCTGTTGGCTGTGTAATTAGGAGGCCTGGATTCTGCCATGCAGTATTTTGGAGAGCGAGCAAGTCAGGGGCTCTGTGCATACGTTGTGAAGGTTAATTTGTGTGTCTGTCTTTTCACCAGTCATTTTCCATAAAATTAAAACATGAGTCATCAGTTCTAAGAGTAAAAATGAGCAAAAAGCGTTCTAGCTTGGCTGCCGTAGGCCTTGCTCTTTTGCGGAACGTATGTGGTGGTAAGAAAATGTGCGTTTGAAATTGAAAAATCTCAAGGAATTGAGATGGCTTTTAACAGAAATGTAACTTTATCTTCATTGCTATGTAATCTTGGAGACATCAAGTAGATTTCTTTTACCTTGAGGCACAGGGAACTAGGTTACTTTACCCAAGAGCTACCGCCAAATGATGGGGTCAGAAATACAACTTAAGTTATGTCCTTTGAGCCTCTTAAAAATCCCAATGGGCTCTTAAACCTCCACCAGATCCCTAACCATGAATCTCTACAGTTGGCATGTGCATGTGAAACAAGGAAATAGAATATCTTCAGAAGAATAAAAGGCCCTGTGAGGGTTTTCTTTTGCATTATTAGAAAATGTTTAATGAAGTCAAATAGCTAGTCCCTCAAGGAAAGCAGAATTTTGGAATCTTATTTTAAAAGATGGTACATCCTGTTTTCACAGAGAAGCTTAGGACAAAATTACCTTCCTTAAAAAAATTCATTCTAGCAGTATTCTCTTGAGTTAATGGTTTAATTGCCCAAAGAGGAAATATATATATTTAAGATTTGATATACTGTGGGGCTTTGGTAACAATTTGAATAAATTGGACTGCATCGTGGCTTAGCCATTACACTGCCTCTTCAGTCCTGTACCATTTACACTTTCTTTTATACAGTTTAATTTATGAAAATTTACTCATTTAATCATGGGCTGGAACTGTGCTTAAACTCTTTACATAGATTGATTCATTTAATAGCCTCAGGTGGTTGGTACCTTTCCCATCTCTTTTACATATAAGAATACAGTCTTAGAGTTGTTGCATAATTTGCCCAAGTTCACACAAGTGGGAAGTGGTAGTACTAGGATTTGGACCCAAAGATGAGTAGCTCTGTGGAACTTGAATTAATTTGGAAGCCATGGTGGTTCATGTAGAAGGAGGTGGCGATAGGTCAGTGTGGAAATGTTTAGGAATGTGTTTTTGCTTCTCCACTGAAAGCAGACCAAAGTCACGTGCTACACCCCACTTCTGCTAGGGTCTGGAATAAGGAAGTTTTCCTATAATCAGAGCAAAAACAGAGTCCTAATTGTCTTTGATGTCAGTAACTGCACATTCATCCTAAGTGAGAGGTATGGCAGGAGTTCTGTTTGGGGAGAAGAGTCAAAAGTTAGTTTCAGTGAGTTCCAGTGGCTAAGTCTGGAGAAGATACACAGAAATATGTCTCACAAGCGGAAGGAAAAGAAGGAAGGTCGCCAGCTTCGAACCTCATGTGGCTGAAAGAGGAAATGTATTTGGTGTCTGTCATGTTTTTGCATCCTTTAATGACCCTTTTGTCCATGTCATCAATCTTATAAGGAAATTGCATGTGACGGGGGGAGGGAGGTGGGTGGGTGGGGGGCGATGAAGGATGAATGCTGATGGAGATGCATCCTCGGCATATGCCACCATGCTGGCTGCCAGGATGTGGCCCAGAGGTGCAAGGAGCTGGAATCCCTGCCCTACACATCAGACTACAGGCCATGGGAGGAAAAAGGACCAAGACCCCTGGACCTGGGGCCCTGCAGCCGTCAGAGCCCTTCTTTCCTCAGGAATGAAGGATCGGATGGTTGGAGGATGCTCCCTCCCGTTCCCTCCAACATACCTGAAGGAAGCAGGTTAACTGTGGTAACCATCTGCAAACAGGACTCCTCAAATTATTGTTTTCTGTTAATTATCTTCGTGTAGCTAAAAAAAAAACAAAAACAAAACCCCAAAGACTAGTTTGAATGAAATTTGTATAGGTTTCTGGGGAGATTCCCTCCTGAAGGCAATAGTCACACTGAAGTTCTTAAATCATCTTTCTTGGCTTTTGTCTGTTTGATAAGCTCTAGGTTCCCGGGATGATGTGGGAATTCATGTTTGCTGCAGAGTCTGCGGTCTGTGCATCCTGTCATCTGCGGAGCTGATGGCTTCTGTCTTGTGGGTGTGAGTGACACTCAGTCTGTCCCACTTTGGGGCATTTGGACTGTTACATCTTCTTCAGAGAGATGGAAGAAAGTGTCATTTCATTGAGATGTACGGATTTTTTTTTTTAATGAAGGCTTTATATTTAGAGCAGTGTCAGGTTCACAGAAAGTGATAAAATTTTAGGAAACCATTTTGAAAATTGACCTTCCTACTGATGTGAGATTTTTAAAAGGTAACTTATGGTTTAGATTTTAGTCAACTTTCAAAGCTGTAATTCAGTTAAGGGGGTAGCTTCTGTTGCTTTACATTCCTAATGGTTACAGATTTTGTAGTTTAAAAAGAAAAGCGCCAGCATGGTCATGCCAGATATATTCTTTGTCATAAAACGTGCGGTTGGATGTCGCTGGGAGCTGGGGTAGATCATTAGGGAGGGGATTAGAATTATGTTTTATACAGAGTAGTGGTTCTCAGCTGGAGGCAATTTTGCATCCCTGGGGACATAGGGGGTGTCTGGAGACAATTTGATTGGTAACCACCAATGTGGGGGAGGGTACTGTTGACATATGGTGAGTAGAGTCTGGGATGCTGGTAAACATCCTACAGCATACAGGACGGGCCTCCGTGGCACAGATTGATTCAGTCCAAAATATCAGTAGTGCCAAGACTGAGGAACCCTATATGGAAGTTTGATTTGATTCTATAAGATTGTACCCTTTTAGTTTTCTGTTTTCTAAGGTAAAATTATTACTGCCAAAATAATTTCCTGTAGTGTATTTTTAGGGGTGCATTATGAGTGATGCAGTCATCTGCTTTTTTATTTTAATATCCAAATAACATTTGGTACAGCTTAGTTATATCTCAGCTGTATTTATTTCAATATTGATTTACATGACAGTAAAAATTTATAAATTTATACATAGTGGGACATAAATTACTTTAGGCTTTCTTAATTATAAATTTCCACTTATCTTTAAAAAGCAAAGGAATAGACGATAGAACGTTTGATCACAGAACGCCAGTTAACTAATACATATGTCTGAGGTGGAAGAAAGGTAGCGGGAGATCCGTGCTCTGCTCTGGACCTCTCTTGCTACCTGACTTTTAATGACCAACCACTTGGAAAACCAACCCTCTTAATGCACGGAGCAGCCTCTTGAAACTGGCCAAATGAACCTTTACCAACAAACTCCACACCTTTTTTTCTCTGCTTCTCCCACTTTTGATGAATGAGTGTGTGATTTTTCTTATTTTCTCCTTGTTATTTTCTTGCAAGCCACCGTAATGAATCAGTGAAAGCTGGGTAAGGGCATTTGAACCAGCAGACAAAATTTATTTGCTGAAAGTAAGTAGAAGTTACTTGTAAGCTCACACCCTTATTGTTCGCACCAAACCTTCAGGCAGGAGGGAAATTAAGTTGGGTTCATCTTAAAGTTCCTGAATTTAATACGTAGTTTAGGAGTGAGGTACTTTTTTGTTTTAATTTCAGCTTTATTGAAGTATAATTGACATAAAATTGTAGGCTTTTTAAAGTGTACATTGTGGTGGGAGTGAGTTTTTCCTATGTCTCCCTTTTTCCCCCCTCTGGCAGGAGGAACAAAAAAGAAACCCGATTCTCTTTGTTGCTTTTTAATAGGGAAGACACTGTGAGACATCTTTCTGTGTGAACTTCAGCATCATGCATGCTTTGTTGATTGGGAATTACTTAAAGACTCCTCAGGGCTCCGAATGGGATATTTATTTGTTTAAACAAGAGTCTGCACCACCAGCTGCCGATGCAAAGTTAATTTACTAAGTGGATAATTTGTTGGGCATTAGCTGACCCTGATATGGGATTAAGGACTCTGGACATGGTTCATGGTGGAAATCTGGACTTGATAGGTTGGTAATGAGGTTTCAGCAAAGATATCATCACCTAGGCTTGGATTCACCATGCAGAGGACCAAGCCATAGTGATGGTAAGGGTCGTGTGCCAAGTATTCTCCAGATTGGTAAGAAACTAGAGTATGCTGAGCAATTTTTCTGCTTCGGAGATGATTGCTTGTTAAAGGTGAATGTTGATGGCATTCAGTCAACATGATTCAGTTGTGTGTACTGACCTGGCATGCTGTGAGGTTAAGACCATGCTAATGCTGGCATCTAGCTGCCAGTGGGATTCCCACCCGTCTTACTGAGACCAGGACGCTCCGGAGGGGGCGCCAGAGGACACCCAGGGAGTACAGTTGAAGTCCTGACAGGTCCTTCAGATTTATCTGGAAGCTGTAAACCTCTTAAACAATAACAATAGAGGACACTTCTGAGATTCTAATCTGGTGCCATTTGCTCTGCCAAGCCCTCTCTATATACATCATCTCGTCAAATCCTCTGCATGTTTGGAACTATTGTTAATCCCATAGGCTAAGTGGTCAAGTCACACAGCGGTAGCTGCGATTCTAAGTCTCTTATCTGACTTCAGAGCCTGTGTGTACATTTCTTCTCTTCCAAGTAGGTATCTCAGGAGCTTATCACAGCTTTCCCAGTCAGGTGGATTGCCAGTCTGGAAGATGTGGATTTATCAAATGTTTGAACTTTTCCTAGTGCCGTTTGATCCCACAGTAGGCCGTGGTGATGTTTCAAGGTTACTTTCATGGCCAGTTTGAGGGTGTTTTGTCTGGGACTCAAACGCAGGACGTATCTGGGGCTACAAACTCAGTATTTGCAAATAGGAAAAACAAAAATAGTGGACCCAGCAGAAATAACAGGTCCACAGAATTACCAGTGGCACAGACAGGGCCACATAGGCTTCCTCTGACATCTCTGGCACTAACCGGAAGATGGTTGTGGGACATTTCTGCTGGCTACTTCCGGCGTATTTACTGATGAAAGCTATGTGAGTCTCCTGTGAGGAGGCCCTATGGCCTTCATAGGGTGTTCCAGAGGATGCTCATGGAAGTCCTTGGGAAGGTTGTCCCAGGTTGGAATCACACAGAGTGGCTGAGTGGCCGGCAGAGTGGACTTTGGCATGAGCTCTTGATCTGGTTGCTCTCACGCTGGAATATTAAGGTCCTCATTGTTTTATTGGGATCAGGCAGAATGCTCATGTGCTTCTGTCTTTCCTGATCTTCCCTATTACCCCAGTCCATGTTCCCAGGTGCCTGCTTCCTGTGAGAGGCTGGGCTAGCTGAGTGGGGTTATATGGCTTCTTGCCTTAAATGATATAAAAAGTTTTCAGTGTTGAGATGCAGGGAGTAACCCACGTGACAGGTCATTCATTCTTCCTGGGGCCTCGTGCCTCTCCCATAGCTGTGCCTCATGGCCTCCCACTCCAGCACTGCCTGTCTGCATTTGCTTTGCTGTATTGGGAGCTCTGAGTTGTGCTGGCTTCTTTTCTGAACTTTAATATGCATGTGTGTATCCTATTTGTGACTTGTCTCTCTCGCTGTGACTCCAGATCTTGTGGGCCCCTGGCCACACCGAGACCCCAAGTTACACACCTTCCCTGCTTCGGCCACCGGCCACTGCCCAGGGCTGGCTTTCGTTCTGTGCAGAATCATCCCAGTTGTGCTTTCCTCTCCAGTGGGTCTCAGTGATCACAGGTCTCAGCCTCCTCTAGCTGGAGTGTCCACCCTACAGATGCAGTGTCTCCAAAGACGACTCCATCATAGACCTGTGAAGGAGGAGATGCTCTGATACGGGGGGGGGCGGGGGGCGAAACTTGGGGTTAACCACTTAGTCTTGAGTTTCAGATGGTCATTGGAGGAGAATCAGAAAATCACAGTTTGAAATGTTCACAAGCAATTCATGGCACAAAGGCCTAGATTCCTTCCAAAGTCACCAGGTATAGCTCCCTACTTTATTGCTAGTCAAAGAAGAGTTCACTATTACTCAGTGTCTGGAGTTTTTAAATTAATAGGCAAGAGTTTTAAGAGATATGGATAATTTGTACCTCTTTTGAGTTTTTAGCGCTTTTCAGTTCTGAGTATGAAAATTGTTTTATTACTGGGGAGGAAGAAACGATTTTTGATTTTCGTGTTACGGTATCAATCACAAGATAATGGAAGCAGTGTGAGCAATACAGGCTCCTTTTTGGTGAACTTTATGAAAGCTAAAGGGAAGATAGAATCAGTTCTTACTTTTTTGAGGAATAAACAGAATGTCTTTGCGTTCTGGTGTTCAGTCGGCAGCTGGCCAGGAAGCGTGCCTATAGCCCAGGAATCATCCCAAACCATCCTAATGGAAAAAGGCTGACTTGCTGGAGGCTGAAATTCAATATTGAGGCTGTGATATGGGTGGGGGTGTGTGTGTGAGTGGGGCAGGGTGGTGGATGAAAGACATTGGAAGCCTTAATCCCTGGCAACTATAAATAGAATACTTACTTGGGTGGCTTGAAATTTATGCTTCTAAAAAGGGCTTTATTCACCATTTGGTCAGAATTAAGATATGATTTAATATGCTATGTCCAAGACTGGCTTAAAAACATTCATTTTCCTTCTGATTTGAGCCAAGTTTAATCAAGAGCACTGCTTGACAAGCCCATTAAATAATCGAAACACTTCCGTTCAAAAGCTTACTCTGAATGGAGGTAGTATGTACAAAATAATAGATTTTTTTAAACCTGTGTTGACTCCATGAGGCATTATGTAAAGGGGTTGCAGATGCTGGCCCATAGGGGTCAGCAGGTAAGGAAGATGAGTGGAATTAAGCCAGGTTGTATGCAGTGGGGGCGGTGGGGATTGTGGCTAATTAGAGCTCTTAGTCCTGGGAGAACTCAGGCTTGGTGTTGCCAGGCCTTACAGTTTTATTATTTTTATTTTGCTATTATTAATGTACAATTACATGAGCAACATTATGGTTGCTAGGCTCCCCCTATTATCAGGTCCCCACCACAAACCCCATTACAGTCACTGTCCATCAGCATAGTAAGATGCTATAGAATCACTACTTGTCTTCTCTGTGTTGTACTGCCTTCCCCTTATCCCTCCCTTCCCACCCATCTACCCCAGTCCCTTTCCCTTTGGTAACTGTTAGTCCATTCTTGGGTTCTGTGAGTCTGCTGCTGTTTTGTTCCTTCAGTTTTTTCTTTATTCTTATACCCCACAGATGAGTGAAATCATTTGATACTTGTCTTTCTCTGTCTGGCTTATTGCACTGAGCATAATACCCTCTAGCTCCATTCATGTTGTTGCAAATGGTAGGATTTGTTTTCTTCTTATGGCTGAATAATATTCCATTGTGTATATGTACCACATCTTCTTCCATTCATCTACTGATGGACACTTGAGTTGCTTCCATTTCTTGGCTATTGTAAATGGTGCTGCGATAAACTTAGGAGTGCATATGTCTTTTTCAAACTGGGCTACTGCATTCTTAGGGTAAATTCCTAGGAGTGGAATTCCTAGGTCAAATGATATTTCTATTTCTAGATTTTTGAGGAACTTCCATACTGCTTTCCACAATGGTTGAACTAATTTACATTCCCACCAGCGTGTAGGAGGGTTCCCCTTTCTCCACATCCTTGCCAAAATTTGTTGTTTGTCTTTTGGATGGTGGCCATCCTAACTGGTGTGAGGTGATATCTCAGTGTGGTTTTAATTTGCATTTCCCTGATAATTAGCAATGTGGAGCATCTTTTCATGTGCCTGTTGGCCATCTGAATTTCTTCTTTGGAGAAGTGTCTGTTCAGCTCCTCTGCCCATTTTTTAATTGGTTTATTTGCTTTTTGTTTGTGAGCTCTTTATATAATTTGGATGTCAACCCCTTATCAGATATGTCATTTATGAAAATATTCTCCCATACCGTAGGATGTCTTTTTGTTCTATTGATGGTGTCCTTTCCTGTACAGAAGCTTTTTAGTTTGATATAGTCCCACTTGTTCATTTTTGCTTTTCTTTCCCTTGCCCGGAGAGATATGTTCATGAAAAAGTTGCTCATATTTATGTCGAAGAGATTTTTGCCTATGTTGTCTTCTAAGAGTTTTATGTTTTCATGACTTACATTCAGGTCTTTGATCCATTTTGAGTTTACTTTTGTGTATGGGGTTAGACAATGATCCAGTTTCATTCTCTTACATGTAGCTGTCCAGTTTGGCCAAAACCAGCTGTTGTATATTTCCCCATTGTATATCCATGGCTCCTTTATTATATATTAATTGACCATATATGCTTGGGTTTATATCTGGGCTCTCTATTCTGTTCCACTGGTCTGTGGGTCTGTTCTTGTGCCGGTACCAAATTGTCTTGATTACTGTGGCTTTGTAGTCGAGCTTGAAGTCAGGGAGCTAATTCCCCCACTTCATTCTTCCTTCTTGGGATTGCTTTGGCTATTCAGGGTCTTTTATGGTTCCATATGAATTTTAGAACTATTTGCTCTAGTTCATTGAAGAATGCTGTTGGTATTTTGATAGGGATTGCATTGAATCTGTAGATTGCTTTAGGTAGGATGGCCACTTTGACAATATTAATTCTTCCTGTCCATGAGCATGGGATGTGTTTCCATTTATTGGTTTCTTCTTTAATTTCTCTCATGAGTGTCTTGTAGTTTTCAGGGTATCAGTCTTTCACTTCCTTGGTTAGGTTTATTCCTAGGTATTTTATTCTTTTTGATGCAATTGTGAATGGAATTGTTTTCCTGATTTCTCTTTCTGCTAGTTCACCGTTAGTGTATAGAAATGCAACAGATTTCTGTGTATTAATTTTGTATCCCGCAACTTTACTGAATTCAGATATTAGATCTAGTAGTTTTGGAGTGGATTCTTCAGGGTTTTTTATGTACAATATCATGTCATCAGCAAACAGGGACAGTTTCAAATCTTCCTTACCAATCTGGATGCCTTTTATTTGTGTTGTCTGATTGCTGTGGCTAGGACCTCTAGAACTGTGTTGAATAAAAATGGGGGGCCTTACAGTTTTTAAAGAGGCCAGATATGTAAATTTCTGTGAAGTGTCCGAATTTGTAAAATGTTGGCAGGGCAAAACATTTTGGTTTTTATTGAGTGGGCCAAACAAAACTTGACTGGGGTTTTATACTCTCTGTAGTGAAGAAGTGATGCTTCTTACTTTGGAGCAAAGGGAAAGAATGAAATGGCTTATATTTTCTTGTGGGTTGGTTTTAGCTTCCAGAAAATGTTGATTGTGTTGTAAGACCATTTTGTGAGGGTGGAATCTGGGTTCTATTTCTGCATTTCTGGAATGGATCCCCTGGTTCACTCTTTTTGGCCCATTCCTTACATTTTACTCGGCTAACCCAGGGAGAGAAGCTGGGTAATCTTCTGAAGAGGGGAAAATTTTTTTTAATTTTAAAGGTTTCTTCTCTCTTTCTGTGGAGAAGTGAAGTTTCGAGGGTGGGATGCCATACTAAGATTCTGTTTCATTCTTCTCTGCACTTAGGTTCGTTCATGTGGTCATAACTCTAATTCTCCTGTAGCAAAATAACACAGGCTTGGTGGCTTAAACAGGCAATATCTTACAGTGCCAGAGGCTGGAAGTCTGAGGTTAAAGTGAACAGTTCCTGGTGAACACTGTTTTCCTGTCTTGCCGAGGGCTGCCTTTGGGTTGTGTACTCACAGGGAGGAGAGAGAGCATGCATGAACAAGGTTTCTGGTGTGTGTCTTCCTATAAGGACGCTGATCCTAGTGGGTCAGAGCTCCACCTTTATGACTTAATTTAACTTAGAAGGAAAACCCAGAGACCATTAAACAGTTGCTCTCAGTACCCTAGGGGTAGTTGTAGTTGCCCCAGCAACTATCAATCTGTTTTCTGTCTGAACTGATTTACCTAGGCTGGATATGTCCTATCAGTGGCGCCATACAATATGTGACCTTTTGTGTCTGACTACCTTCACTTGGCATGTTTGCACGTTTCATCCACTGTGTAGCAAGTATGGATACTTTATTATGTTTTATGGCTGAGCAATGTTCTGGTGTTGGATCTGATTTTATATGAACTGTCTAGATACTACATAGACATAATGTCTATGTACTTTTATCTAATGTGTATATTTCTATATGTCAATATCTATCAAAGAGGCCCTCATTTATAGAAATTAGAATGAATATATTTTTGTGTTGGAGAACAGTGTTGTGGTGGCTTTAATACAGGTCCTACTCTGTACCACTGTTTTCAATTGGTTTAACTAATTATCTTATTTTAAATGGTTTATGCATATCTTCAATATAGACAGTTTTCTCCCTCTTAGCGGATTGAGAGGAGAAGGGTGGTCAGACACCCCTGGAGGACAGACATTCTGGACCCTTTTGGGTGTGAGGGTTGGATCTTTGAGAATGTCAGCTCTCCATGTAGCGGTGGCCGAGACCTTGAAGATGGGGGTGGAGGAGGAGGAAGTTGCGAGAGTTGAGAGGGTGGTTGTGGCTGTGCTGGCTTCTGACCTTCAGGGCCTTGGTAGCTAATTATTTAAAACTGCTTCCATGTGGGGTGTAATGGACCTGGAACAGTCTTCCCTTTAAACTAGTGGCTCTCAGTGGGGGAATTTTGCTCCCCTGGGAACATTTGGCAATGTGGGTGCATATTTTTGCATGTCACAACTAGGGATGGGGGTCATACAGCCACCAGAAACCAGGGACGCTGCTAAGCTTCCTACGATACCCAGGTCAGCCTCCCGCAAGAATGACCCGGCGCCATGCAGTGTGGCTGACATTGAACGTCAGACCCATCCTGAAGTTAAGGAGCAACGTGCTCACTCCTCATTCCAGTCTGTGGTGGGGGGCACCTGGGGCAAAACCATTCAGAGACCTACACCCGGGACCCACCGGGGTTGCCCTGGAAGCCTGCTAGTGGCCCAGGGACAGGCGGAGGTGTTCTGTGAGGCAGCAGGTACCTTTTAGGGCCTGAATGCCTGCGGGTTGTGTGTGCGAGATATGCATGCTAACTTCTGTGGAAATGCCAAGAATAAGGAATCTCTTGCTTCTGACAGGGACGGTAGCTGAGGATGTGTCCATCCTGATCTCTGGGTGCTTTTTTACTTTTAAAAAATTTGCCATGAAAGGTGTGGAGCAGGATATAGGACCAGACAATTGCTGGATGGTTCTCCCTCCTCAGATGTCAGTTTGATAACAAGCTTCTCAGCTCCCCACAGCTCTCACCGTGCCCACGTACATGGTGTGCACGTCGATGCCCAGGATAATTTGTGTGACGGCTCTATCTGGCCAATGAGCATCTTTGAAATCAGGAGTTAAATTACTTCCATTCCTTGCCGGGAGTTTATGCTTTAAAGCAGACAAAAGATGATCAGTTGGCCATTGGGTTCCTGAGAGCCAGTAAACACATTTGAAACTGGGTTGCGTCTAAGGTAATACTGTCTTTTGTTTGGGCAGAACTTTCTTTTCTTGTAGGACTTGTCAGTGGGGCTGCAATGGGTCTGTTGCCCTGGCGGGTTGGGGCTGTTCCTGTAGCCGACGGGGAGGATGGGTGTCAAGGAGTGGCTCTGATTAGGGGAGAGCTGCTGGCCTTAAGGTGGAAGAACATTCTTTGTTGCCCCACCTCTGCCTCCCCCAACGAAGAGCAGTGGGACTCTGGCTCCATGGGCAGTACCCGCTTGGGAGAAGAGGGTTTCCAGGTCAGAAAGCAAGATGAGTATCCTCAGAAGACAGCAGTAAGCTTTGCAGAAGGAGAGCGGACAAATGCATGAGGTCGAGTGCACCAAATTTGTTCAGGGAAGCGTTTCCTTAGCAGGGCTTGGAAACCAAGTGGGTTGGTTCACTTAAAGATGAGTCACATCCATCTCTAGAAAAGGGGATTGAGAGCGCTGTCCACAGCAGGCGTGATTCATTGCCTCGTGTTTTCAGTGTCAGATTTGCAAGACTCATCTAGTAGAGGCTCTGGACTGTCTCAGGTAGTTTGTGTTTTAAATTATTTCACCCGATAACTAAATTTTTCTCCTCCGGCTTTCTCCTCCTGGCCCCTCTGTTGCAAATACTTCAGCTCGTAGAACACAGTTCTCTCTCCCATTTAAACACACAATACTCCTTTGTATTTTTATCTCTTCTTGTGTCATTTCTCTCTCTCTCTGCATTTTATTATGGCTATTATCTCTGTTTACTAGTTTTGTCTCTGATTAGATTAAGCTCTGAGAGCTGAGTGTCTCTTCAGTTTGAGGCTTTTGAGCCATTCTCTGCTGGGCACTGGGCTAGTTTACTATATTCGTTCCCTTTATTGAGTCCCTTAATTACTCTGTGAATTAGAGTTTATCATTTACATTTTGTAAAGTAGGAAACTGTGGCTCAGGGAAGTTCAATGGCGAAGGCTGAATTATGTGGGGTTATAAGGATGGACTTGTCTGGGAACAAATAATTTTATGGTATATAAATTGTACACCAATAAAACTTTAGAAAAACGCCAAATCTACCACCTGTTAGCTCTGGGACTTTGGGCAAGTAATTTAACTGCTCTGTGCTTCGTCTCTCACATCTGTTAAATGGGGGCATTATTAGTTGCTCATAGTGTGCTAGAATTAGATAAATTAGTGCACGTGATGTGCTTAGAACAGCGCTGGCCCACGGTTGGTATGGCTGCTGTTCCTGGTCTCCAGGCTTACGTGGCCAGTCTGGGGTTTAGAGACTGGTCTGCTGGATTCTGAAGCCCATGTCCCGGCCACTGAATTTTGTGCTCTTTTTGGCCCGTGGCACTGTGCCTTGTCAGCCAGCAAGGGTTAAATCGATATTTGTAGAATGAATGAATGCTTTTGGAATTTGGGGTGGTGGTGGTTTTCCAGGTAAAGTGAATTTGCGAAAAGATGAGAATATACCTTGGGATTCATGGGAGAAGCGGAACACTAGGTCAGAGTTCTGGAAAATCTGTTTGCATTTCTTAGCCTGGGCTGCAAAAGGAAACAGCTTTTCAAACGGGTTGTTTGAAATGTGGAAATATGGCTTCATGATGGTCTGTCTCTAGACATTGCCAGGGAGCCCTGGTGCTCAGGTTGGGGCGGTGGTGGGAATTCCTTTCTACAGTCCAGAAAACTTGCACTGGGGGCTAGCACGAGAAGGCCAAGCAGTGAGCAGATCACGTGCCTGGTTCTGAGATAAGTAGGCCCAACTGCTCATTGTACAGAGGTAGAGAAGACAGTGCGTATTGGTTGAGAATCCACGATAGGATGTTTTTTCGGGGTGTAGCTATCACGTGCATTGTTGGTTTCTGCTAATGTGAGCTGCAGAATCTGTAACAATGTCTTTTCTCACTAATTTAAATGCTGTAGAGGTAAGCTTAGGGGGTTGAGTAGGACACAGAAGGTCAAGGGTGTTCTTATTAGGGAAGGGCTGGTAAAGACACTCTCCTGGCACAGCTTTGAGACGGGTGGCGTGTCTGCTTTGTTAGATGTCTGTCCTTCTGTCCTTCCTAGCAGAGCTATTCCTGGCCCTCCCATTTAGTAGGGAGCAGGGCATCACACAAGTTAGTTGTTTACATTCTTCTCCATAGGAGGACAAAAGTCCAGCAAGCAGACAAGACTGAGTTGGGGGGCAGCCTGGGGCCTCCTGGAGGGAGTGGCATTGATGCTCAAGCCCAAAGGGCACACTGGTGGTGTTGGTAGAGCAGTGGGGAGAGGCTCAGCCTGGCTGGGACCTGAGAAAAGTCCAGAGGAGGCTGGAGAGGGAGGCCAGGGCCAGAGTGTGTACAGGCCCTGGGGGGATTTTGTCCAAATGAAAAAGGCTTTAAGCAAGGATGGGATGTGGGTTTGTAAGGATGACGATGGTTTCTTGGTGACGTACATAGATTGAAGAGGGACTGGGCTGGGTGTGAGGACTAGGGTGGGGGGATTGGACATGGAAGGTGGTGAGAACAGGTGGCCTGGCTGGGCCTTTGTCCTTGGATGGAGCAGCCCTGTGTTCTGAAAAGCCAGTTTGCCTCTCTCAGAACTGCTAACCTCTGTGCTGGCTATTGGGGGAATTTGTGTCTACATTCTATTTTCAGATCCCTGGACTTTGGGCTGCAGGGACGTCTTTACTGTTGCTCACGTGCATTACTCTCTCTAACCCTATGGCTCATGAAAACCCCAATGAAAAGCATGTTCTCCTTAGACGACTCTTACTCTGCCTGTAAGACTATCCTCTTTCTGTTATCACATTTAAAAAGTCTGGTCGTATTTGGGAGGAGGAGAGGGCAGTTTTGGGGTGAGAGCACATACTTTATGCTGCTTGATTTTTTTTTTTTTGGTCTATTTGAACTCTAAACCAACAATAACTCAGATAATGAACTGACATGTACAATTAAGAGTTCAAGAATTCAGAACACATTGTTGAAATTGCTGTGAGTTTTGCATTATAGTAAATAGATATGTTTTCCTTCTTCCCTTTGGTAAAAATGTCCCAGGGCAATTTATGCACCGAGTTCTCTAGAGCTGTTTTAATCACCTTATGTGCCGGGCATTCTTGGAGCAATTTGTCACACACTTTTATTATTTCAGAGGTAGAGAAAAAGATTGTTCTGCTTATTTCTCCTGTTGAATGTTGAATTAAGGTAGGTTAGAATGGGGCTGGTGACATTAGAAATTCATACCTTTGCTGGTTGTCACTGGGGAATATTATTGCTTAGAAATTATTTTAGGAATTGTTTTCTAAACTATTTTCCTGAAAAACAAGACATTGTACTCATGTCTTATATACATACCATTTTAGCTCACCAAATTATGTCTGGATTGTAGAGTCTGGGTCTGCGCTGTCCAGTGCTATAGCCACTAGCCACGTGTGGCAATCGTTATATGGCTATTCTGGATTGAGACGTGCAGTAAGTGTAGAATACCCACGAGACTTTGAGAAGAATTAGTATGGAAAAAGAATGTAAAATATCTCAAAACACTTTTTATAGTGATGACCTGTTGAAGGGATAATATTTGTATCCATTGGGTTAAGTAACATGTTATTAAAAATAATTTTACTTATTTCCTTTTGCTTCTAAAAAATGTGGTTGCTGGAAAATTTTAAATTCCATGCATGGGTTGCATCAATTCAGTTGGGCGGGGCGGAGGTGTGTGTGTTGGGGGAGGCCACTGGTCTAAAGATGCTCTTACCCACGAGGCTCACGGGGACCTGCTGTCATCCCGCAGGGAGCTGCTGAAAGGTTTCCTCTGGAGTCCTGCCAGCTCCCTGTGAACTGCGTTCTTTGCTCAGCTGCCCCAGCCTCTGCCGTCTGCAAGCGGTGCTGCTTATTCCCAGTCTGACTGATGACAGGAAGAGCACATATACTTGTAGGTCAGCTTTCTTAGAACAAAAGGTGTTTAAGGAGTTCTTGATCAGTAGGGCCTGGCAGAGCTTTAGAGACACTCTTCTGATGCCTGGTAACGTTTGGTGGCCTGCCCATGATCTGCATTCTGGGTTAGCCACCCAGGCAGTTTGGTCCTTGCTGTTTGGCTGTGATCCACTTGCATCTTAAATAAACCTCTTTTGGGGCCTATGTACTCTTCTGTCAAGTGAAGGGGTTTGGACCCTTTTGGCCCTGCCCTTCTAAATCCTGTAGCCCACGGCAGGATGCCCCCAGGGGGAGCTGTCACCTTAGCCCGTAAATGAGGCAGTGGAGGTGTGAGTGGTGGTTTCCCTAGATTGCCAGCGTCTTTTGACAAACCTCTGTGGCATTCATATGGCGAAAAAGAAGTTTGTATTGTACGCTGTCAGAGGCCTTCCAGTTTGCCTGGTGCTAGCGAGAGAGCAGCGCACAGGCATTCTGTTGAAGTCTTGTGATGAAGATTTATTGCCATTTGAAAAGCTGAGTTGCGGGCTTAAACGTGGGTTTACATGGTTTCTGTAGGGCAGCAGGTGTCACGCAGCAGCAGGGCCGTTGGCATACGTCTTGCAGTAGGATGTTATGGTGTAGGAGTGTCGTGGTATTGTAGAGTCCCTCAATAATGCTAATACAGGACATTTTTTAGGTGATGTAGCAAGCCATGCAGTTATACAGGCAGTATATGGGAATTTCTAAAATAATTTTTAAATGACACGATTTACAGTGACTTTCAGCTAAATTTCAAAACAAATACTTGGATTGCAATGAGCAGTAATTATTGGAATAAATAACACCTGTAGAGATGTATGCCAGCAGGACTGATGCATTCCATTTGTACACAGAATATTTATATCCTTAATCTTTCCTCCTTCCCTGTCTTTCCTTCCCGGTTGTACTTGGACCTAATGCTTTTCCCTCAGTGGTTTTAAACCCAGTGCTCTGTGTTTATGCTGATACTTTGCATGGAGTTCCAAAGAGCACCAAATGTTTGGAATCACTGAATGGGTGAGTTTGGGGGTGGGTGGGAAGAGCCCCTGTTCATTTGGGTAACCACCTGGAAGGCCCTGGCCCCATCCTTCCAAGAACTGGCACAGAGGAGACTTCGCACCTCATCTGGGCCAGAATCATTGTGGGGGGTGGGGGGGGGGCAGCAGGGATGTGGCTGAAGACCCAGCCCCACCATTGCAGCCATGCACATTTGGAGTTAGTCCTTGGCTGTTGAGTTTAAGAGCTCCACGGGTGTTTGATTCTGCTGTGAAGTTAGGGGATGAGGGCCTCCTTTCTAGACTTTTCTATCCTGGGATAGTTCTTTGAAGTTTGCTTGGTCACATGCTGTGGCATCTGAGTCCTGACCTTCCTCTGCATGTAGCTGCCTGCCTTCCTGCTTTACCCTACGTCCTTGGCCCACTCTTACAAGAGAGCCCTATGCCTTCAGGGCTCACCCTTGAGGGTGTTACTGCATGCATATGCCCTTGCTTCTAGCCATGTGTCAGGAGCTTTTGCTGTTAGTGGTTGGGGAGTGCTTATTAGATTGTGGCTGGAGTGATTTGGGAAGAATGCAGTTGGGGCAAAGCCGGGTTGCTGGACTCACTCTTAGGAAATTTCCTTTGTCTCTTGCTGGCAAAGCTGCTCCTTTGTTGGGTTAAGCCCATTCTCACCACTGACCCTCAGGTGGTGGCTTCCTGGGAACAGGAAAGGGGAGCCGTCGGCCTTCGTTTTGGACCAGGCCCACTTTGGTCTAGATGGGGTCCGGCATCAGGGAGCCAGGAGGAACTGAGAGGACCTTTTAGCTTGAGGACTCAGAGCTTCGTGTTACCTGCCCGGGATGGGACCTGGCCAGTTTATTTGGCAGGTCCCAGACTTGCATCTACCCAGGCTGGGCTCGTTCTCCCCGTCCACCCCAGCGGGGTCTGAGCTGCAGCTCCTGCTGCTTCTCCCTGCCTATTGATTCCACTCGGGGAGATCTTGAGAATGTCCGAGTTTTGAGTGACTGAGAGTCTTTTGAACTGAGCTGGAATTAGAAGCCGATACCTCAAAATGACTTGACTATTGTGGGTTTTTTTGTTTTTTGTTTGTAAAAACAGTTGGAAAAGTTTATGGCATTGTAAAACAATGTAATTTGGCCTACATTTTACTGGGAAAGGGAGAGGCAGCTTTAGTTCTTGTTGGTTTCTGAGAGCTTGGTGGGTTAGTCTAAGCCTTTTTTTTTTTCCCCGGGGACTGAACAAAGGTGAATGCCATCATTGTTCAGCTGTGTGGAGCTGTTAATAGTTTATGGTCGGTGATTAAGCAGAGCGGGTAAGCCAATTTACAGTGTATCTTAGCCTACAGTGGCACTTGTCTAATTTGTAGAAAACGACTTTTCACCTGAGGTTTTACCTGCCCCGTGGGGTCTGTCCTCCTGTTCACCCTTCAGGACCCTGCTGTGGTGTTACCTGCTTCCTGTGTCAGCCTCCCCAGCCGCAGGCACTCCGTCTACCTCCCCAAATCAGTCCTGGTGGCATCAAGTTTAAATGATCTGTTTAAACTTTCTCTGTTGGACTGTGAGCTTCTGGAAGTAAGACTTGTCTGTTACTAAATCTTGGACTGTCTGGCACGACATCTTTGTTGTTCAGTCAGTGTGTGGCCACTTCTCCTTGTTAAGGGATTTCTGATTATCTGCTGGCCATTTTAATCCCCACAGTAACCTCGGGGCAGTACGTAGTGTTTCTCTTCTGCAGATGAGGAAACTGAGGCCTGTGGAGGTTAGTTTGTCCCGGGCCAGGTGGCCGTGATGCAGTAAAGCCAGGATTCTCATCCAGGCCATCTGAACCCCTGGATTGAGTTATGCTGGAAACCGCCATACTGCCCCCATGAGAAGAACCTCAGACAGTCCCCAGGTGGGGGATGTTCTACAGAAACCTGACCTGTACTCTGCAAAATGGTCAACGCCGTTAAACAAGGAAAGTCAGGGAGACTGTCATACACCAGGGAAGACTCAAGGAGGCATAATGACGAAACGTAATGTCCTGGGTGGGGTCCTGGGGGAAGAAAGGGGACATCGGGGAGAGACTGGAGGAACCCAGGTGGAGTGTGGCACGGCCTTCATGGGAACGTGTCAGCGCTGGTTCCTTGGTGGTGACAAGTGCACCAGAGCAACGTAAGATGCTCAGAGTCGGGAGGACCTGCGTGAGGGATGGATGGAGGCCGTCTGTATTGTCTTAGTTTTAGATTTCGCTGATACGTTGCTATCAGTAAAAAAGTAAAGAGTTGGCTTAATACAGGCAACACCACCATAAACCCCATAGCACTCCACAGCCCGTCTCTGCTGGAGTGAGGTCTCCAGGGGTCTGCATGTCCTCACGCCTTGCTGCCAGTACTCGCCCCCTGCTGCGGAGGCCTGTGTCCTTGGAGAAGCACCTCCTCTGATTTCAGCCCGAATCAGGAAGACAAAGCCATCTGTTGTCTTGGGTTGCTGGACATGCTGTCTTTCTATAGTGTTACTATGTTCCCAGATCTCTGTGGACCCCAAAAGGAGATGGAATATGGAGAGAAATGCAAACGGATTTGGCACAGGAGAGAATTGTATTTAGATAAAATCTTAGTAGATGTTAAACCAAACAGGTAACAGGCCATTTAAATGTTTCCATCCTTTTCAGCCCCACATTACCTGCTTGATGGGTGTAGCTTGTAGTTATTTTTAAATGCTGTGTAACTGGAAAGCAACCAAAGTTGTAGTTTTGGTTGTTTGGAGGACAGATTGGTTCTCACAGGGAACTAGGCCTGTGTGTCCTCAGGTTTTCTAGCAAGGGGTTCAAAAGAAAATTAAAGCAGTATAGGCTGAGAGGCATCCTGGGTGTGACCCTGAAGGTGCTGGAAGTAATGCCCCAGATACATCCTGCCACCTTGTCTTGAAGGGCCCTGTGGCTTGGAAGCACTTTGATGAGCCAGGTGACTCCTCGTTTCATACAGAGATCTCACGTGATCAACAGCTGTCATGAGCTGTAGGTGGTGGAACTGCCATTTGAGCTCGCACCTTCTGGGGCAGCATCCCAGCGGCTGCTGGCACCTTGTTCTGCCGTCTTAAGCGTCCCTGCATCTCTGTGAGCAGCCCTGTTCTTGCTGCTGACAAAGAGCACTGGGCGTCAAGTAGAGTGCTGAGGTTGGGCTGGGTGGTGAGAGTCAATTAGTTAATACTGAAGCCCCATCCGGTGTGTCCAGCTCTATGCAGGTGCTGGAGATTCCAGGATAGTCAAACTAGCTAGCCCACTTTTCCTCCTTGTAAGACAAGTGATGTAAATCCTAATGTGACACACCATGGAGTCGAAGGGCTGAAGTAGTTCACTGTTCTAGGGAAAGTGTACAGAAACTGGTGGCGGTCATTCGCATAGGTTGCTTGCAAAGTGAATTGCTTTCTAGATGTCTTCTGAAAGTCATGGCAGTTGTGTGTTACAAAAGTAGTAGCCGGTATTCCTTTGTTCTAATTTTTATTGAGTTTCCACTTAGAATCCAACAAAAGAGGACTTTCTTGGCACATGTAGTGAGGGAGGTCAGGGAATGAACACCACCTTGGGATAATTGGATCCAGGGAGCAACTGAAATCAGATATTAGTCTGCCTGTTTTCTTTATAGTTGTTTTTCTTTCTCTCTCCTCTTTTTTATATTTGTGATACAGTTCTTGTATCATAAAAATCACCCTTTTGCAGTATATAATTCAGTGGATTTTTGTATATGAGTATATACTAATATATATTATTAGTGCATCCATCCCCATTGTCTGATTCAGAACATTTTCATCATTCCAGAGAGAAACCCCATACCTACTAGCAGCCACTCTCTATTTCCAGTCACTGCCTACACCCAGCCTTTCTATCCCTATGGATTTATCTTCTCACATTTCTTATAAATGGAATCGTACAATGTGTGGTGCTTTGTGACTGCTTCCACTTACCTGTGACATGCATCCCCTCTTCATCCTTATCACTGAGTAAAATTCCATTGTATGACTATATCACATGAAAAAAATCTCCATCAGTTGATGGACATTAGGGTTTATTTCCAGTTTGGGGCTGTTTTGAATAATGCTATGAACATTCATGTACAAGTTTTGATGTGGGGACGTCTGTTTTCATTTCTCTTGGGTCTATATCTAGGATTGGAATGGCTGGGGCAGGGCATAAGGTAATGTTAGCTGACCCTCTTGAGGAATTACCAGACTCTTTCTGGAGCAGTTGCACCATTTTACATTCAAACCAGCAGGGTATGAGTTCCCAGTTTTTCCACATTCTCGCCAACACATCATTTGTCTTTTTGATTCAAATCAATTATCTTCTAAGTATCTTTTATTTCAGAATATGAGTTTGTGAAAAACATGAACTGTTTATAAAATGTGATTCTGCAAAGGAATTAATTAGGATGTAAGCAGCAGAAGTGAGAAATAGCTCCTTTAAGTTTATTTACTTCCTGTTAATGTTCTCAGTCATTCATTTTTAGGAAGTAACAAACTCCTCTTCCAAGTAAGTTTGTGTATTTTTTTCTAAAAAGATAGTAGCCAGGACACTGCCAGGATTTCATTAAGATTATCCTATGTTTTTGTTTATTTGTGGGTTTTTAAAAAAAAATTGTTCTTGTCAAAAATTAGGACAATGAACTCGAGGAAACAAGAGGTAAAGGACGTCTGGTGTTACATTCCAGGAAGAGTGTAAACATCTTGAGATGGTTTTTTTAATTGTTCTTTTCTAAATCTCCTATTTCTACTAAAAGGAAGAATGGGTTTTGTTTTGTGGCCCTTGATTCCCACTAGTTTCTGAGAGTTCTTAGAATTGGTATAGTTTTATTCATTTTATAAAATCTGCATGTCCTCTGATGGACAGTGACTGTAATGGGGTAAGTGGGGGGGACCTGATTAGTAACCATAATGTTGCACATGTAACTGTAGGCTAATGATACCAAAAAAAATCTGCATGTCCTTTCTTGTTCTGCTTAATGTTACATAATTATTACCTTTAGAAGAAAGAGACTAGATGGGGAAGGCATTAGAATAGGTGTAGTTTATCTCTAATGTAGTGGAACCCTGTCAGAGCAGGAACAATTTTATACACTGTTGAATCTTCCACAGTGCCTGATAGGGGGCTCAGAAGGTACTTGTGGGAAGGATAGGCTGGTGGGTGGGAGGTTAGGTAGAGATGGATGGGTGGCTATGGATAGATTGGTACATGGGTGAAGTGGCTTACAGATGGATGAATGCATTTTAGGTATTTTGGCTGATTGCTTAGCTCCAGTTTGTTTTCTCTTAGTCACATAGCCAACACATACATATTTAACTAATAAATGGGATAATTTGATTTTTCGTTCCCTCAATTGTTGTATTCCTACAGTGTTTGAGATCTCAGTTGCTCGGAAATGTCTCATTTCTTTCAGTGTTAAATTGTTTCTGGTCCCTATAGTTTAAAAGTTAAATATTTTAACTGAAAAGATGTTTAAAACAAATGTAAAGGTAGGGAAAATTGGAATGTAAAATCAGGACTGAATCCGTTGGCAAGTTGGGCCCCCATAACCATGGAATAAATAAACTCTTTACAGAATCACACATTCATAATTTAGGCATTTTTCCATTTAGCGTAGTTTGGTGTGGCTTTGATTTTGATGGTGAGTAGGAGGGATGTCAGTGAGGCTTCGTGGCTCAGTGTGGTGGGGGAAATTGGGCAAAGGTTCGTTTATGTAGGTGATGCCTTTTGACATTTTCTTCTCCCTCCCCTTTCCATCTCCTTTTCATACCCTTTTCATTTTACCAGTATGGAGGCTGCCCTTTCTAGTAGCTGATAGCGGTGACAGAGTTTGACCTTAAGGCCAGGATAGTGGAAAAGAATATGGATGCCATGGGGTCCTCCTCACTGGGAGGGCACCCTGGGGAGCTTGAACTGCCCAAAGACGTGGGATGAATTGTCTGTGAAGCCAGTAATGATGAACGCAGACAAACCTCAGTTTACAGCCATACTGCTTTATTAGGTGTGTTCATAAGTTAGTTTTTTCGGACACTATAGGTCTCCCTGTGGAAGTGGTATCTTGTAAGTGATCCTTAAGCCTTATAGGCAAGCCCAGGAAATGATGTTAATGATGGCAAAGCCGAAAGCTACAAATATATTGCAGCCACAAGTAGCTAGAATACATTTTTTTAAAAATCAAAACGCACAGTATTTCAGCAATACCTTTAAAGGCTTCTCCAGGCCAGTCTGAGGAGCCCCTTCAGGGTGGGAGATTATGTCTGAGTTGTGAAACTGTGTGTCGGCAACACATTTTTCTGTGGTATTTAATGGTGTGGCATCAGCCCCAGTGAAGGTAGGGCAGGGCTGGGGCTGTCTGCACAGAAAACGCCATCGCTGTCCCACAGCCAACAGGAAAGCGGTTCAAGCCTGGGAGCCTCCAACCACCCGTGTTTAACATCAGGGGTTGGGCGCTCATTCCTCTCTTGAACCTCCCTTGATAATTTTCCTGGGTCTGCTATTGGTACAGCTCTGGGCTTGGCACCTGGCTGAGTTCTGCATCCTTTGAGCCTAAGTGGCCATGGGCTGAGCTGAACGTTCCTCTTGGGCATCTTATAAAGTTCAGAAAGGATCAGGTCAAAAACTGCAGTCGCGAGGTGTGGAAACCAGTCAGTGACTCAGCTGCTGTGGGCCCCCACTTTGTGGTGTGGCCAGGGGATGAAGGAACACACCCGCTGCCCTGGGGATGCTTGGGGTGGGCGGCCGCCCTGCTGCTCACTCTTCCCAGGTCCCCTTCGAGGGGTGGCTGGCTCTGCAGGGGACAAGTCTCAGGTTCCACCTTCCCTGGTCATTTCTGAATCTCCTGGATCTGTCCCCAGCCAGCGCCCACCCTTGTCCCCACTGCTTGTGTTCACACTGCATTTTTCATACTCATTTTGTATGTGTGATTATGCCCCTCTCCCCAGTGTCCTCTGCACTGTTTACAAGCTTTCAGCGGTTTGGATGCTTTGCGGCTGAAATCACTCCTGAGGCAAAGAACACCGTGGTAAGGTTCTGTGTGTGCAGCTCCAGCCATCTGCATAAAAACATCAGTTCTAATTAACATTAGAGTGCATTAAAAAAACAAACAAACATGGACAGAGAGGAGGGAGAGTCCCTCTATTTCCATCAAATTGCCTCCGTGAACTTTTTCCCTGTGTTCATCAGATGTTTTGACTCATTGCAGAGGCCACTCTCTCCCTCTGTGTACACTGAGCTAATGCCACCAGATGTTAGATCTGCCCCAGGTATACTGTGTCTGGGCGGACCCTACCTCTGGAGGTTGTAGACATGCTTAGAATTTAGACAGTGAAATTTGCTCTCAGGTCACCAACAGCAAATGATTTTGAAATCTCGTTTAATTTTGTCATGACTGTAGAACTTTCTCACTCTAGACCAGTGGTTCTCAACTAGGACAAACCCCTTATCCCCAACCAGTAACCTCAAACCAAATGTCAATAGTGCCGAGGTTGAGAAACCAGCTTTAGAACTTTGTATGTTACAAAAACCATGAGTCCTTTGAGGTGGATTTGCGTAATGAGGATTAGAAAAAAAAATGTTAAGGTATTCCTCCTTACAACAGAAGAAAAAAAAGCTATAAAACAGGAACGATCTCACTTATATGTGGAATCTAAACCCCTGCCCCCTCCCCCCCCAACTCAGATAAAGAGAACTTCCTGGCAGTTGCTAGAGGCAGGGGTGGGTGAAATGGGTAAAGGGGGTCAAAAGGTACAAACTTATGGTTATAAAGTCATTCAGTCCTGGGAAAGTAGTGTACAGCATGGTGACTGTAGTTAATACTGTATTGTATATTCATAAGTTGCTAAGAGTAGACCTTAAAGGTTTCCATCCCAAGAAAAAACATTTGTAACTGTGATGACACGCATTTTGTAACATGTGCCTGTATGGAATCATGTTGTTCACTTAAACTAATGTCAGTTATATCTCAAAACAAAGATGGCAAAGTGCTATTTAAAATCCTTGGTACTGTAATATAATATGCACATCTAATTTTAGGAATTCAGTATCAAGAACAGGGTGCATATGTGTCCCCCCACCTTGTGCATTGGACATCTATTAAGCTAGATGGCTTCTTTACCGAGTCACTTCAGGCAAAAGAGAACCAACTACAGGCTGCAGGATTTACTGCAGATTTAGATAGTCATATTAATTTATCCATTACAAAAATATTTGACCTCTTTTTTAAAAAAATCACATTTCAAGAACAAGTTGTGCCTTTACACACAGGTAGTTAGAGAATCCTAAATGCGGTACTTACCACAGGCCAAGTAAGCACCTCTGGGAGGAAAGCAGGTGTGGTTCCCTGTCCCGGACCTGAAAATGAGTTGTGTGTTTGGCTAAAGAGTGTTTTCTGTTCTGCAAATCTGTCATTAGAACAGGCCACTCGGCATGGTACTTAAAGCCCATCATCATTTATCTCTTTGTAGGGTTGTTTCCCTACCTTATTTTTAAACTTCTTTCAAAATCCAGGAAAGAAAATCATTTTTAAAATGCGAAGAGGAATATCATTTTTTAAAGGGCAACAGTAGGTTGAAGCCTGGGATGGTGATGTTATTTTTTTGGACCTTCAAGTTGTGATCAGACTTTTCGTGCAAAGGCTGAGAAGGTGTGTGTTTCGGGCTGCTTCACGTTGCCGTAGTGCTGGAAAGGAGTCAGGTAAAATTCGTTGCCGGGGAGGCACTGCAAGCCACAGACAGTTGGCTGTGATTTATGATTATCTTTCAGGGAAGGGGCTAGTAATTGAGCCCTGTGAGACAGTGATGCAGCTGGCCACAACTTCGCCTTTGATTAGCTTGGGCAAGTCTCCTGGGTGGCTTCTTAGCCCCCCTAGTTGAAGTTAATGGAGAACAGGGATCTAAATTCAACACAGATCTTCAGAATTTTAACCCAAGCCCTTTTTGTGGGTTTGTGTTTCTTGATACCTCTGTTACTCAGTGATAGGAACGTGATTGGGTTTCCCCAGTTCTGGAATAGTTAAGGACATGCATGTATAATTTAGAGGTATGTAGCCTTGGAAATTAATTTTTCAGAAATGATTGAAAATTATTACCAAGGTGTAATCACATATAAGTTCACCCCCTGTAGGTTTGAAGTTGAGTACATTTATATAGTGGCCATCACCAGTCCAGGTTTAGAACAGTTCCCTCACCGCTGAAGTTCCTTTTTCCATATTTACAGCAAGTCCCTCCCACACCTAGCTCTGAGCAGCTATTGCCTATGGATTTGCCTTTTCCAGAGATTTCCTAGAGACGGAACCCTATAACGTGCACTCTTCTTTCATGTGTGGCTGCTTTTACTTAGCATAATGTTTTTGGGATTCACCCTTGTGGGTGAGTCCATCTGTGATTTTTTTGGAAGAGTTCCATTGACTGGATTTACCACATTTTGTCTGTCTCTATACTGGTTGGTGGACGTTTGAATGATTTCCAGTATTCAGCTATTATGAATAATGCTGCTGTGAGAATATGCGTACAAGACCTCTTTAAAAATCTCTTCTGAGTGGGTGAATATAAAAATCTCTTTTGAGTGGGTGAATATCCAGGAGTTGATTTGTTGAGGCATATATAATGATGTTTTTCTTTTTAAGAAGCTGCCAAGCTGCTTTTCAAAGTGGACGTACCATGTTACATCCCGCTCGTTTCTCCACATTATCACCAACACCTAGGTATGGTCGTTCTTTTTATTACAGACAGGAAATCATGTGTTGGCAATGGAAAATGGAATCCCTGTGAACCTTGCTTTTGAAGGAGGAGTGGTGTTGCTTGTCTCCGTATCTTAGGATTGCTTTGAAGATTAAAGGAGATGGGGATTTATGTGAGAGTGCTTTGTATTGTAAGAATGTTACTGGTGACGAAGTGCAGGAATGTTTTTAACTAACACATTACCTGTCCCAGAGATGGAGATGAAAACTTGCCCAAATTTTAATAAAAATGTGTATATTCTGGTCAAACTTGTTCCACGTGCTTATAAAGACTATTTTTTAGTCAAACTGAACTTTTTCCATGTGTTAGGTTGTCTACATGGTACATTAAATTATCAGCCTTATTTAACAATGACAGAATATAATGGCTTGCGTATGGTGGGCAAATGTTGCTTACTCAAGCTTGTATGGTCTGCAGAATGTCTACTTGTGACTTCATTTTCAAATGCCTGTGGGTGGCCTCTTTTCTGGACCTGGGCATATGGGTTTGAACAGAATGGAAGTAGACCGTGTGGGAGCTCACAGACACTATGAAGAACAATCTCTAAAAAATATCCATTTCGATGGGTTTACTTTGGAACTCTGATTCTATGAAAATTGCCAGTTTAAGCTTTTTCAAAGAACAAAGGGGACGTTTGATTGCCTTTCCTTCCTACCTGTGGAAGACAGCTGCTCTGGTCAGGTGAACTGGCCAATGGGCTCTGGATTTGCAGTCTATGCTGGATTTCATCAAACTTGCTTATCAGCAGCCCTTCACACCTGTTGAAAAGACCTTTGGACTAAAGTTGAACGTGGTGTTTGATCATGTAGGACTGTGTCAACAAAGGGCTTTCTAGTACTTCTAAAGGAGACCGCAGAACTGCAACAAAACTCAAGTTTAAGAAACTGCATGCTATGTAGTCTCAGGCAAGGGAGGTTTACATTAATCCTGGTGATAGTTAATCCACCTATGTGTCATAGTAAAAATCCCAATTGGATTCTTTCTAAATAGACAATTTTAATAATTGGAAAACGTATGTGGAATCCTTTTGATAAAAATGATGCAAGCGGTGGTGATAGTAAGTCTAATGCCTTGGACATAGGATCTGGGAAGGGAGGTTCACTGAATTATTGCATGTGTTTACTTAATGAGTAAAAGTCCACATGGCATATGTGACTTTGACAATTTCCATTTGTGTGTGACTGTTAAGTACTTCAGAGCTTTCAAATGCTGCGGTCTCTGACATGTGACTTAAAAAGAGGATGAATATAGTAGTCCAGGCACTTGGGAATCTTTTTCTAGAGCATTATGAATAATGTGGGCTTTGTGTGGAATGATATTTGAGAGAACGATATTTAGAGGATGCCTGAAGTAAGTGTCCTCTTTGGAAACAGCTGTTTGCTAATAAATCAGGACCGACAGGCAGTTATCATTCATTCCTGCTGTTTCCCGTGTCTGAGCCCGAAGTGTGAATCAGAGGTACAGGGCCCACTCATGCAGAGGTGTTATGTGTGCTCTTTAAAAAAGGCAGGCTTCAGCATTATAGAGAAATATTTGATGTTTATTTTTGATTGCTGCTGTTGATATTGTGGAGGGGTTCAACCCCTCTTTGAAGGGAAAGTTGAAGTATGGAGTTAAAATGGAAGAAGTGTTGAGTTAAACAATTTAAAATCCTGTTATAAGGAGAAAGGGAATGCTCATGGGGAAGGCCTTGTGGAGGGTTTTGATAGAGGATGCAGGAGCGTGGCAGAAATGGCCAGGGGAATAGGTGAGCCCATCACAAGGGATCAGGAGCTGGTACCATTTCAGTCTTGGTCTTCAGACACCTTGATCTCCTGGGAAATGTTTGTAGGACCTCATTGCCGAGCCCTGGGGTCTTCCTAGCTGGTCCCAAAAGCTTTCATGGTGCTCAGGGTCGACTTTCTGGGGATACTGAGTGTATTTTAAGCAGGGTTACCATTGGTGCCGAGGGAGTGATGTTTAAGTTGGATTTTTTAATCTTAAATTTTACCTCCTAAAAGGGTAAAGGAGAGTGGAATGGCTGTGTGTGATATTGGGCTACTTAAAATATACCACCGCAGAGGTCACTTTAATTGTGAGGTTGATTTATTAAAGCACTTAATTTATTTATGAATTATTTTAAAGAGACCAATATAGTCAACGAGAGGTGTAGAAAGAACACAGCATTAGGAGTTGGGGGGATTTGAGAACTGGCTCGGGTATCAGCTGTGCAAGGACTTGGGCTCTGAGCCTGCCCTCCTAGGAGGGGATTTCTGTCTTACCCTGAGGGTTAGTGTTAAATCCATCTTGGAGGCTCTCAGCACATAACTGAGGTGCATCGTGGCCACTCTGTTACTGAAAGCTACTATTTTTGCATTTGATAACAGTTTATAAAATAGTATGACATGATGAGTTTACTTCTGTATTATTTTCCTTGCCTACTCTGTGTTAATGTGAGCTGTGGTAGCCTCTTACACTAGAAATTGCATGTACCAAATGAATATATTCTAAATGTTTCACTTAACATTTCAAGTTGAAACAAATAGGCCAGTGAAATGAGGTTAAATTCTAGGAAAAAAGTTCATCTAAGAGCTATTTCAAGTGATAATTTAGCATTGATATACTGTGTCCTAAGGACCTGCTCTTCCCTGTTTGTTTTTTATTGGGATTGAAGAACTTGTTGAGCAGAGTAGAAATAATTTGAAATACTGAGGCTCTGTGTACATTCCATCACATGGGTATACATCATATATCATAAAGATAATTCTCCACCATTTGACCAGGGACCATTCAGCTTCAAACTTTTTATCACTTGTTCTTAGAAACAAATGGTTTACTTGTTGTGAAATCAAAGGAGGAGAAAATTCAGTGTTGAAAAGCTAAGTATTATGCTTGTCTCATTTGTCCAGTGGGGAAATAAAAAATGGAAATGAAATCAATGCCAAAAAAATATACCCCAGGTTAAAACAATAGGGTCTGGAGGTGGCTGTCTTTTGGGCTACAGTCCCAAACATTGGAGCATGTTAGTAGGTGTCTGGTGGAATCCCAGCCAACTTCATACCAGTGGATTAGGTTCTGATACTTAAATGTGATCAGTCTCTTGGAGGGTCCAGTTGACACAAGGGTTTGGTTCAAGTAGGACGTCAGTGGAGTGTTATGACGTCCTACAAGTGGGCAAGTGTGTGGGGCGCTCAGACCCACGGCCCAGGAAGATGGGGGCCAGCAGATGATGAGTTCTCACCTTGGGGTGAAGCAGCGTCGTGACCCGGTTCAGCTTGCTGTTTGCAAAGCCCTACTGCCAAGGGTTGAGTTCCCTGTGTCGTGATGCTGGGCAAGTTCCTTTGCTTGGGCCTCACTTGTCTGACTGTACAGCGGGAGTGGGGTAAATAGTGCCTGCCTCACCCAGGGTGTGTGAGTGAGGTGAGATCGTCTACACGTAAACTGACGGCATTTTAGTAACGTCGGGGCTCTTCTCTCAGCCCCTTCTTTGTGCTCTCTGGGTAGTGGGACTCTCACACTTGAATCAAAGTTGTGGCTGATGCTTTCTGAAGAGTCATTCTTTGCTTGTTCGAGAAAAGCATTTGTTTTTCAAAGTCTTATTTTTTTAAAAAAAGAATAAAGTTGTATAATTTTGAGAGTAATTTGCCACAAGTGCAATCCAGACTCAGTTAAATCCTCCTTGTTTTGTTTACAGGGAGCACGGGTCTGGCTGAGAGAAAATGGGCAGCATTTTCCAAGTACTGTAAATTCCTGTGCAGAGGGCGTTGTCGTCTTCCGGACCGACTATGGCCAGGTGAGTGCAAGGCTGTGCAGCTTCGGGACATCTGTGTTTTGCTTTCCTTAGGTTGCCTTACATAAGGGCAGGTGTGCTGCCCCCACCCACCCAACCCCACCCTCAACCCCACCCCCGTGCTCCCATGCCTTACAGTTTTTTCTAACTGGTGAGACAAAAATCCCAAAATGGAATGTATAAGGCCCACCTCGTGTGTGAGAGATGCAATAACATTCTCCCAAAATGAAACAGTACGGGACAGAAGAGGACCACACCTGGCTGGGTTCCTTACTGGGACTCTTATCCAAATATCAGAAATATAGGATATAAGCAATTTGAGAGAAAAGTTCAAATATATTGATATTTGCCAATTGGTTTCATTCCCACATTCCTTTAAAAGTGTTCATGGTGTGTGGGAAATACTGGCCTGCCAGTGAGAATGTCATGTGACGGGGGTCCTGATCTCTCTGAGAACAAGATTGACTGGACCACCTAACCTGAGCTTCCTTATCCACCTTGCTAAACAGCTGACATTCCTCCATGTGGGAATACGCGGCTCCCTCTTTAGTGTGAGACAGTGAAAAGCCTTACCACTGATGACAGGTAAATCTAGAAACTGGCTCATTGATAATTCAATTTCAAAAGGAGCCTAGCTTCTCCATGTTATGAAGGAAAGTAATTTTAAGGTTATAGATGTGTCCTTCCCTTAGAGGCACATATCAAAATTAAAGATAGAGAAAAGGATGTTATATGCCAGTATTTAAAACACAGAGTTTTGAATCTGGCTTGTAAATTGTGTTGAGCACAAATCTTAAAAGGTCAGTGTTGTGCATTTTGAGGCAGAAGGGCTACTTTGTTATCAGAACCTCTTAGTGGAGGGGGTCCACTCAGTGAAGTGTTCTCCTTTCTTAGTGTAATTAACACTGCTATAAAGAACACATAGGACTCAACCCCCCCCCCCAAAAGAAAAACCAAGCAACCTGGTTAAAAAAGGGGCGGAGGACCTGAGCATTTTTCCAGAGAAGAAATACAGATGGCCAACAGGCACACGAAAAGGTGCTCCACATCGCTAATCATCAGGGAAACACACATCAAAACACAATAAGACATCACCTCACCCCAGTCAGAATGGCCACTATCCAAAAGACAAGAAATGCACCCCTATGTTTATTGCTGCACTATTTACGGTAGACAAGATAGGGGAACAATCAAAGTGTCCATCAGTAGATGAACGGATAAAGATATAGTGCATATATACAACAGAATATTATTCAGCCATAAAAAAGAAATTCTGCCATCTGCCATTTGTTCCAACATGGATGGACCTAGAGAGTATTATGCTCAGTGAAATAAGTCAGGTAGAGAAAGACAGATACCATATGATTTCACTTTATTGTGGAATTTAAAAACAAAACAAAATGAACAAAATAGTAGATTCACAGACACTGAGAAGTGACTGGTGGTTACCATGGGGGAGGGGGATAAAGGAGCCCCAGAATTCTCAGTCATAGAGTAAGCCGGTCATGGGCTTGGTAGTACAGCACAGAGAATATAGTCAGTGGTTTTGGAGCATCTTCCTATATTGGCAGACAGTGACTGCGCCAGAAGGACCTGTCTCTATGATTTTGTTTACTTTAGATACTTCGTAGGTGTGAATCATACAGTATCATCTCCTGTTGTGTGACTGGCTTATTTCACCTAACAGTGCCCCGGAGGTTCTGAGATGGTTTCTATTCCTAGCTAACTGCAGTTTGCTCGTCAGAGGCCAACACAGCAGCTCTGGTGGGTGTTTGGTGCTGCGTCATGACCGTGTCACATGAAGCCATTGCCAGCCTCAGTTAACGAACAGCCCTCGGGGGAAGTGGGGTGGGTGGTCAGGAAAGTAGTTCTCTTCACTCTTGACAGTGGTTATGGATTGTGGGTTTAGGAAGAACTAAACCAGAATAATGTGTACTTCTACGTGAAAACAACTCTCAACCTTGACTTCTAGTCTTTGGTCACCAAATTACTTGGTCTTACACTGGGAACTCTATCATTCCCAAGTATAACACATATAATTAGCTTGGTGATTCGTGTAGGAATTGCAGAGTTGAACATAGAAAAGAGAGGCATGGTTGAAAGAACTTGGGTTGCAAGAACATGATTCAAGAACTGGCAGAGTCCCAAACCCCCTCCAGTTTCCTTCTCTCCTGACAGCTTCCTTACAAAGGTCACTGTGGAACATGGAATAGTCATCAAGGATTAGGAGAATTTCATTAACTGGTCGTGGCACTCAGGACAGGAACACCTGCTTTCAGGGTCAAAGATGCAGAGGATGGCCCTGTCCTGGTCAAGCCCGTCTATGGCAACTTTTCAAGATACTGGCTAATTTCAACCCAATTCTGTATGTTATTAAAGGGTTTAAGAAATCAGTGTTTGGGGGAAGAGGAGAATGGGGAGTTACTGTTTAATGGGTAGAGTTTCAGTTTGGGAAGATGAAAAAGCTGTGAAGATGAATGATTGGTGGTGGTTGTGTGACAATGTGAATGTGCTTCATACGAATAAACTCAATGCTTCAAAATGGCTAAAATGATAAATTTTACATCAATATGTACATTTCACCATTATTAAAAAAAGGTATCAGTGTGTGATGTCAAATGAGAGCTGGTAAAATCTGTCAAATAGGTCTTTTCTGTATTTCTAAAAACAATTCTGGTGAAATTTGATATTACCAAAATGTGGCCTCTCAGAGAAACATAAATAGCTTTGTTTTTGTAAACTGTTTACCTGCCCTTTGGTTCAGAGCGTCCATCTCAGCCTCACTGTAGACGGATCACCTGGGGGTCTTGTTGAGATGCAGGCTCTGGTGGGCAGGTTGGGGCCCGAGGGTCTGCATGCCCCACAAACTCCCCGTGTTGTCAGTGCTACTGGTTTAGGGACCATATTTGGATTGTGAGGATTTACAAGTCATTCCTGAAAACCGCCTTCGGGTCATGGTTACCAGCAGTGAAGGGCTAGACGTACTCCCCAAACCCTAGATATTCATATAGTATTACCGCCTTGGAGGAAGCAGAAATAAAGATTAGAAGCAAGGGCTTTAGGTAAAGCTAGGAATTTTTTCCTCGGCCTTTGGAAGCTTTTCCTTTCTCCTCTTCCTCTGTGCCCTCCCTTCCAGCAAGCATTTCATGTCGAGCGTGGCCGGGGGTTGTGCGGACTGCAGCGTAAAAATTCTCAGGTGGATTAAAAAGCAGTTTAAAAAGTCCTGCATAGTGTGAGAAACCAAACAGAGCCATGTGTAACTAAAGTCCTAAGATGGGACCTTGGGAACATAGGTGGGTTGGAGGTGGTAGTGTGTTTTTTTGTTTTTGTTTTGTGAGAAGACTACAGGGCACATTTTCTTGTTTTTCATTCAGTCTGAGAAGTGTGCACATCTGCTCAGCTGTCCTTTTTTCTGGCCCGAGAGATAGTTTATATAGCAATTTAAAATTCCATTGCACACTAAAATTTAAACTACTGTTGGTTGGACCCGGAACACAGAGGATCAAAATGTTCCCGTTTGATTTATAAGTTGCGTTATACTTGCCCTGAAGCAAATGCAGATGGAGAAAGAAATGTGTGCTGTCTTGAAAAATGTGCGTGGTCGTGGCCTCTGGAGGATGCAGCGCAGGGCCAGGGCAGACAAGTTAGAAATTACTTGTCGTCTTGGACAATAAGCTTTGGACAGAGTTTTAGAAGAGGAGCACGGCTTTTGCAGGGTGCAAGTAGGGCTGAAGAAAGATCAGCTCTTGTGAACGTGCAAGGTGGACGACAGCGCTGAACATCTGTCTTTATAGAACATTCATGAGGCCCATGGGCGATCACTGGGGCAATCCTTTAGGAATATTGAAGTCTTGAGTAGGAAGTTCTAAATTAGATTTTTCACATTGAGATTTTTATTATCTTTACTGAAAAGAGCCTAATTTGATTGCTCTGAAATAACTTAGAGTGATATCAGTTTACCTAATTTATTCTAAGGGGTGGTTATTTAATTTACCCCAGTAAACTTAAGATGATTACTCTCTGCTGGGATTCTGTTGGGTTTTCTGTTTGCATTGTCTCTTTATGGGGTCTTCTGAAATATTTTCTCTGGCTAGGGATTTAATGGCCCTAAGCTACCAGTAAATGCTCTTCTCCACGCTCCTTTTTATTTGCAACAAGTATAATTAGCTTGGTTTTAAAAGATAGACTCATTAATCTGCAAAAGGGCCATTAGATTATCTGGTATTCTCAAGTCATTCCCATCCCCCAAATAGACTCCCTCAGGCCACACAGGAAACACAATAGTAATAATTTATAATCGAATCTCCCACTTAAAGCCACTTTTTTTGGTTTGACCTTCTGGTTTGGACTTGTTGGATATATATTAGGCCATTTTGTGAAACTTGATGATGGATTGGTGTGGTGATTTTTTTCATTGCATTTTGGGGGCATTTTCACGCACTTTCTTCCTCTCCAGTTCCTTCCTCTGCCTTTGTGTCCTTCGCTTTGCCTTTTTGTGTCCCTTGCACACCATGTGGATGTGGGCAGCCTTGTGACCTTTCCACACCCTCCCTCTCCACGCACCAGGTTTGTCCCACAGAAATATCCCCCAAGCCCGTGGAGTGCTGGAAAGTTGACAGTGGGACAGCCTGCGGAGCTCCTGTTTCACAGCTCCAGATGGCACCTTGGCCCCGCACATTGTCAGGAATTAGGTGAGAGCTCAGTGATTTCATGTCTTGGTGGGAACAAGCTAGATCTGACCGCTAAAGGGAAGTGATGGATCCTGGATATTTTAACCGAGTTAAAAATGTCATCTGAAAGGAAGTGGCTGCTGGCACTGGCCCCTGAGAGCCCAGGAATGTCCTTGCTTCTCAGTAGCCCCGGAAGCTGCATTCCTTCCTGGCTTCACATGCAGAGCCAACTGTTGGCTGCAGCAGCTGCCTGGTAAAGAAGTCGCCCCTGCCAACTCCTGCACGCACGCATGGGAAGTGAGTAGGCTTTGGTGTGGCCAGCTTGTAGCTGATAACCTGGGTGCCCTAGGGCAGCTCACAAGAATGGTGGGGGACAGAGAGACTCACAGGGAGATGCCCGAACTTGTGAAGATGGAGGAAAGGAATCTGGGGACAACACGAGTGATGCAAAAGTGGTGTCATTAGGACACTGTGACTCTTGGAGCCAAGGTCTGGGGCAGCAGGACAGATTCTTTCTAGTCAGCTGGCCTAGACGATTCCAAGGTTTTAGGGTTTTTAAAAAAAGTATACTCTATCCTCTTCATCTTTTTTGTGAAGAGAAACATTTTCATGTTAATGCACATACTTGGGGGAAATCCTACCCATTTTTTTTCTCAAAAGGAAAGAAACAAGTTACTTATGTTTTTGTCCCTCTCAGGTGTCCCTTATCTTGCAGTTGTTGCTTCTAAGCCAGTGAACCTGGGGGTTTGGAACCCACGGGTCTGGGGGGCCATGGGAAACTGCCGTCTCTACAGGATGAGTGATCTGAGTACTGGCAAGTCCCCGTGGTTCAGCCTAAGAACATGTAAATGACCCTCTTTTTACTTTTGTATTTCAGCTTAAGGTCAACATGTTTATGACCTAAAGATAGAATTTTTCTGATGGCTTACAATAAAGTTTAACAAAGTAAGTTGTTTTTTTACAGTCCAATTAAGAGGTGAAGCATATTCCTAAAACAATATATGGCCCAGGAGTACCATTGCCATTGGAATTCTGTTGTTGCACATGTGTGTTTGCTAACAGCTTCTGGGGCATCCGTATTCCCTTTGGGGTGTTCAGTTTTTCTCATGGGGTCTAAATGATTCACTATGGTCTCTGCTGCACATGTCCAGCCTTGAGTTGAAATAGAAATGAATGACTACACTGTTTTTGAACTGGAGTTTAGGTGTTCTTTTCTATGTTGTATGCATGTGTTTATTGTGATAAATATACACAACTTGACCATTTTTAAGTGTATAATTCAGCACATTAATTACATTCATAATGTGTGCAACCATCACCACTATCTGGTTCCAAAGTCTTTTCATCACCCTGAACAGAAACTCTAAGCAAAATTGGCGCCAACCCCCTGTGCAGTTTATTTCTGGACTGCCCTCCTCTTGAATACCTTTTCTTGTATTTAGAAATAAGCACGTTAGAAATTCTGGTTTATATATAGCCTTTAAGGAATAGACAGCAGCAAGAAGGAATTGCTTTAACCCAGCTTCCGATTCCTAGGACAGAGAATTCGATGGTGACTTGGGTGACACCGCCACGTGGTGTGCACGTGGGGTGGGGGAAGGGCCCTTCTCAAGAGGAAGGTGGCTACACGGCCACCCAAAAAGTCTGGAGAAGGGGGCATGCTGGTGACAAGTGAAATCAGATGTAATTGGCTGCTTTTGTTGAAACTTCAGTATAGGTCCATCTGTTATTCTTGGAAGTCACTCTAGTCAAAACTGCAGCTGTTTTAAAAAGACAGCATTGAGCTGAGAAACTCTTAAATGCTCTGGGCTTTTCCCACATTTTGCTATTTCATCCTGGAAATACCCATCTCTGAGATAGATATCTAACATCAACCCGTGGAGTTTCTTAGAATCAGAGGTCTACTCCAGGGACTTCCTTCCCTACACCAGTGGGGCTTTCAGCCCTGCTGCCTTGAAGACCAAGTAAAATGCAATCTGTCTGGTGTACTTGGTTTTGGGAGGAAAATTGTTTTTATGCACTAAAAGCCATGTGATTCCGACTCTCTAGACCTCTTCCAAGAATTTGGTTTGGCATGGTGTGGCTCAAAGATGGAAAGTCAAATGTTCCCATAAATTTTCACTCGGGGACTCGAAAAAAGTAACGTCTGCTTGTTTGTTAACATGCTTAGCTCCAGAAAAAAACATGCGTATTTGCAAATAAATCTGTGTAGCCCTGCAAGGAAATCTTGCTTTTCATAACCTGAAGGAGACTTACTTGTGTTTCCCCTTTTGGGAACCTGGTTCCTGCAGAGATGTGCCTGGCTCGCCCTGCCTTTGCTTGGAGACAAATGCCCTGATGATTTTCTCAGAGAGGCCCTCTCTGTCCAGGAGAGCCATTGTCTTGACATTGTATCATGTATGGCTTCTTTTTCTCTGTCCTCACCAAGCCTCTGAGAACGGGGGCTTGTCATTGCTGTGTCCTTAGCACCTAGGAATAGAGCCTGGCTGTGGAGGCATGCAAACACTGAATGGTTGAATGAAACTCTGTCTGTAATCAGCATGAAGCCAATAAGTCACTAGCATGCTGGGCGCTCTGTTGAGATGGTCATCGTGTGACCTTTTAATAAAGGAGTTGCAAGTATTAAAGTACCACAAGTCTCAGAAGAAAAAGCCTCATATCAGAAGAGTCGTGGTGGAGCGTCACTGTTGCTTCTATTCTGACAGTGTATAAACCACCCTTACACTGTAGGACCAGAGTGAAACAGCACTGAAGATAAAGAGAAGCTTGTTCAAAGGAATTATTTCACTTTGATAAACTCCAAAAACATATATGATAAATTTTCATTTTTCAAGAGGGGAGTAGGTGGGTTGTGGTTGGTTTAGAATATTTTCCCAAAGTTTGGCCTTTTGAAGCCTGAGATTATTGTCCCGTATACTTCAACATCTGCCTTGAAACAGGAAACAGTTTACAGTGGCAAACACTGTGGGATATGTTGGTGTTATGAGGAATGTGGGCCGTGTAGAGTTTTGTAGACCTTAGCTTGCCAAGGTTGCATGCCATTCATCTGCTTCCCGCCATCTCCCTAGAACCACTGGAAAATCCACTGGAGAGACCCAGACCCTGTCTCCTTGCTTGTTTAAGTGAATCCAGGTTAAGTGGATTTAGAATCCAGCTTAGTTCTCTTTCAGAACATGGCTCTTGCCCCAGCCTCTCTGGACCGCACAGCTAGCCCTCCCTGCCTGGCCTCTCCACGGGATGGGTGGCAGGGGGACTGGATCATCCTTAGCAGTATTTACAGGCCCCTCCAGGCTCTAGCTGAAGGCCGACACAGACTTCCTAAATGCTTTTGCAGGAGAAAGCAAATGACCTCTGCCCTGGGTTATGGGCTTTATCTTCCTTCCTTTGGCCTGACTTGCTGATGGCCTCCTCACTCCTCCCTGGGTCCACTTCTCAAGCCTGCCCCTGATTTGCCTCTGCTTCCCATCTTCCTTTGACTCCTGGATTCCAGGCTCTGCTTCTGGGAAACATATCCTGCATGTGCCTGTGTAAACCTGTGCTATAGCCAGACCCTTCCTACCCGCAGCAAGAAGCCTGGTCCTGCAATGCTAGTGTCCAGGCCCAAAGAGAAGGAATGATGTTTTGTGCCATTGACCCCAGTTGTTGCTTTCAATTTTGTGGTTAGCTTAGCAAATTAAGTTGCTTTACTTGAAGATAAGCAGAATATGGTCTTGCATTCTCAGTATGTATGAATACCAAAAATAATCAGCTCATTCATCCTGTATGCTAAGCTTAGACCAGGCCATAATTTGTGATCGGAAGACAGGAAGTAGAAAACGTTAAATCAAAACTTGATATTTTTTTTGTGGTTTAAGTAAATACATTTTTCACAACATGATACTTCTAATAAAAGTATGCAAAGACTTTATTTGGAAAAAAAAACAGTTCAGAAATTTTGGGAATCAGACATGGCACCATTTAATGCTGGGTGTAATCTCAGTAGAAAAGCAGAGGCAATTTGTTAAATTCAGGCAGTGTGTCTACTTGTGACTGATATTTTCATTCCATTCCCAAAATTCATTTATAGGCCTGTTATTTGGAATCAGTTTTTCCAAAGAGTCAGTAATCTACATGGGGAATTGATTACCCATTCTGTGTACGAAGACTGGTTACCCACAAATCACCAAGTCTTGGGAGGATGCAGAAGCCCTCTGTTGCATGATTCCAACTCTCAATCTGTGTTCTGACTGCCAACCAGGATGCCACCATGGTGAGATTAGGGAATCACATTCTTCTTGTGATCGCCTCCCTGGTGAATGGCAGAGAGATGGGGCACCCCACTTCTAAGGCATGTCCTCCCCTTCGGGGTTGGCATTTAGCATGGGTAGAGGGAAGAGGAGGAGGGTGGCTGCATGACACCTCTCTCCCAGGCACTGTGCTGATGCGTTCCATCTATTTGTCCCATTTAATGCTTACAACACCTTATAAGGAAGGTGTGATCAGGTCAACTTTAATGATACGGAGTTGAGCTGAGGTGAAATAACATGTCTGGGAGTCCATCCTTGGTTAGGGATGAGTAAGTGAGCTGGGGTTTGGGTCTGGAGTTGATCATCTTTCCCCTTTATCGCCGCCTTAAGGAGGGAAGTGAAGAGGGATGGGGAGGCTTGACAGTTGGCATCCCAGGCTGGCTGCCCTGCACGCTTGTGGTGCTCTGTTGGCCCCAGGGAGTGGGTGCTCTGTCTGGAATTACTCTTCTGGGTAGGTGGGTTCTGCCACCTCTTGCACTTCCTCCCTGGGGTGGTTTTTTTCCCTCCTTTTATTGCTCTCAGGAAATAAAAGGGTCAGCAAAAACCTCTTTTTAATGTTTCTTTGCCCTGTGTTCACACTCTTGCTTCCACGCTGCTGCTTCTGACAGCACTTCTCAAACCTGGCTGCCTGTTAAACTCACTGGCAAGCTTGTGTCAAGAGCCTTGGCCCTGCCCCAAAACAATGAAATTGCAGTCTCTGTTGGGACTCAGCCCACGGTGTGTTTTTGAAAGGCTTCCTGGGTGCCGTTTAATGAGCAGCCAAGTTCAGAACTATTTCACAGACTGTCAGGTGAAAATACTACATTAAAAGCTGTTGAGAAAGTGTAACTTTTGCATCCTGGGCTTAGAAAATGCTAACGTTCCCTGGGATTTCTGGGCCCTGGTTTTCCCCATACAGCTTCCTTTCTGGGTATCTTCTTAGATGGTTCTATAAATGTCTCCTCTGCCCACATTATCTTTGTAACTACAGCTCCATCCATCTGTCCTCAATCTTAACTCTCTTCAGGGAATCATACTTGCTCTTGACCTTTCTATCCTCCCTTCTGTTCTCCCACCCTCGAGTTGGTACTGTTAGCGTGGGGCATTTGTGACCTGTCTCTCCCAACTCATGCAGTGCGATAGAACAATGTCACTGATGTGCAGAAGGAATCGCACGTGTAGTTAGCTGATGAGCTGCTTCATGATCACAGAGGTCCTCGGCCCCACTCTGGGTCTGCCAAGTTTACTTCCATGAGAATGGTCCCGGGGTCTGTGTTTTAACAAGTTCCCACCTGATTCCCGTCACACTGACAGAGATCCACTAACTCGGTTTATCGATCTGAGATAAACTGGAGAGTCCGTCCCTTCCTGCTTCTCACCCTGGCTTATTTGCGATTTACTTCTCACCGGAGACTCCTGCCCTGTGGGTCAGAGGCTGTGGGAGGGACTGGCCTTCCTTGTGGCATGATGCTCTGGACAGTTTGCTCCTTTGATTTTCCTCCATCTGCCAGGCGGGAGTTCCCACCCCCTTTTCTTTCTGGGTCTGGAACAGACCCAAGTGTCTGGGCACTTTTTCTCCCAGCTGCGAGATAGTGTGAAGTTTGTTCAACTTTGTATTTAGACAGATTCCAACAGTAAAGCAGCCTCCTGAGATCCCTCAAAGGAGTTCAGGCATGGAGGTTATCACTGTTGGTGGTTGAGTCCAAACAACTCGTTATGTTTCTGAGGAAAACCTTATTACCTGTTTCTGTCTCAGGAAGAGAGGGAGTGGGGTGTGGTCTAAAGGGCAAGGCCTGGAGTTAAGAGCAAGCCCTTGGGTGGGGGGTGAGCAAAGGGGGTGGTCCCTGGAAGCTGTTTTCTCCATTCCTCCAGCCATGCATCTGCCCTCGTGGCTAGGAATGCCCCACCTGCACTGGATGAGATGCAGAGAAAAAAGGGGTGGGTGCATCCCAAGCAGCTGCCCCACGTGGAGAGGAGAGGGGGCTCATGTCCGGTGGATGCCTATTCTGGTAACTTCCATTTAAGGAGTGGCTGATACTTAGAAAAGCAGTGAAAGCGTGAACTTCCAGCTTTCAGAGTGATTGCATTGCCATTTTAAAGGTAAGAAATGAGACTTAAATGGTTACTTATGAGGAATGCTGCTTGGGAAAGAGCACCAGTGAACTTTTAAGGTAGTGGAAGTGCTCAGCATATTCTGTGTGATTCATCAGGCCGTGTATTTGTATGCAAAGTAAGCCTCAGTTTTTAAAAATAACATCTAGCTTTTTTGAAGGCAGCTGTGTGTATTGAAGTTACATATGTCACCAACACAGCATTACTGTGCTCCGGGCTTATGTAATTACTCCGGTGTTTAACTGAAGCAGCCGTGGCAAGCCACGGCCCCCGCCCACAGCCCGTTTTTGTACAGCCTACAAGCTAAGAATGGTTCTTACATTTTTAAATGTTTGGAAAAAAATCAAAATAATTTATGACATGGAATTAAAATTTAATGAAGTTGTCCTGGAAGACGGCCATGCCCATTCATTATCATCTAAGATTGCTTTTGAGCCACAATGCCTCAGTGGAGGAGTCGAAAAGCCTGGCGTGTTTACCGTCTGGCCCTTCGCAGAAAAAGTCTGCTGACCCTGATCTAAAGGGTCGTTTTCCCCAGTTAATTCTGAGGTGATATTTAGTGCTGCAGGAGGCCTAGTGGCTCCCAGACTTGGCTACACATTGGAATCACTTGATGGGCTACTGATTGAGATTCCTGGGCCCCCAGGCCATGCCCAGTGACATAACCTCTTGGACATGGCCCAGAAATCTGTATTTGTAGCCAACCAGCAGGAGCCGGTGCTGTGAACCCTTGTTCATAGATGCATTGGTTAAGATGATTATTTTGTTTTCCCTGAGGCAAATGCCTTGCCCAAGAGGATGAACGTGGTCAGTCTCAAAGCCCAGGCGTCCTGATACCTGGAGGGCTTTAAACCCCTGAATCCTGAGCCTCAGTCCAGAGTTTCTGGTTCAGCAAGTCTCAGTGGGACCTGAAAATGTGCATTTTTCATAAGCTCCCGGGTCCTGCTGATGCTGGCCTGAGAGCCACCCTTGGAGAACTAGTTTGTAGGGCTTGGCAGTATATGTGTGGGGTTTTTTTTTCTTTAACCATGTTCTAAATAAAAGCATGTGATACACAGTCTTCTCTCCAAAGCACGTTCTTTAAAATAAAACACAGATGGCTACACACACAGTCCAAGTACCTTTGTTGACTGGCGCACCATAAAGGAGTCCTTCTCAGGGTCTTGTCAAAAACAAAATGTCGTCTGGCCGTCTTGGTTTTAAATACTAACACCTGTCAATGGTTTAGTCTGTAACCGGGTGTTCTTTTCTGGGTTAAGGGAGAGCCACTCCCAGGCGCAGCAAAAGTAAGAAGAGCCTGTGGGTTAATTATATCCCAACACATTTCCACGGAAGGTCTGCTGCTGAAATATTTCAAAAAATGAGCTAATTGTGCTTATACACTTTCAGAAGTTGCTGTGTGCATTTTGACACCCAATGCTTTTAATATTAAAACGCAGTTAAATCATTATGCGCCATGCTGGGTAAATACAGAGCCCCCATTTTCTTAGGTGCCAGAGCAGGAGAAGGAAGGAGAGTGTGTGTTTAGAAGCTGCTGGAAGAGCTCCGAAGCTTTTGATAGGTACCTTAGCTTTAATATACTATGCTATTCATTGTCCATGCCACCCTGGCATAGAGAACATTGGGCTGGTAACTGGAAATGGGGCCAGGACTAAGGTAAGGCGGGCTGGGTGTACAGGATGCAAAGTGTAAAGAAACGGTCACGTGTTTGCACCCCCCCCCCCCCAAAAAAAATTGGGTCATCCTTATATTGTGTGCTCTGGCCATCTGCCTCTCCCCTGTCCTGGCCCAGATCAGAACCTAGGAACTTAAGCAAGACTCCCTAGGACAAGAGGCCCATCTGTAGAGTCAAACTCCCTGTTTTCCCTTACTTTGCTTGAATGATTCATTGACAACTTTTAAAATACTCTGAGAAATGACTCATTTTTAACAATCCTTCCCTTGTGTCAGTACATTTTAGTGAACTTGTGTAAGTTACCGCAGTGTGCCGGCTCTGCAATGTGTAATGTGATGGTTTTGATTATTCACACGAATTTTTGAGGGAAAATTCCCCAAAGCTTTTCCTAGACAAGGACTTCATAGCCAGCTGTGCAGTCTCCCATTAAACCATAATTTTACATTTCTAAATTCAGCACTTGGACTGTCTCAGGACTTCCAAATGCAGTGGCTTCATTTCAGAGGTTTAGGTGGTCATATCTAGCTGTTGGGGTGTTCCAAATGGTTCTTGTAGTAATTCTGAAATAGTAGTATTTCTCAGTCTTCCAGTGAGGGTAACTGAGTAGCCAGCCCTTGAGAATTCGGCAAGTATTTTTGTCTTCTGGAATGATCTCCTGTTCTGAAATGTATCCATCTTCCTGCCATGTCAGAGTTCACAGTGGCTTGCTCGAAGCATCTGCTTTGGCTGTTGAAAAGGGAGCTAATGACAGATGTTTTCTGGGTGTTGCTGAAAACCAGCCACTCTTGGGACAATGGGCTGGAACATATGCTGTCCCCAGTTTCAGGGAGCTTTTGTGACAAAGGACTCGAGATCAGGCGGCCGGGGAATGTTGCCCGCATGCCTTTGTAAAGAGTAAATCCTGTCTGATTAACCTAATTTCCTTCCCTGAGCAATGATAAACCAGACAGATGAAAATTGCAGATTTTTCAACTTTTGCATTGATTTTTTTTTCTAACTTGAAAAAACATACAGAATTAAAACTTGAAGGTTGTTTAAAAAAGTTATTCTTTATTTTTTCCCTTCACCAAAGGACTGAACTTGCCTTAGAAAAGCAGTGTATGTGCCTCATACACATTCAGTGGAGGGCACACAAGAGAAAGCAGATGTCAATTTCCAAATCATACTTATTTTGGATATTGCTTGTTTGGGAGATTCTCTGCAATGGTACGATGGTGTAAATACTGTAGAGATAATAATTCCTGCCTTTTGAGGAAACCCATTCTCAGAATTATCCATTATTGGCTCATTGCTATCTTTGATGGAGATTTTAGAATAGTTTACAGATGTTGCTTTTAGCTAAAAGAACAGAGAGGCTGTAGTCACATTTTCGCACCTATGATATGATTAGTTAATAACTTTTGTAAGTTTGAGCTATGGTTTGAAATGAATTATTTTTTCTCTTAACAGATGTATTGATATAATTCACATTCCATACAGTTCACCCATTTGAAGTATATAGTTCAGTGGGTTTTGTTACGTTCACAGTCATCTCAGCCATCCTCACAATCAGTTTTAGAACACTTTTGTTACCTAAAAAAGAAACCTTGTTTCCCTTAGATGTTACCCCCAATCCTTCTGCCCGCCCTTCCCCCCACCCCAGCTCTAAGTAGCTGTTTTCTGTCACTACAGATTTGTCTGTTCTGGCATTTCATATAAATGGGATTAGACAATGTGTAACCTTTTGTGACTGGCTTCTTACACTTAGCGTAATGTTTTCAAGGTTCGTTCATATTGTAACTCGTACCAGTATTCTGTTCCTTTTTGTTGCTGAATGATATTCCATTGTATGGCTATGCCACATTTTATTTAAAAGAAACAGTCTTTTAAAGCTAACTAAAAAAGAAAAATATAAAAGAAAAAGAATGGCTAGCTGTGTATGGCCACTTTTTATAGGGTTTATAATGGGTCACACATTTGATATTCCTAAAAGTAAGGGTGATATTGAGATGTGTAAGCTTAAGACCAGAATAAGAGCCATGAGATAATTTTGTATGTTTTAAAAAAAAAGGTTAGACTTTAGGCACAATTTCTAGTTAGGGTCTCATATCTGAAAATGGGCACTTTCTGTTTTCAGAGTTCTGAGAAGATGGAAAGATCACTTAGGCTTAGAGAATGGGCCCTAAAGAAGCAACCCAGGGAGATGGGTCATTTAGCCAGGAGGTGGCTAGGGAGTTAATGTGAGCAGATAGGATGCTTAACATAAATAGTGCAGGCCAGCCCAGCTGTTCTCTCCCACTGGGGCAGTGGATGGCAGCCCAGGTAGGAGAGCTGCTGGCACCAGCAGGGACATCCTGATCTGAGGATCTCAAGGGCAGGATGGTACAACAGCAGAGGGGCTGACTCTTAACCTTAGAGAATAGTTGGCCTTTCATGTGTCTGGAAAAATAGTAATGCCACAATTTTAGACCTGAGCATTGCCAGGAATAATTTTCCTCCTACCTCTTCTTCCAGGCAGGTGAGACTGTCAAGAATATTTCCTTGTACAGGTGAGACTTTTGTGTTGTCCTGACCTCAAAGGGACAGACAGTAATCACTCAGGTTGCCTCGACATTTGACAACATGGTAAAAGTGTAGCAATTTTTGAAGGGAGAGCATGTAACTTTAAGAAACGACCTATATTCATCAATTTTTGAGATTCTATAAGGGGTGTCTAGAGTCATTCCCAATTCCTTTTAGTTCAAGTTCACCTGTGAGAGAAAACCAACATGTTGAGAGCAAAGAGGGCTTCTGGTTTATGGATCCAGCCTCCTGTGGTTCTGCAGGCCATCTCCCACATGGGGGTAATGAGGGCCAGTGAGTCCAGGCCTGGAGAGTAACACAAATGAAGTGGCTAACTGTTCAGTACACCTGCTAGTTAGGGAATCATGAAAGGAATTCACTAAACTCTTTAAGTCGATGAATGTTTGAAAGCCAGAGGCAAAACAGTGAGTTAATTTTTTGGGTATCTGCTGCCTAGTAACTCTTGTGAATGAATGGATTTAGGATAAAACTGAAAATAAGAACCTAATAAATGAGTTAATTTACATTTGCATAGAGAGCAGGAATGTTCTTAAACATCCAAGATTAAGCCAATATACCTAATCATTCATGGACAGTATGCTTGTGGTCTTTTTATTACTTTGTGACTTTTTTTAAACCTAAGCCCTCAACTGTATTGCCCTTCGTTATTTGCCTAAAGTTATATGCAGACTTCGCTTTTAGAGGGCTGCTTCATAGCATACCTGTGTCTGTCTCTCCATCCCCCTAACTAATGATTGGTAACTCATTTCCTCAACTAAACCAGTTTGTATATATTAAGTGATACTTCTATTTTTTCCTCTTAGTTTGCGTTAAATTTGGTTTCATCTTCCCACAGGACCCAATTCAGCAAATAAAAGAGAAATCATGATTTTGCACATCTGAACAGTCTCCACAGGTCACTATCTCACATTATTCCTGTGAGCACTGAAACGAGGTGTGTGTGGAAGTGCTGCGTAGTAAGCCTGGCGTTTACATAATCCTCTCTAGTTCGTAAGGCATTTTCATTGGGTTGTCATCTCATTTTGATCCTCGTAGCAGCCACGTGACCCAAACCTCTGCTTTTTAAAACATCAGCTATAGAGATCTGTTTATTTCTACTTTCTTTTGGCCTAGAAGCAATCTCGGGGGCCCATCAGTACTTGGGACTGGACTTCCCAGCATAAAACAAGCTAAGTAGCTGCAGAGTGAGATGTCTGAGGAGTTGTACCTTGTGGGTTCAAGTATAACTTTTTCTTAAGAAGTGTGAAATCATGCAAGGGAAAAAGACATCCCCAGAACCTAATGACCACTTTTCATTCTGTCCTGAAAGACTTTCAAGTTCAGAAACGTAAAATTTGACCTCCAGGTAGAAATAAAGTTTTTATGCTGCTGTTTTACGTAAAAGCCATTTTAAGTGCAGGAAAAAACCTGCCCCCACCTCCATCAGCTTTTTAAAAGCACTCATTTTCAGGGGTAAGAATTGCCATTAGAACGAATTTACCACGTGGCCTTTTCCTCATCTTTCTTCCTGCCAGTGTCCATTCCAGTTCTCAAGCTCTTTGAGAATTTTATTTGGCTTTCTAAGATTCTTTTTGATCTATAAGTGTAAGCAGCTAGGGGTTGGAGTGTCAGATTTAATATGTCAAGCCAGTATAAATAAGAAATGGCTGAACAAATTGATGATGTTTGTTGATGAAAACATACTTTCTATGATTGCCAGACTAGGCAGAATGGACTAATATGCTGAGGGGTATCAGTGTAGACCAATTAATTTTTTACTTTCCTAAAAGCATTCCTCTTTGTCTCATAGAAACTCCAGGTCTAAAATTGCCATTAGGTTCAGATTTACTGAATAAATAGTTTAGAGGTCAGTCTTCTCAGTTACTTTGTGTAAGGAAAGTCTAAGCCATCTGGGCTTTTTGTGCTTTTATTATACTGGCTCTAAGAACAACAAAATGGCTTTTTTCAGGTTAAGGCAGGTAGACGTACACAGCCTACCATCTTAATTTCTTTTGCATGGGTTGGCATATATCTTAGCTGCTTTTGAAATGTTGGAAAGATTTCAAACCAAGGTGGAGAAGAACAAAATAAATCGATGTTTCTTTCACAGCTAAGTTACTAGTTCAAATATTTTGTAAACAGGTCCTCTGAAATAACTATGTTTATTTAACACCATTTGGATGTTTCTGTAAATTTGTTAATCTGTCTTTTTTGCCAGATGTTTAAATTATGTCTGAATCATGCAACTGTGATTTGGTTTCAACATATACAAGAAAAAAATATCAGATTCTGAGATACTTTGGTGTTCATGTATTTTGGAAGTTTCCCCTCCAACCACGAAACTCTGCAACACTCTTCAAATGTATCCTCCTGCTTTGACCTTACCTTTTTTTCTTTGCTAACTTACACTTCTATAGGTAGGTACGTTATTCTTGGTGACATGAAGACTCTATTAGTACAAATTAGTCATTACTGACTTTGATATGAATCTGTTACTCTTAAGATTATGCCTAGAAACTGTCTTTTGAATTAATTTTTAGTTACGAATGGAAAAGCCATTATGTTTAAAAAGCAGGTGGGGCAGGGGATTAGATCTCCACTGTGGTCCTGCAGATCAGGCTGAATATAGCAGTCAGTAAATGCATGTAATGTACAGATTACAGACTGAAGCCATTTTTTCAGTTATCCAAATGGGAGGAGAAAAGGGTTTTAAAGATAATTCAAATAAAGAATGGAAGGCTTCCTTTCTAGTTGCTATTATTTTAATTTTCCTGAGTAATATTTTTATTTACAAATGTAGTTGAAAAAAACTCACGTACCCACAAGGTGTGCTGGTACCCTAGGCAAAACAGAAGAGCCCCAATCTGTACCCCGTAGGACTTATTCCTAAGCGGTGTAAGCAGTTATGGCAAGTGGGGCCAGTATTGGTGGTGAGGCTGATGTAGACGCTGGCCCCTGAGTTGTATGGTAGGGAGACTGGGCCTTCTGTGTGGAGCTGATAAGAGACAATCCAGATGTTCTGCTACTGGCAGTATCGGCAGCTAGTGCTTCCCAAAGACTTAACTAGGGGACACCAGTCCCAAATGATGATGGGACAAGCAGGTGGGGGATGGGTTAAATCACATTTGAGAAAGGCCACATTGGTTTTCAGAAATTAAGAGCATGTATTTCATCTTAATTTCTGCAGTAAAGAAATGTTTCTTCGCTGAATAATGCTAACCAAAGAGCAAGAGAAAGCTGTTCATAAACCTAAGACCCCCTAAGCAGCATTTCCTTGGGGAAGTGTGGCGCCAGGTGATGCTTCCTCCTTGGTGGTTGCTGTTTTCATTTGGGTTCTTATTATCAGTGTTAATCAGTTCAACAGGGTGTTCTCTAGGATATGAGTCTTGTACGAGTATCATTCGGATGTCTTACTATTTTTAAATAACTTTAGAAAGTGTGTTTGGCGGTTGCTTGTCTCCCTTCCTGGACTCTGAGCTCCATGAGGGTAGAGACCCTGCTGCTTTAGTTCATCTGTGTCACTCCAGTGCCTGCCAGAATCCAGCCGTGTGAGAGCTGTTCTGTGACTGTTGAATGGGTGAAGGAATGAAGACCAATTTTTTGTTCTAGACTAGATACATTTCAAATTATAATACTGTGTTTACCACTGTTTTCATTTGGATAACCGAAAAATAGCTTCAGTCCATACTCTGCACATGACATGCACTTACTGACTGCTCTGTGCAGCCTGATCCGCTGGGCAACCGTGGAGAACTGATCCCCTGCTCCATCTGATCTTTAAATATCATGGCTTTTCCACAGGTAATTAAAAAAATACAGGATTTATTTACAGCTGTGCTAAGGGCAACGATTTATCTTAAGTGGCTGAAAGAGATATATCTTAGAGGCTAAATACGACTTTGATGACGGAGCGAGGTCCCAGCTGTGATTGCCACCAACTGAATACCTGGGCAATTATATAACCTTACGCGTCTGTTCTCTCATCTGGGAAATGATGGTGGTAATCCTTACCTGTCAGGGTTGGTTTGAGGGAAAGGGAAGGGATTGCTTAGTAATGAGCTGACATCATATTTACTTAGCACCTGTTGTGTATTAGGAAGCGTCATCCCAGAGGCAGTCCCTAGACAATAATGACCTTCCCCGCCCTTTAATACCACCTGGCTAATTACGAACCTGTTTTGGCTACCCAGCTTCTCTTAATCCTATTCTAGACAATGAAGAAGCTAGGTAATGTACGTGTTGGAAGATAACCAGTGAACTGTGAGCTCTTTCATGGTGACCAAAATCTAGGAGAATTTCTTTTTATGGTAATGGACTCTCTGGAGAGCCAGGAGTTAGCCTTGGGTGTGGAAGGAGAAAGAAAGGGACATGGCAGGGCCATTCTATTACACAGTGTCTCACACACCCAGAAGTGACTGTCACCCTTAATGACTTTATGGTGGTTTTCAGTGTTACAGAAAGCTGGGTGTGAGGAACCTTCATCCAAACCCTCTTTAGACTTAATGACACTTAAAGGTAGTAATGTTCTGATTAGTCCTCCAATAGCTTGGCTTTCTGTTTGGCCTCATTTCACTTTGAAAACAAAATCAGTAATGCAACCCACAAGAACAGTTGGTCATGCTCAGTCTGCATTTGCTGTAATTCCTCAACACCTGGATGCTGTCGCTCAGTGGCTCCCAGGCCTTTGGGTTCCTGCATCCGGAAACTCTAGGAGACCAACATAGTTGTCCCATCTTCTCTATTGTCAGGTAAGGGCACTGAGTAACTCTTGGCATCATTTTAATTTTAAAAGACAGTTTAACACACCAAAATCGGGAAAAACAGAATCTCAGAATAAAGGACAGCCTTTCAAGTTGAAGAAATGAAGATTTATGAAAAACTCATTCCATTGTCTTAGGTTTCTCATTTGGCTGTTGAAAACTAGCAGCCCCTATGAAGGGTTTGGAAGTCTCTGCTACAGTTAATTCAATAATAGGGATCTTTTACCTGTCGGGAAAATGCACTCCCAACGCCAGGCTAGTAATTCCTAGGTCTTGTCTTAGCAAGAGGTTTAGTTCTGTAGCAGGTATTTAAAGAGATTCTCATCCTTATGCTTAAAGATAAGGTTTGGTTATTTTTATGTGTCTAGTTAATAGTTCATTTAAGTTGTTTTGGTAGGATAATTAAGACAGTCATATTCAAAAAAGCAACATCTGGAATACCTCTGTTTCAGAGAAAATCTTACTGGAGAGTTTACAGATTGTACAGACTTTATAAGGAAGGGTGGGTGGAAATAGCTCCCTCATTTCTTAATTGTGGTTTCTATAAACTTTTTCCTGGTTCTGTAGACCTTGACTTGAAAACTACTGATGGGGAATAATAATCTAGTCAATATAAGGGAATGATTAGTCAACATAGCACGTGTTCTTAATGTTGCTATCGCTTTCACCTAATTTCACAATTTGGTTGACATTTTAGCTGACAAAAATTGATACACAAAGTGAAATTTAAAATTCATGGTTGAGTGTGGAATAGCCTCTAGAATGCTGTTTATGTCAGTACACTGTAACACTATTTGCCCTTTGCTTTAAAAAAAGACATTCTGAAAGTTCAGTAGATAAATTAGCAAAAAGATAAACTGAGTTTTCTTCATTCTTAAACATTCCTCTTTTGCCATAATTACGTATTTGCCCTTTTTGGCTGTGATTATAAAGAAAAGAATCTAGTTGTTGGAGAAGGCCTAGTGGATAAATCTTGGACCATTGGATATAAGGTTTATTTTCAGGAATCATTGTCCTCCCTGGCACTTATCTCACTAAGATGCTCTGAAAATGAAAAAAAAAAACATGAAAATTAAAGGTCTGTGTTAATATGTGATCTGGACTTGATAGTGAAATGTATTTTTCTTCTGTGATTTATGTAACATACTCAGTGCCCATTTGGTCAACCCTGTACTGGCCAGTTATTCAAAGAAAAAGAAGTGCATAAAAACTGGAGGAAAATTTCCTGGTAACATGATTTGGAAGAATCACTCTAAGGATGATACACAGGGAATGCTAGATGCAAAAATGGAACAGAATGCCCTGGGTTTATCAAGGGAGGAGGAAACAAAGGAAAAGGGGGTTGATTGTGATTTGTGACTAGTTTTAAGCAGCTGATTCATTGAGTGACCTAGGACAACCCACTTTTCTTGTGCCCACTTTTTCCCTCTTATGTCAGTCTTTTTGTTTATGGGATAAATTATAATGTAATATGGGTTAAGTATTTGAAGTTCTTATGTAACCACGTAGTTATTATTTATTGGTGCCACTTAACCTTCATAGACTAACTTGTGTAAACTGGTTTTGAAGCTATTAATGAACTTCAGAAGACCTAGAAACTTCTGGCTAAGAGTTAACTTTTTATTTCCCAAGATTGTTTCACTCCTTTAAGGGAGAGAATCTGTAATTTTGTCCATCACTATGTATTTGATGTGCTATACTAGAATCCAAGTACTTAACATAGATGCAATTTTAAAATACAATTACATTTTAACTTGATTTTTTAGCAATAGCAAGCAAGAGTGACTGTTTTAATGTTATTTCAAAAGTCGGGTGAGGGAGTTTCCAGCACCTTTTGGACACAAACAAAGCAATGTATTTTGAAACGGGAAAATAGCCCACACTCTGGGGATGCACAAGCCCCCACCTACTGTAGCCTGGCATGCTCAGACAGGTAGGTGTACCTGTGGCTCCAAGCCCTGTCTGCCACCAACTAACACGTTATTTAAACTTTCTGGGCCTCAGTTTTCTCATTTATAAAATTGGGATTAGAATAGCACCTTCCCAGAGGGCTGATTGCCTGGTAGCACATAGCTATTCGCAAATTATACAGATAAGGTTTGCCTTAATTATATGTGCGTGTGTATATAGACGTGCACATATATATGTGTATATAGCTATGCATGCACATGTAAGCTAGGAGAGTATCGGGAGTAGGTCATTGCCACAGCACTTTAAAAGGTGAAGGTCGGGTGGGGAACATGCTTTAAGCTGTAGCACATGAAGGTTTTATGAGGAGTTGTGGGTCAGTGCGGAGTGGGGCTAGCTGGGTGTGGTTTCAGCGGGCTGTGGGGGGCAGGGAATGGCCTTGTGAATATGTGGCCTTGGGCTCAGAGTTCAAGGAGAACAGGATGAAGAACGGCAAGGGGAACCAGAATCCATGGCAGGATATCCAAGGAAGCCTTTGACAGTTTCATAATGGAGCTGATGGGTCACCTGCCAAACAGCAGGCATCTTATCGCGGCCATAATGATGCCCACGTTTCCAGGTTCCCCTAAACCTGCACATTGTAACCAGCTGTCTGATGTTCACAGCCGCCCTGTAGCTGGGGAAGGCAAGTATTTTTACAGTCTTTGGACAGATTAGGAAAGTTCCAAGAACTGAACTGATCGGAGTCAGGTCCCATCACTGAATTCAGAGCTGCTCTGAGGCAATTTCCCTTGCACTTGGTCACCCTGTGCCTGGAGCCCCTGCACCCTTTTAAAGGTCCTTTCAGGATCAGTTTCCCTGTCCACCCTTTTCCTTGACTGGCTCTCAGCTTTTATTTCCTCAGCTGCTTGAACAGTGCTGGGCATGGAGTCAGTACATTTTGAACAAAAGAGCTTCTGGCAAAAGGCCAGCGGACTTAAACCTCCATCTGAGTCCATACACACTTCAGAAACTACACTTACTTAACCTGGACAGCGTGGCGACACATTTTTCTAAAGCATGCATCTACGTTTAAAGGATTTTCTGTAAGATGTTATTTTCTAAGGGCTGGCTTTATACTGTGAAACCAAGGATAGACTTGCCACCTGATTTTATTCTGTAATACTATTCCCACTCCTAGCAATACCCTCCCCACAAAAGGTTATTCTCATGGCTTCTGTGACTGAGGCCATTTTGTCTAGTTATCAGATACTGTGCTAATCTCAGCAGGAAACATTACAGTTGTGCCCAGCTGTGGGCTAATATATGCCAAACCAATTGCAAACAACTCAAAGCCCCCAAGCCCACCAGAATCTGGAATAATGAGGCAGGACAAAGAGATTATGGGCTTTATTATCAGACACACTAATGAAAAAGCTTATTAAGGAAAAACAGTTTACGAGATGAGTTGGCATACAAGTCAGCTTCTATTGTTAAAAGTTCAAATAGAAGTTGGCTTTGTTGGAGTGCCTGAATTAGTTATTAGCGTCTCAGATCACAAAGGCTCTTCCGTTTTGATGGTCTTTGGAGCTAATGAAACAACCATCCTTTCTCTCTTAGAGAAAGTTAAAAAATTGAAAATGTTCAAATGAAAACTAACCTCTAGTGCTTTCTCGTGCACAATTTAAAAGGTATTAAATTTAGAGACAAACTGTAGTGTCAGTGTGAGGTAAAGACATTTTAAGCCATTTTCTTAAAATCTGGAAAATCTGTTGAGTAATAGCAGGCTTAACAGAATCTTTTGAGTTGTTAATAATTTGTTACCTTTTGTACAGAAATATTGTCCCCATTTTAATAGGCTTAGCTCAGGCAACAAAATAATTACTTGTAATACCTCAATTCTTCTAACACGTCATGAAGAGACCTTTAAAACTGAAATTGTTTCAAAACATGAATTGTTTCTGAATAATGCTTTTTCTCGGGGGCTGTCTTTAGGGTTATGTAAGCAGCTTCTAAATATTTTAAAGCACCTCTCTTTTTATTAAACAAAAATAACCCTGCCTATGCTGAATCTTTTCCTCCCCCCATGTATTGGTTTTAACTTTATTTGTAGCAGCCAGACTTTTTAAATAACGGCGCGGTCTATTTTTTTGTTGAGCCTCAGTGGCAAGTACAACATCTCCTCTTCTAAGATGCAGAAGACTGGTAAACAGTTTTGTCTATCTGATCTAGTTTACCATGGGAGAGTAGCAGCTTGTTTGTTCCTGGAGGGTTAGTAAGTGCTACACCATGTGTTTTTCACAGGGGCTTCTAAGAGCCCAAAGAACCAAATGTTGCTAGTGAAATGGACAGCGGAGAGTCTCATATGCTTAAGCTCTGTGAGTCTCATATGTCTAAACTCTGTGCAGCATTAGTTTCTCTTTTTCATTGCTGTGTCAGTCTCCTCTGCGGAAATCTGCGGAGACTGTCAGAGCTTGCTAGATTGTGTTCACCCCCACCCCCTTCCTGTCTCTTCTTCATCCCCAGTCAGCCCAGCTTTGCCCTGGCTGCCTACACTCCTACTTTCTTCCTTCCTTGTCCACTCAAGTTGGAATGAAAGGACACAGATAACTTATTATCACTATGACCAAGTAGTCTGCCTAAGCATGGGGCGTGGGAGAGCAGACTTGAACCCTGGTCTTACAGGTCATGTTGAATGTGAGGGCGTTTCTGGGTTTTGTTCTTAACTACCTAGGCATTGAAGTGATGTCAGAATCTCTGGAATCTTCTTCCTCTTTTTTTTCCTTGAAGTAGTGCTAAGCCGCTGAAGCACTAAATCCTGACACCCTTCTTTCCCCAGTATTCAGCTGGTTAAGGCCCTACAGAATCTGTCTTTGCGAGCTGACAGTACCCAGAATTCAGGTCCACAATTGTTCATGCTGTTTTATGGATCCTTTTCTTGGATTTTCTTTCCCCACCCAGACACATGGGGTATGTAGTGGAACATCAGTAATAGTGATAGCATTTGTTGAACTTGGCTGGGTACCATGCCAAGCTCCTTATAACTGTACCTCGTTGTCCCAGGAGCCTTCTGCTCTAGTTATCTCTGGTGTCATCTCGGGCATGTAGCAGGAGCTTTCCAGGTCAAGGGAGACTGTGGTCTCAAATGCTGTTTAGTGGTTTCCAGTTTGTCACCTGCATCATCGTTTTAGCCAGTTGCCAAAACCCAGTGTATTGGCTCTGCCAATATCTCTGCCCAGTCAGAACCTCTGGGGAAGGGGCCCCGGTGGCCCAGTGTGCACAGTTCTAGTAATTCTTGACACAGTAACGCTGGAGGATGACCCCCACCTCCACCATGTCCAGCCTCAGCCTGGCCTCTGTTCCGGGTCTTCTACTCTGACCACAGATTCCTTGCTCTGGTGCTGCACACTGCTACCCAATTCTAAATTGTTGTTCGGTGAAATTACAGAAATCAATTCAAAAAGCAAGGTAACAATACCGATTTTGCTTATAAGTCATAATGACTATCATGCTAGTATACATCAGGGGGCGTCTCATTCAGTGTGAAGATTAAACAGATGTGCCATTTCTCTGGGCTTTCCTGGGATGTGCAGCCACCCACGCAGGTGTCCCCAGTGCAAGTGTATAACGTTCCTTTGTGGCTGTCCAGTGTGCTTACCGGTGTCTGCACGTTTTGGGGGGAGGATGCTCTTTATAAAAACCTGTTCAACATATTGTTGGTGCTACTGGCTCTCACAATGATTCATTTTGAAATAGTGTATTGTCTTAAAGAGGTATGCGTCCTGAACGGATTCTCAGCCTGGGAGTTAGTTCAGAATTCCAAAATCCTTTGCAGAGTTAACAAAACTACATAAAAGTTTCTGGGAGTTCTGGTTTTACTTGATTTCTGCCTGAATAAATACCGTATTCAAGGGATTAGTTAAGTGGAACAAAGTGCTAGACTATCTGATTCACGTAACCTCTTGTTCACAACCATCAGAGAGGGGAAATACCTTTCAGTAGACAGTCACATGTGGAAAGACCTATTGCCATATATTTAAATTCTCCATTAACAATTTTTGAGGCCTTAAGTATTTATTATCGTGTCTACTCAGATTAAAAAGATTTCTTCTATATTGAATATTTCCCATCGATTAAAGGAAACATTGATCCTGTGCTCAGGTACCGTGCAAGCAGAGAAGTTGCATTTATTTGCCTGGCGCCTTTTTGCCGGTATGCACGTGGTAGCGTCGTGGAAAGTCAGAGCACTGGGAGGTTTGAAAGCCGACCAGTCGCGTTGGAGGCTCACCTTGCCTTGTGAACACCCACCGCTCTGCCTCCAGGCCCCTGATGTGGGGACCTGTGAATAGAACGGGTTAGTTGATGCCACAGCTTTGTGCCTGAGCAACATCAGGTCTGCAGCGACCTGCACAAATTTGGCCTCGTGTGAAGTCGCCTGAATTATTTAGGAAACCTGATGTTTGTAACAATTTTGCTCTGCTAGAACGATTATTATATTGTTTTGTCGATCACCTGAAATAGTGGTTAATAGAGTGATCTCCAGCAGAGGCCTGTTGGGTCAGCTCTTGAATAGATAATGTGAACTCCCAGTGGGAGGAGCTCCTGCAGGCGGCTTTTGCGCAGGGGCCGTGACCTGGCTGTCAGGAGTAGCAGGCGTGGTGAGCATTTACTCTGAGGCAGGGGCTGCGCTAAGTGTGACTTGGCTCACAGAACCACGGGAGGCACGCCTCGTATTTTCCAGTTTCTAGTTGTGGAAACAGGCATGGAGTGGGGAGGCATGGTTTCTGCAGCCATGCACCCTTGACCGGATCTGAGCTGGGGTTTGAGCCAGGGTCGGTGGGATGCCAGAGACTATGGTCCTAACCATGGTGACTCGTGACGATTACTGTGTATACTATAGATTAAGCAGATAGCTCCTCAAGACTTACACGTGTCCTCCTGAAGCCCCAGATGTAGCTTTGTGTACTCTTTCCTCCTACTTGGACCACACCAAAGATGCCCAGGCTTTATGCAGCCCAGGCTTACCAGCCAGGGGGCATTATGGCATCTGGAAATGTGACGGGTTCTGCCTTACTGCCACTAAAACAGACCAGAGGCATGTAGGGGCAAGGGCATTAACCACCTGCTCATGAACAGTGGAGAACTCTCTTGTCTGAATACTCGAAGTGCACTTTACCGGGGCCCGGGCTCTCATGGTGGGGCACCCTGTGGGTGCTGGAGTTCTTCACACAAGTAAGTGTAAAGCCAGTGAGGGCTGGGGGGACGGCAGGATGGTGGAGATGTCTTGTGGAGGAGCAAAGTGTGGGTGCGGGGAGCAGGGCACACCAAGAGTAAGGGGAGCAGGGCTATGGTGACCAGGCCGGCCTGATATGAAGTGCACTTGGGCGTCCTCAGCCTATTCCTTCTCGGCTCCATCCGTTCTGCCCTCTCCACTGTTCCTGGCCTTGGCCTGTCTGCACTGCCTTGGGCTCAGCTTCGCTTCTCAATGGTTAGCCTTGGGCTTGCGATTTTTGCAGGATGGGTCCACTTGTCATGCCCAGGCTGACCTTGCTCACTCAGGGAGTGCTGGCTTGACCGAATTTCTGCCCTTGGTTCCCTCAGCTCCCGTTGGCTCCTGCCTTTTAGTCCGCAGAGTCCCATCAGTGGGATGGCTGTGAGGGGCTCCCCATGTTTGAGGTGGGCTCGGATGGCAGTGGGTGTGGAGTGTCTGTGTGTGTCACGTTCTGGACCAAGGGCCTACCTCAAGTATTTTTTTTTAAAACAACAGCTTTATTGAGATAATTCATACCCCACAGAATTCACCCATTTAAAGTGTACTGATTGGTGGGTTTTCGATATTCAGAGTTATATAACCATCACCACAATCAATTTGGGGACGTTTTTATCACCCAAAAGGAAACCTCAGACCCTTTAGCAGCCCTTCACCGTTTCCTCCTTCCCATTGCCCCACCACTGGCAACCATTGCTCTACTGTCTGTTTCTGGATTTGCTTATTCTGGACATTTGATATAAATGGAATCATATGATGTATGGCCTTTTGTGTTTGACCTCTTTCATGTGGCATAATGCTTTCAAGGTTCATCTATGTTGTAGCATGTGTCAGTACTTCATTCCTTTTTATTGCTGAATAATATTCCATTGTATAGATATACCACAAGATTATCCATTTATCTGTTGGACATTGTTTCCACTTTTTGGCTAATTGGAATAAAGCTACCGTGAAAAGTAAAATACAACTTTTTGCATAGTCACAGGTTTTCACTTGCTTGTTACCTAAGAGTGGAATTGCTGGGACAAATGTGAACTTTGTGTTTAATGTTTTGGGGGACCTGCCAGACTGTTTTCCAAAGCAGCTGCACCATGTTATATTTTCTCCAGCTATGTATTGATTCACATGCTCCAAGGAACATACACAGTTATCAAGAGATTAAGAGAGCAGGGAATTTTACAAATTTTAAAAATACATGTACAGTTAACCATTGAACAATGCAGGAGTGAGGGGCACTGCCCTTCCTGTGCAGTTGAAAATCTGTGTATACCCTTTGACTCCCCAAGAATTTAACTACTAAAAATAGCCTGCTATTGACCAGAAGCCTCACCAATAACAAAGTCAGTTAACACATTTTGAATGCTATATGTATTATTGTGGGTAAAATTGCATTATTTCCAGAATCTCTTGCCTGGCTTTAGTGTATCCTGCATATCAGTAGGTGTTTCTAAGGGCTGGAGAGCATTAGTCCATTTTTATATCAAGAAGTAATTACAAGGGTGTGCAAGGGTTTGCTCTCTCTTCTGCTGCCTGGTCGAGAGAGAGATGGGATGACTGCTTGTAAGAAATAAATGGGTTTCTTAACTTTTTCTCCCTTTGACCGGTTTTGGTTTCAAAGGTATTTTTGCCCTGGGATTTCCCCCCCGGACTTAAAATTATATACCATATTCTTACAATGAGGAAAAGAAAATACGTTTACAGTACTTTACTATAGTTTTTGGAAAAAACCCACTTATAAGTGGGCCCATGTAATTCAAACATATGGTGTTCAAGGGTCAACTGTGCTGTCATAAGATAGGGATTTATCCATTCATTTCTAATGCAGATCTTGAGGTCTTGGGAATTGATAGCTCTGAGTTTATTGCAAGTTTTCGCAGTTTCCAGATGCCCACAGGGTGGGGGGGCTGCTCCTTGTGCATTTTCATCATCGTATTCTGTATCAGCACCTGTGTGTCCATATCATGCCCACGTGGGGTCACTGTGTGGTTCTGGCCTTTTCCGTAACCCTTGCTGCTGGAAAGTGAACGCAGTCAGAGTGGCCTTAGTGGGTGAAGAGTGAGAGCATTGAAAGTAGGTATAAGTGTTACCGCGGGAGTGGGGAGGTCAGCCCAGTGTCATGTGTCCACATCCTTACAGTCAGATAAGCCCCCTATTTCGTTCCTTTGTCCATATACCAGGAAAACTCTCAGTACATTATATTAATTTTTCTTATTAACGCTTTTTAAAAGAGATCTTTGCCATCTTTAAATAGTGACCTATATATATATATATATTTTTTTTTTTTCTTTTCAGTTTGTTTTCTGGCCCTTCTGTCTCTTGTAATCCTTCCCATAAGTCAGGTAGCGTTTTCCGGTCATCTCTCGAGACTTCGTTGGCGGTGGGTGGGGGCTCATTATTCTGCATTCCAAGCTATTGTGCCATGTTGATCATCTTCCCTGTTATCCCCTAGGTGGTGTGTTTTCTCCTTGAACTTGTACCACAAGTTTGAGCCAAGCTGACCTTTTGTCCCCTTTGTAGATATTTTACCAAAGTAATAGCCAAAAATGACTTTTGGTTTCAGTCTGCTCTCTGGAATCATTCTAAATTCTATTTCTCTTCACTGAATTAGTGAATACTTGGCTTGGTATCTCTTAATTCTTAACACTTGGAAAATGAGTGACGTGCATGAAGTATTGCTTAAAGCAAGGGTTCATAAAATTTATTTTCTTCTGTTTTAAAACTCTTGAGATGTGTGCATATTTGGCTCAGATAGGCCTTTTTCATTTCACTTAGAAGCAGCCAAGGGATTACCCTCATATTATTCAGTTGGAGGCAGTTTCAAGGCAGCCAACAATTGAGAAATGTTAATTTACAACTCAGACCCTTTGGAGTTAAGATTTAAATGACAAAAACAAGATGCTCATTGTGTGATTTCAGACCTTAGAAGAGCAGCCCAGAAATGTTAAAAATTTTTAGGAAGTAGGGAGAGGCATGCAAAAGTATAAGAAGCAAAATTAAGAATACCTACAAGCTACATCCTACTATGTTGATAGATAGTAACTGCACTAGAGGGGGTCAGGATTCAATAATGTGGGTCACTGTTGAACCACTGTATTGTATGTATATTTGAAACCAGCAGAAGAGTGTGTATCAACGATACTTAAAAAAAAAAAGCTTGCAGCCCATTATTAGAGTTTTGTTATGTTTTCTTCAGTCTTTTTGCATGTAAATAAACATTTTTTTTTTAGTTAAACAGAAAACATTTTGAGATCATTGTAGATCGACATGCATTTGTAGGCAGTACAGAGAAATCCCCTGTCCCATTTACCTAGTTTCCCTCAATAACAACTTGCAAAGCTCTAGCACAGCATTGCAACCAGGGTACAGACGCAGATAGAGGTGAGACACAGGACCTTTCCTTTAGCATGAGGATCTGTCATTTTGCCCTTTTGTAGCCAAACCCATTGCTCTCCTGCTCCCACTCCACACTTAACCTCCGGCAACCAGCAGTCTGTCCTCAATTCTCTAAAATTTTGTCATTTCAAGAATATTATATAAACGGAATCATAAACCATGTAACTAGCTTTTTGCCTATGACAGGTGGAGCTGCCAAAAACATTTGTGTGCAAATTGTTGGGCAAACATTAGTTTTCATTTACTTAGAATGAATGCCCGAGAGTACAGTTGCAGGTGTGTGTCCATGTGTGTGGGTGTGCATGCATTAAAAAAAATAAACCTAGGATTATACTGTGTGTGCATAGTATAATTTTATCATTCATTTATTTTAGTAGTGCTATAATGAAAAAACATTTGTATATAGGGATCTTTTCCTCAACACTATTTTTCAACATGGAAAGACTGGCTCAACCACATGAATCATCTTGGTAGGCTTGGCCCTCATGTTGGCGTAAGCAGCAGGAAGTTACGCACATCCTAGCACAACTGTGGCGACAATTGTGATTTTCTCTGTGCACATTTTCCTAAAAAATTGTTATGAAAGAAGTAATATAGTTTAGCATTTAAAAGAAATCTGTATGCAGTTCTTCTATAAAACCACAGTTCCTAATGTTGGGTATAAATTCCAGTTTGAGATCATCTTTTCCTTACTTTGCAAGTACTCTATGATGTTCTTGGGTGTGGGTGTGCACGTGTGCATGCGCACACCAGCCCATTCCTTCCAGCTAACCCAACTTACTAGAGCGGTTAACTTTGTTCCCTAAAGCTCACCACCAGTCAGGGCCAGTGTCCCCTCTGGGTCCTCCTGGTTAGGGGGCAGTTACCTGGGCAAGGGAGTTAGTAGCGTTTGGCACTGTAGGTTGTGGTGCAGGTCTGTCTGTCCTTGGGCGGATAGACGGTCTGTCCACTGATGAGCCGCCTGTGTGTTGTAGACTTCTCCAGCTCTCAGTTCTTTCGGTCAGCCTGCAGAATACAGTGTCATCGGGAAGGTTTGTGCCCTGGGGTTGAGGTTTCCCACCCAGGAACTGACCTGCCAGAGCCGCCTGCCCTTGGTGGGTTGTGTGTATCATCACTGATGCATTTGGTGGTGTGATACTGAGCACATGAGAGTGGGGAGAAACTCTCCATTTTGGGGACAACAGTATGTATAGCAATCACTACTGGGAATGATTTGGACATTGCTTACCTGTGGGATTAGAGAGTTGATCTCATTGGATTCCATTTTGTAGTGAGAGTCTTCCTTGTATATCTTTAGAAAAACAGTCTCTGTCACATTTGGTATTCGAGCTTTCTGTGGTAATGAGTAAGTAAAGAATCTACCCCTCCTTCACCCCTTTTGGCAGAGGGCAGGTGTCACTGGGGGGCTTGGGCCCCCATGTCCTGCCGTAGCCACCCTCCCCAGGCCAGCTGCTCTGCGAGGCCCCGTCTTTGTGCCTGCTCTTCCCGGGCTGTGGTCTGTTACACGTGGCTGGTTCTCACTGTACCTGGGCATTTCCTGTTACAGCCCACCATGCCCCCTCGGGAGGTTACCTCTTTATTTCTCTGATCCGTCGGTGGTCTGTAAGCTCTTTGAAGGAGGGGCCATTTAACTCATGGTTGTATTCCCAGGTCCAGTTCACAGCCTGGGATGAATGACTGGGGGATCTGGAGAGAGTAAATGAAAAATTGAGTGAATGAATGAGAGATTGAACCCAACAGGTTGGAGAGGCGGTGCATGATACGTGTGTTCTGTACCCCTCCTTGCCCTTTGCCTAGCCTCCAAAAAGTCAGGCAGCTTTTTCCCATTTATTCCATTGAGTGCACCCAGGGACTCCCAGAGAGTATGTGGTAGAGCTGGAATTCAAAAGGCTATCACTGTGCTCGTGTCCTTCCAAGGTCTGACTCCAACGGGCATGCTTTTCCACAGTCCCAAGGAACTGAATGCTAGCTGTGCTGTGTGCTGTTGGGCAGGCTTCCTAACTTCTCTGATCCTTTGTGAATTCACCATTTAAAAAACAAGCAACAGTGTTTCCTTTCTAGCTCAGGGTCAAACAAGGTACTATAATCTATGTGCCTGATACATGCAGCCAGCACTCCAGGACCGGTTCCCTCTGCCCAGGCCTCTTCCTCATTTTTTTCCCCCCCAAAATGCCATGCATCATGCTACACCACTGTGTATTGAAAACCTGATGAAAAACAAAATGACTTAATTTCACAAACTAGTTTGAGTCTTTGAAAAAGAAAATATCAATCTTTGTTTTATCTGTATTTCGTAGTTATCCAAGAAACTCACCCAAGGGAGGTTCAAGTAACAGTATTTATATAAAGATGGTTCTTTCCCCCTGTGCCGTGTAATTAAGATGCTAGTAAGCCTATAGTAAATTTGAGCTGAAAACAAAGCACAGCCTCCAGTTTTTCCCTGCATGCTAGAAGAATTGGCATGCGTAATTCTGCTTCTGACTATATTCCAGTGAAACTTTCTGGTGGACTTTTCATTTTTGTGCCTCAACTATTTTCTGCAGTCTCCTGAGGCAGTAGCAAAAACAACAGTCAAAAGCAGATTTTCATTAAGTAGATGCTTCCTTCTTAGACTTCTCCTAAGAGTGTAGCCCCTGAAGTCACTGAAGCTTAACATGAGGAAGCTCATTTTTGGTTTATATGATTGATTATTTTAGCTACATGTCAGGACGCAGAAATTGTTAACTTTTATGCTTGATCTGATTGTACTTTAAATCAGAAGTTAACGAATGAATAAATGTAAGAAAAAAGGAACGTAAATTAAAAGAGGCCCCCTCAAAAACAGTGTAGAATTCCAGGGAAAGTCTACACAAGGCCAGCCAGATCTGTGCAAGGGAATTAAAATAGAAGAAGAAAGTATGTTGTCAAATAGTTTTTATCAGCATAGAGGTCAAGATCGTTGTAAAAAAAATGTTGAATTAAATGTGTAACCCTCCCTTGTGCTCATCCCCATCTTCCGCACAGCTGGAGTTCAGGCTCTTATCTGAAGAGTCCAGGCTCCTCTCTCTGTGCCAAGGCTCTTGATTATTTCCTTACAGCCTGTTCTGCATTGTTCCTTGAACGATATCCCTTCATAGGAACAGATACCTTTTTGGTTCTCATTGGTGCCAATTGCTGTGACTTACCACATTGTTTTCTTTAGTTTTCACAGTAATTCAGTGAGTTGGGTATCATTGTCATTCTTATTTTATAGATGGGGAGAATCATGGGCCAGGGAGGTTAAGTGTGTGGCTCATCGTCCCTGAGCCGTAAAGAAACAGATCTAGGAGAAATGAGTCCCACCAGATCTGCCTCTCCTTATTATATATGATACGCGTTTGGAAGGTCAGAACCATTTATTGAGTCTGTTTAGTGGGCAAGGCTGGGTGGGCACTGTGGAATAAGACTGGGATGCTGCTTGCCCTTGGGGAGTTTTCAAACTGGTTTGCAAACCATAGTAGTGAAGTATGAAATCAGTTTAGAGGGTCACAGCCAGCCTTTAAAAGAAACAGTGGAAAATACTGGGATGCCTTGAACACTGTGATATGTGTTTTATGTGTATAGTAGTTTGCAGTATAAAACATTTCATGCTGTAGTTTGTGGTCAAGAGTTGAAAGATGCCCAGGGGTCCCAGGGTGGGAGTGAGGTGTCTTTTATTTTAAATAAAATAGATTAGATAAGTGATTACACCTGTCATAAGGAACTCTGAAGACAGCACCCATGACAGAATAAGGAGGACCATGGCAGGGTCTCCCTTATTCTCACAGACTCACATAGTAAGTGGTCTCCAGGCAAGACCACTGGTGCCTCCTGGGAGCGCAGCATTTGTGCTGAGACCTCAAGGAGCAGACAGCAGGATGTGAGTGGCCCTGAGAAGTGGGACAAAAGTAGAAATAGTATGGACCATATTATCTGACTATATACAGTACAGTTAGAAAATACATAACAAAAAAACCAGCAAACAGCAGTGCCTAGAAACCGTCACCATTGCCCTCATTAGCACCCACCACCTGGAACGGGCACAGAAGGAAGAATCCAAAGCGAAATTATACGAGTACCATGCTGACTTGAGATTTATTTCCACCCCATGTTTTTATTTCTTTGTTATGCTTTCTTTGTTTCTCTATGTTTTATGAAAGGTTTTGCTTCTAGGCTTTGCTCACTCATCCCTTGTATCTACCTAGACATCTGCTTGGTTAGTGTGTGAAGGCATTTCTAGATCGGGCATCTCAACGGTGGCACTCTTAGGCTGGGTAATTCCCTGGTGTTCAGCAGCATTTGTGGTCATCACTGACTTGATACCAGTAGCACCTTTCCTGTCTCCTCCAGTGTGACAACCAAACATGTTTGCAAACAGTGCCAAGTGTCCCGGGGTGGGGGTGGGGGGCGCAAAAGGGAGAACAACTCCCGAGGAAATTCCAGGCTAGCATGAGATGAAGTTGCCCAGACAGTGAATCCCCTCTGACCCATCTGTCCGTTGAGGACAGGACTTGATGGGACTGTTTCCTTTTTCTTTCTCTTTAATTGGAGAAGTTAGATTCTATGACTGGGTTCCTGATGACCTGTAACGAGAAATCTGTATGTACAACTTTGTACTTGAAACTATGGCATTAGAAATCTGTATGTACAACTTTGTACTTGAAACTATGGCATTAGCATGGTGTGGGGGATTCCTTGCCACAGAGGTACTACCCTAAGGTTAAAAATAAAAGGGCATTGATAATGGTTCAGTTGTTTTTTACCTAACTGACTCTGTGCCATTTTATTTTTCATACAAGTGGACCCAGCGTTGGGCAAGCCTTCTCTGAGTTGTTTTTCCAATAGTGTTGATTGGTTCCCTTTGTTCTGCTCCCATGCTTAATCCAGTCCATCTTGTGACCAGTGGCTTGTCTTTCTATAACAGGACCTATTTGTTCTGAGGCCCCATTTTCTCTAAATTAAGTTCCTGTCTATTAATCTCCTATATTTTGCTCTATTTCTTAACCTTACCACCTTTCTCCTAGTGTATGCTCCATTGAAGTAACTAAGTATGAGTTGGGTTTTAGGAATACATCTTGTTATTTTGGCTGTTAGTTCCTGAAAAATTCCTATAAAAACAGTTCTATTCAAACTAGAATTTTCTGCTGTTTGGGAATTAGTTGCTTGTGTAACTAATACCATGGTAATTGTGGCACATAGAAGTGGCTTTTGATAGTTCAAGGGGCTCTACTTAAAATCTCTTGAATAAGATTTTGGGTTTTATTAATCCTTTGAAATCTTTCTAAATTAAATCAGGCGTTTTTATTCAACCAGTATGCGTGAACACACTGAGCACGGTGGCTGGTTCCATCCCTTAGGGTTTCTCCTTTGATGTCACTGGAGCCAGTGAGGCTGTCCTTGGATACCTGTTAGAGAGTTCCCCTCTTGGCACTTACGCCCTTTCCCTCATTTATATCTTCTTACACATTCATCACCATCTGTGATACTAGGTATTTACTTGTATATTTTTCTTTTTCTTTACCCTTATTGGAATTTAAGTTACATTCCCAAAGTTGAATGAATGGATTTTCTTAATTCATCAGACATTTATTGAGTTACCTTCAAGGTGCCAGGCACCCTTATGAAATCTTCGCAAATACTTACCCATCTCAGAATGGTTGGCTATTCTTGCCTGCCTTCATAAATACTCTACTGTCCCACTTTTCTTTGAAATAGTCATTGTTTTGAGAAACTACCAGTCCTCTGCTCTATCTCAGCATGATGTTTCTTTTTTCTGTTGATAGCCTCTTGTTTATGTAACTTATCTTCGATCATGATTCTGTTACCTTGAGGTCATGAGAAGGACTAGTTCTAGGTCTCTTGATTTTCCCACTCCTGGAATGGGCACGTGCTCATGTTTTATATTTATATACAGTGTACTCCCAGAAACATGAGCAAGTCAAATGTATGAAGGTGGAAAACACTGTTTACACTTGACAGTCATTTCTAAAGTGACCACATGCCCAGCTCTAAGCTGTTTACTTGGGCTCATGCATTATCTTGCTGCCCGGGGCATTAAAAAAGACAAATATTTCCAAATAAGTATTGTTAAATATATATGTTTGTAGTGTTTAAGTGTTGTACAGTATGTATGATTATTTCCAAAAAGCAAAATCAATATAAATACAATAATTTTAGCCTTCTAAATTACTTCTATCAAATTCTGGAATTCTCAGGATACTCAGACAATTCGTAGAAGTTTTCATGTTGGAAGGACTTGCTGATGGTGAGTCTGCAGGATTTGATTCTGTCGCTTTTTCCTACAGGAAAATTTTCCTGGTGAACTTGAGTAGCAGCCTGCCCATCATGCTGGCAGTCGTTTGGAGCAAGCAGAGCCAGGAGAGACCTCCCAGTATGTGCTGGAAGCAGAGGGGTAACACGGGGCTCCTCTTTGTACCCCTCAGCGGGCCAGTTCCCGGAGCCAGACAGGTTCTGCTCTGAGCCCACCCTCACAAGTCACTTTAGATGGAAGGCCCAAGAACCCCGCCCAGTTGTAGTGTTCTGGAAGCCTGCCTCGGTGGGCATCGTGGGCATGTGGCAAGCTGAGGAGGGGCAGAGTTTCAGCTGTTCACTTCTGGTATTTTCCAGGTTGCCCTAGCAAAACTTCTGCTCTTAGCCTAAATCTGTTTCTTTAACTTGTCCCATGGTGTTTATAAGTTAAAATGAAAGGTCACTGTTTTAAGTGGTTCTATACTCTTCAATGTTCCTGTGCATTTTTCTTTAATACCTTATTATCCTGGCTGTGGCACACCCCACCCTTGCACTCCCTCAGTGGGCCCCAGGCCTGTTCGGCCCTGTGGGATGCTTAACGTGGCAGGGCTGGCCACCCCGCAGCGAGGTGGTGTCCCAGGGGCCGGCTCATCCGGTGGCTGGCTGAGCCCAGGAAGCAGCTGGGGAGAGTGGCTGTTCCTCAGAAAAGATGGCCGGGAGTCTTCTGCCCTGGCCTGAGCAGTGTCTTAGGACTGGTTTTGACCAGCTCTTGTGGTTCATGTGGCAATGCCCCTGCTAAAGTTTTAATTTCTCTTCTGAAAAATAAAACATCCCATTTTTCATGGCTTATGAAAACCGTGGGTTTGGTACTTTGGCTTTTCTTAGTGTGTCATTCTCTTTTGCAATAACATACCATTTGTTGCCATGTAGGCAACTGGTCAACATTTAAAAATAGGACTTCCTATTCAAGAAGTTCTGCAAAGACTATTCCAGAAAGTTCTGGGTGTGTATGTGGACACGTGTGTATGTATATGAAGACTGTACATTATTCATGTTATGTAAGTCTCATATATTAGTATTTTAAGGATGAATATATTAAAAGTATTAAATGAATAAATATGGAGTAGACGCCATAATCAAACGGTGGTTTTTTGGTACATGAGTTTGTATGTAAAGCTGGTCAAACTTTATTCAGTAGACGGAGCTGGACTTGATGTGGCCAATCCTATACCAAATCAGTCATGATGAAACAGCACTGAGTAGATTTTAGAAGCATGCAAATTCAATAATCAGACTTGCAATATCACTTGTCCCGTGTATGTGCTATAACGTGTATATAGCACTTGTCACAGTGTTTGGAATTTTATGAAAGATGGGCTGTGAAGCAAACAAACATTTTTTATTTTAAATCTGAGAGGGATTTGTTTTGCCTGAAGATCACTTTAGTGTTGTATATCCCAGCTACGCGGGGATAGGGTCCCAGCGTATTTTTCAAACAGCCTGTGAAGGCATGTTCCAATCTCTGAACAAATATATAGACTATATATTGAATTTATGTTGTACTTAAGCTGACGAGTTTGTTATGAAGCTTTGAAATATATTGTGTAAGTCCATGTGAAACATGAGGTAGTGAAACCAGCTGGGTTAGTCAGTTCCTTAACTGTTACTAATTTATACCAACTGGAAAAATATGCAAAGAAGTGAACTGTAAATTTGTAATTTCTGTCATTCCTGGAGGATGATTATTACATGAACTAATGTCTTTCAGGAACATCTAATAACAATTGTCAAAATCACTGATTACTCAAAATGTATAGGTGGCCCCCAAAAATGAAGTTTCTCTGCAGTATATTTTTCATTGGCCAGTACAGGATCTTGTTGCTGAATTGGTACCGAAATTGTAAGCTGGGGAAACATCTGTGGAAACTATTTATTGCCAAAAACTAAACTGAATTCATTCTCCCCTTTAGGTATTCACTTACAAGCAGAGCACAATTACGCACCAGAAGGTGACAGCTATGCACCCCGTGAACGAAGAGGGCGTGGATGACATGGCCACCTTGACAGAGCTCCACGGGGGTTCCATCATGCATAACTTACACCAGAGATATAAGAGGAATCAAATATATGTAAGTGTCCCTCTAATTCCCTTTAAAAATTCCTCAGGTTTGAATGTTTGAGAGTATTTCCTGCCTTTTGAGAACTTCTAGCTAACTGAAGTGAAACTATTTTCAGGTGTTTTGCCAAATTAGAAATATGGTTCAATAAATCATGTTCTCGCATTTATTGCCTAGATTACTTATTTTGAAGGGTAATTTGACCCTCTTTGGAATGCATTCCATTTGTAAGTGTTGGGTTATGTGAGGAAGTCACCTAGAGTGGTTTAATTTCCTCAGTTAAGGGCTAGAGACAAAATGCAGATTGGTGAACAAGCATATTTGAGCTCAAGCTTTTCTATCTTGATTTTTCTCTCTCTTATTTTTAGGGTGCATTCTTTTCTTTTTTTTTATTAAAGTATTATTGATACACAATCTTATGAAGGTTTCTCATGAACAACATTGCAGTTTCAACATTCACCCATATTAAGTCCTCACGCTCCCGTTGCAGTCACTGTCCATCAGCGCAGTAAGATGCTGTAGAGGCACTACTTCTCCGTGCTGTACTGCCTTCCTGTGATCCACCTATCTTGTGATTGCGAATTACAGTGCTCCTTAACCCCCTTCTGCCTCCCTCCCTCCCTCTTCAATCACTTCCCTTTGGTAACAACTAGTCCCTTCTTGGAGTCTGAGTCTGCTGCTGTTTTGTTCCTTCAGTTTTTGCTTTGTTCCTATGCTCCACAAATGAGCGAACTCATTTGGTACTTGTCTTTCTCTGCCTGGCTTATTTCACTGACAGTAATACCCTCTAGCTCCATCCATGTTGTTGCAAAAGGTAGGATTTGTTTTCTTCTTATGGCTGAATAATATTCCATTATGTATATGTACCACATCATCTTTATGCATTCATCTACTGATGGACACTTAAGTTGCTTCCATTTCTTGGCTATTGTAAGTAGTGCTGTGATAAACGGGTGCCTATGTCTTTTTGAATCTGAGAACTTGTTTTCTTTGGGTAAATTCCTAGGAGTGGAATTCCTGGGTCAAATGGTATTTCTATTTTGAGCTTTTTGAGGAACCTTAATACTGCTTTCCACAATGGTTGAACTAGTTTACATTCCCACCAGCAGTGTAGGAGGGTTCCCCTTTCTCCACATCCTTGCCAGCATTTGTTGTTCCTAGTCTTTTTGAATGTTGGCCATCCTAACTGGTGTGAGGTGATATCTCATTGTGGTTTTAATTTGCATTTCCCTGATGAATAGTGATGTGGAGCATCTTTTCATGTGCCTGTTGGTCCTCTGGATTTCTTCTTTGGAGAAGTGTCTGTTCATATCCTCCACCCATTTTTTAATTGGGTTATTTGGTTTTTGAGTGTTGAGGCATGTGAGTTCTTTATATATTTTGGATGTTAACCCCTTATTGGATAACTCTTTTATGAATATATTCTTCCATACTATAGGATGCCTTTTTGTTCTCCTGATGGTGTCCTTTACTGTATGGAAGCTTTTTAGTTTGAGGTATTTTCATTTGTTCATTTTTGCTTTTGTTTCCCTTGCCCAGGGAGATGTATGTGTTCAAGGAAAAAGTTGCTCATGTTTATGTTCGAGATTTTTGCCTATGTTTTCTTCTTTTTGTAATGGAATTACAAACAAATACATAATGGAATATTATTCAGCCATAAGAAGAAAACAAATCCTACCTTTAGCAAACAAAAAAAAAGAGTTTTATGGTTTTTTGTCTTACATTCAAGTCTTTGATCCATTTCGAGTTTACTTTTGTGTATGGAGTTAGTTTATTATTAATCTGGTTTCATTCTCTTACATGTAGCTGTCCAGTTTTGCCAACACCAGTGTTGAAGAGGCTGTCATTTCCCCATTGTATATTCATGTCTCCTTTATCATATATTAGTTGACCATATATGTGTGGGTTTATATCTGGGCTATTATGTTCCACTAATCTTTGGGTCTGTTCTTATGCCAGTACCAAATTGTTTGGATTACTGTGTCTTTGTAGTAGCTTGAAGTCAGGGAGTGTAACCGCCACCCACCCCCCCCACCCCCCGCTTTATTCTTCTCAGGATTGCTATGGATATTTGGGGTTTTTTGTGGTTCCATATGAATCTTAAAACTATTTGTTCTGGTTTGTTGAAGAATGCTGTTGGTATTTTGATAGGGATTGCATTGAACCTGTAGATTGCTTTAGGCAGGATGGCCATTCTGACAGTATTAATTTTTTCTATTCATGAGCATGAAATCTATTTCCATTTATTGGTATCTTTAATCTCTCTCATGAATGTCTTGTAGTTTTCAGGGTGTAGGTCTTTCACTTCCTTGGTTAGGTTTATTCCTAGGTATTTTATTCTTTTTGATGCAATTGTGAATGGAATTGTTTTTCTGCTTTCTCTTTCTGCTAATTCATTGTTAGTATACAGGAATGCAACAGATTTCTGTGTATTAATTTTGTATCCTGCAACTTTGCTAAATTCAGTTATTCTAGCAGTTTTTTGGTTCTTGATTTTTCTTTTTAAGGATTTTTTTTCTGGCTCTGGAGCCCATCCAGGGGGGCTATTTGGATTCAAGGAAACCCATCTTGTATGTAGGAATACTATTTTGAATGGAGACGTGTCCATAAAAAGCAGTGTGCATGTTTTTCTCTCCACTTTTATGAAATGTGACTATATATTATGAAAGTATTTAAAAATCACTTCTATAATAATCATTTTTGGACGATAAAGTACATTTTAAAAATCTGTGAAGGTTGATTGGCCCACAAATTTTATCTTTTTCGTCTGCTTGTTTGCATATAGGCAACTGCTTACACTTGTTTTTCTTATCCAGTCAAATTTATAGTTTCTTTAAAAACCCAAATTTTTAATATTGTAAAAACCTGTGATGTTTTAATGAATTTTATTCTTTAGAAGTTAATTTTGCCAATACCTTTGTGATTATGATGAATAATAATAGCCTTTATAATGGCTAGTAGGTGCTAAAATTCAAGGCATGCTTAGTATTTCAGGTTCCTCCAATTTATCTACCCTTAAATGTTAGAGGAGACCTGGGAAAGAGGGAGAATTGGGTATTTGTGGGCTTAATGCTTAATTTTACTGTTTTTTTTTAAATGCTTATTTGCCTTTTTTTACATTGTTAACGTGTCACTTTTGCCATGTTGACCTAATGTTTGCCAAATGTGTTCAAACAGTCCTGTCTAGAGAAATTCAGTCATCCTCTAGTCCTCTTGACTGACTGAGCTCGCTTTTGTCTTGAGCTTAGTCTTTAGATGACTGTGTTTTCCATATGTTCTTCAGAAAAGGTAATGTTCATAAATGCTTATGTAAAAGTAGTTGGGTATTGTGCGTGTGCTGGCAAAATGTGCATTTACTCCTCTGTTGCCAACTCAAAAATCTCAAAGGTGACCCGAGAACTCCCTCCTTCCCATGGAATACCCACTGCACAGGTGGGCAGCTGCTATGTACTGTACCTGCCTAACATTGCTGTGCAGCTGTTTATTTACATAGCAGTTTCCTTGCTCAGTTTTTCAAGGTCTTAGCTATTTTGTCTTTCTTGAGCCAAGGACATTGCCTGACACCTGGTAGCTATGCAATAAATGTTTGTAAAATAAATGCCATACATATTAGAAATAACCTATGCTAGTTTAAAAAAAAAGTAAAACGAGTTAAAATTCCTTTTTTGGGTATGTGTCTTTTGTAGGTGAATATTTTAGAACTCCTGTCTTTAGATACAAGTTCTTATTACACACTTACTAGTCAAAAAAAGTAAGTCAGGAGGAAAAAGAAACTACCCAAGAGGTTTAAAAGGCAGAGCCTTTTAAAAGTTTTTTTTTTTCCCCTCCTCTTTTTCGTGATGCTGATGTTGAACCTGATAACTAAATTGCCCAGGAAACCCTGTGAATAAGATCTTTGTCCTTTTTCCTGGGATGAGAATCTTTTTCCTCCCCTTTGAAGGAAAAACACAGGATTTTATATACCCAGTTGGCAGTTCAATTGAACTAATTATGCCTTTATATGCCTTCCTTTAGCCACTTGGATAAATGTATTGTTGTCCATAAAGCAGCCACTTTGATTTTCTTGCCATTGCAAACACAGTGGACACCGCACCTGTCAGGCTCTGCCCCACTGAGACGAACCGCTACCCGCTAGAAGAGCCACGCTTTTCATGCCCTTTATCCTGGCTCTGAGTAATGCCTGTCCATATCTTTAAGAGAGAGAAATTACATGACTGTACCACAGGTGTTGTATTACTTTTCTATTATTGGCACAACAGATGGCCATGCCTATAGCAACAGAAATTAATTTTCTTATGATTTTGTAGGTCAGCAGCCTGATAGGGGTCTCACCAGCCAAAAACCCAGTGTGGGCAGGGCACTGGTCCTTTCTGGGGGCTCAGGAAGATGCATTTCCTGCTTGGTCCTGTTGCTGGCAGAAGTCAGTTACTTGCGGCTCAAGGACTGTGGTCCCCATTTTCTCACTGGTTCTCACTCAGCGGCTGTTCTCAGCTTCCAGAGGCCCCCTTCCCTCACCTTCACAGCCACGGTGGTGGAGAACCTCTCATGTTCCACGTCTCTGCTGCTGTTGCTCTTCCTAATCTCTCTCTCTGACTGCCCTCAAGAAATCTCTCAGCTTTTAAGGATTCTTATGATTAATTGGGCCCACCTGGATAATCTCCCATCTCAGTACTTATGAGTTTAATCACGTCTTCACAGTGCCTTTGCCATGTGGCATCACATAGTCACAGGTGTTCTGGGGATTGGGCGTGGACTTCATGGGGGCTGGGGATGCCTTCTTCGGCCTACCATAGATTCCTTCCTTTGAGTCCTATAACTGAGAAAGAACATCTGAGGGGCTGGCCCACCACTCTGGACCTTGTGTTATTTTGTTTGCTTTCTGGACTGAGCTGGCAGATTGCACATGCTGCTGGTGAGCAGACCTTTCGAGAGGTCCACTGCCTTGTGCTAAAAAAGCACTGTTTGCTTTTTCACTTGGGGACCACCCTTGCTGCCTGAAGATTTAACCAGAACCCAGTAAAATATTTTTCCTAGCTGTTAGCATCCTCCATTAAAATGGGGACAAGAGCTATCAAGGGAGAAAGCATCCAGAATAGGAAAATCAGTGTTGAGCCCTGTTTTTACCACACACCTCCTCTTGGGGTGTATGTTAATTAATTTTTCTGTGTCAGTGTTTTAAATTGTTTTTTAAGAGGTCAGGTGTCATAACCCCCAGTCTGACAGGGCTGTTCTAAATCACAAGTGAAAGCTTTAGGAACATTAAGCTTTGTACCTTTCTCCCCATCCTATTCATCTAACATCACCAAGCCGTCTTTAAAAGGCTCCTGCCTGGGACATGGCCCTGTGTCCTTCAGGGCACAGGCTGTGTGAGCTGCTGTGTCACTGTGTGTAGGCCTGTGAGACTAGCCTTGTTACCGCTCCTGTTTTGGTTCTGACAACCTGGGACCCCATCCCAAACACTTAACCCTGAGCCTCTTGCTAAGGACTTCCTGCCCCAGTGGCTTGTCCCTTGGAGAGGGTCTGATGACAGTCCCACCCTCCTCTGTCTCTTCCCAGCACTGATGAGATGCACTGAGGCCAAGAGCCCTCACTTGGAAGTCCTGAAGTTGCAGGGAGAGGAGGGCCAGGGTCTGTGGTGCAGAGAGAAGAGGTGGGGAGAAAGCCGGAGCTGGCTGCTAGAACCTCGGAGGGGTGGCAGTAGTGACACTATAGAAGAATAGAGCTGGTTTGAAGGAAAGGCTAGTGAGGCGCCATATACGGAATTGAAGAGATGAGAGAGAATTTGGTGTGATGGCCTCACTAAATTGGGAGAAGATTCTGTTGCTTCTGGAGTCTGGTGTGTGTGGGGGAATGTTGAGGCATTAGATGGGAGAGGCAGGCTGGGGTCAGGACCCCTTGGAGCAGTGGTTCACACCCAGGCCATGCTGCCCTGGGGACTTTGGCAGTATCTGGAGGCCTTACTGGTTGTGATAGTGGCATCTAGTGGGTAGAGGCCGGTGATGCCGCTCAACACCCCACAGTGCCCAAGACGTCCTCACGCAGGTGGCTGGCCTGAGATGTCAGTAGTGCCGAGGTCGAGAAACCCTGATTTACTTCCAGCTAGTCAGCAGCGTCTGGGCTTGGTGGTACAGAGACTCTGCCATCTTTGTTAAAGGCTCTTGAAGAGAAAATTTCCCCAAGAAAAATTGATAGGGAAGAGGTGGGGTACAGGCTACAGGGAGTTGAATAGCCGAGAGAGTGCCGTTACACTTCAGCAATGAGGAGGAGAGGGTTTCAGACCAGGGTAGAGATGGAAGGGAGCAAGAGAAGGACAGGAGAAGTGTGGGGGCGGAGGAGGAGGAAGGGTCGGCTTCAGGGACTTCCGGCCTCGTCAGGCCCTAGCGGCCGTGCCAACCTGGCGCTGACGGCCCTGGCAGCTCCGCCAGGAGAGGAGAGTGGGAAAGACAGTGGGTCTGGATGCCTGCCTTACTGTATTTTCAGAGCCTGGATCATTTCAAATTGTTATGTACCCAGTACCTAAACACAGTGTTGACAAGGCCAGATGAGGTTTCTGTTGTATTGAATGAAAGCCTGGTGTCCAGAGTGCAGGGTCTGCCAAGCAAGCTCTGTGGGTGTGGCACCTGTGTTTGTTTTCTGCTAAATGGAAGAGGAGCACACTGTCTCCATTATAGGGTTTGTCGTGCTCTGGGTCAGTTGCACGGAGGAGACTGCTCTTGCGGCCTGGGATGAATGGCTCTAAACCACATCACGGGGAGAACAGCAGGGCCCCCAGAGCCCGCCTGCAATTATGGTGTTGGGGTGGCTCCAGAGAAAGCTGCTCCTTTCCACCCAGCCCTGTGGTTGGTTGGTTGGTCGGTCTTGCTGAGCAAACAGTGCAGGGATCAGAAGCAAACAGGCCCATTTTAAGGAGCGGGGCTGTGTCTAAAGATAAATGCTTATGTGAGCACAAAGATTGTTCACAGCTCATGTATTTTTGGGTGTTTCAAAAATACCCCCTGTGGTTAGGTGGCCTTCCAGATGGAATCTGCAGACGTGTTGAATGATGTTCCTGAATTAACTTGGAAGCCTGCTTTGGTCAAGCAAAACGTGTTTGCCCGCAGGAGCCGGGTAAGACCTACTGATCGCAGCACGTAGGTGAACTGAGTTCACATGTGGGGCAGTCCAGGCCGCCTGCCCTCTTATGCGTAGGCAGACCGTGCCATGGCACTGACTGTATGGGGCATGCAACTTCAAATCTGCATTTCATTTCCTTGAGTTGAATTTTCCCAAAGTAGATTTTTTGGGGGTTCATTTCCAACCCTTTCCAAAGCCAGTGTCGAGTAACAGCTTGCCTCTCACGGATTCAGTGATGGCCCGAAAACCGGATGGCCAAGCAGTCTTGGCATGTGTCTCCTGCTGGGAACAGCTGAACGTGGTGTGCTTTGTCAGGGTGGGGTTTTTTGTTTTTTTTCCACATGAAATCAAGAGTGGTGTTGCCAAAAGATGATTGTAACCATCTGTCTGGCTATATGTATTTTTATCCCTCACCAAACATCTATACTCTTGGGCACCCACTTCCACATCAGCACATGATGGTGGCAGTTAGGAGCTCCGTTCTGATTCCCCCATTCCACCTCTCCTTTGAGTCAGAACCCTTTCAACAAGGAGGGAATTTGAGTCAGAAATTCACTCAAATGAAAATGTCACTTCTAAACTTAAAAGCTTGACTTCGGTAACAACTTGAGTTATCGGTTATAATCTAGTCTTTCAACAAACTTGAATGCTACTTAACAGTTTAAATTGTTTTAATTGTTTAATTGAGTAACGATGGCAAACAATTTTGTTATGTAGAAGGTAGCAGGCATTAGAGCATGAGAAACTCAGCTGAAAGCGTGAATTTATTTGGCGGATTGGTGGTCAGATAGTGTGCCCACAATATTATCTGCATCGACTCAGCCCTGCCTCTGAGCCAAGCTGAGTGCTAGCCTCCAAGAAGGCAAAATTACTCTTGTTCACAGTAATTATTTCTTAAAAGATTGGATCAGTGAAAGGCACTGTGTCCAAAGACCTCCTGGTTTATTGGTGAAGACAGACACAAGCATGTCATTGACAAGAGCTCAGGGTGACAATGAGTGTGAAAAAAGGACTTACTGGGAACACAAGGACTGAGGTTCTGAAGAAGATGAGGTTAGGGTCAGAGAGTGATTCCCAGCAGGGGCGCTAGTTGCGCCAAGTTCTGAAGCACTCATTTGGCCAGGAAGGAGGGTGGCTCACCGCTACCAGGAGGTCAGCATGTACAAAGACTTGAAATGGTGCAGTGCATTTGTCCAGCTGCAGGGACACTCAAGATGCTGGGGTGAAGAGTGTGTGCAGCAGAATGACAGGGTGGTCAAAAGCAGGTGAGGAAGGGCTCTGTATGTAAGTTAATGAGTTTGAATTTATGTGTGAAGACTGGGGGTGTGGGGGGGGACAGGTTTAAAGTGAGTCCTGGGAAAACTCACTCTGGCTGCAGGAAATAGACAAGTACAGAAGGTATCCAGTCCAGGAGTAGAGATGACCAGCAAACCAGATGGTAAATGATAGGGTTCTGAACCAATCTGGGGGAGTTTGAGTATGAAGCATACCAAGAGGTAGAATTTACATGTTTGATTGGGTTTGGGGGGCAACTGGCTGAATTTCTGTAGGATGACTCCCAGATATCTAGATGAACCATTTGAGTAGTCCACAGTTCCATTTGTCAAGATGTGACTGTGAGAAGAAACAGGTGTTTGGGGAGCTGATCCTTGTCCATTTGGATTTGAGTTTGGGGGAATCCAAGTGAAGATGTCCCGTGGGCTATTATTGAGTGTGTGGATCTGTAATTCAAAACTGAAGCTGTGTCACAGAGAAAGATTTGGCAAGTAAGTCACTGCCATGTTTCACTGAGATGATCAAGAGAGAAGGAAAGAGGTGAATGGTGGGTGGGAAATAAATCTGGCTAACGATTCCCACTTCTTAAAAAGTTCTTCCCTTTAGGAAAGTATGCCGTGGCACTGACATTAACCAATTTCCTGAGTGGATTTCACATTACTTGTTCTACATCCAGCTTTTCAGGACCACATGATGAAGAGCAGTTGTGGCTTTATTTTCATTAAGAGAAACAATACTCAGTACCTCTGATTTATGTACCACGTTCACAGAGCAATCCTGTAGGGGAACGGGATGTATTGTTACTGCTGATCAGAGTCATAGTCCCAGAAGTGTTCAGTGCACCTGCAAAGGTAGTTCCAGGCCGAGAACCTCTGGGTCTCCTGGTTTGACCAAACCTTACTGTCTAGATCATTTGTTCCCGTGTTAGACAAGCGACTTCCCAGCGGTAGCATGAATCCTTCCATATCTACAAAGCAGAGTGTGTGTAAGGCCACTGGGTTACCTCTAGTTTTTTATTTTTTCAGTGGGAGCTTAGATACTCAGTGTTACAACCCTACACCTTTTGAAAACGTTGAGTTAATAGATTTTTGGATGAAAGACCTGCAAGTGAGTTTTCACCCAACATTGTTAAGCAATAATATGCGCAGCTGTTCCAGATTATGAAAACGGGCAGGGAAATGTATTTTTTGGTGAGTTATGTGGAACTTCTCTGACTAGAAAAGCTTTTTATGTGCTTCAAAATAGAATGTACTTTCTATTTCTGAAAAAGCCGTTATAATCACCAAGCTATTTATTCTCATGGAATTTGGAATCCAGTATGAGTAACTATCACCTGGCCCCGCCTCATGTTGGAGAGTTGCATGTATCCTGAGTCTTAACAGCATGGTGTCTTCATGGCTGTTTTTAGAGTAGCAGTAATGCCTCTTTATGGAGTGATAAATGGCACAGGCATGTAACAAATGTTGCCTTCCAGTCCTTAGGGTTTCTTCCTACATTTTATCTTTGTTTTGCGTGGTGCTTAATTTAAAACTTGGCCCTTCTGCCCCGTTGCTCCCCCAGTTGCCATTTTTACTTACATTGCATGTTGAACTTGCTTTATTCAATGAATCTCTTATCCAAGCAGCCTTTGTTTCAGTGGCAAAAATAATCCATGCAAGGTGGTCTTTTTGAGGTACTGGTAAATTATTTTTGCTGATGGACCTCTTGGATTTCACCTAATTTGTCTTTGAATAAACTATTAGGAACTATTACTATTCCTGCCATATCGTTTTGCCCTTCTGTTTGGGGAGGGTCATTGGACATGGACATGGGCACAGACAGTGAAAACGCAGTAACTGAAGGTGCCCCCCTTCTGTAACTGTTATGAGAATAATTCATTAGGACTCTGGCTGGTCTGTCACCTTTTTGGAGCCATTCATATTCTCTTCTCAGCTCTCCATATGGGTTGACCTGGAAGGTCATCAGAGCTATGGAAGAGTATTAATATGAGAGTTTTCATCTTCAGAAGTTCATTTGTCAAGTGTGGAGCTTGGATGGAGCATGCAAGTGTGGGAAATCAGTGAGGAAGGAGGCTTTTGTAGAACCTAAGCAGGTGAGGCCAGGGTGGTGGAGATGGAGGGAAAGGGGACTAGATTCTAGAGTTAGTTGAACATGGAGTTGACAGTACATAGAGATGTTGGCCACTGGTGACGAGGCTGGGTAGAGGCCAGGATGATCCTGGTCTATGTGGGGTGAGTGGTGAAGGGGGCACCCCAGACCCACAGTGTGGCCCACCCGGAGCCCGGGTTTCCCATCCCTGCTCTCCTTCATTGGCCTTGTAACTGTAAGGGCAACACTTCCTGTTCCTTCATCTGTCGGAGGAGGCAGAACAGTGGCCTGTGCCCTGCCTGTATCTCAAGGTTATGCTAAAGCAAATGAGGGTGTGTGACAACATGTCCACCTAGGTAGGATTGTCCTCTGTGCCCCACAGTTATAAAACGTCAGGTTAGGTTGTTTGGGAAACAAGTTGACTTCACTGTCATTTAAAATCCAGTGACAAGCCTTTTAAGAAATGACTTAGGTTATTAGCAAAACTTGTGCATTCATGTATTAAGAGCTTAATTTACCCCTGGTACTGAGTAGAGCTACTTAGGGTAGAGGGGCATTAAAAAATATTTTTTTTATTAAGGTGGTTATTGATATACACTCTTATGATGGTTTCACATGAAAAAACAATGTGGTTACTACATTCACCCATGTTATCAAGTCCCCACCCATATCCCAGTGCAGTCACTGTCCATCAGTGTAGTAACATGCCACAGATTCACTGTTTGCCTTCTCTGTGCTACACTGTTTTCCCCTTGATCCCCCACACCATGTGTACTAAACATAATACCCCTCAATCCCCTTCTCCCTCCCTCCCCCCTCCCTCCCCTTTGGTAACCGCTAGTCCCTTTTTGGAGTCGGTGAGTCCGCTGCTGTTTTGTTCCTTCAGTTTTGCTTTGTTGTTATACTCCACAAATGAGGGAAATCATTTGGCACTTTCTCTGAGAGGGGCATTTTTAACTCTAAATGAGGTGAGGTTTCCTATGATCTTAAAAAATTAAAAAGTTGGGTTCTCCATACCAGCCAGCCAGACACACACTTGACACATTACCTGTGTTTTTTTAAAGAGATTTCAGATGATTGCATTTGGGCTTGAACAAAGTCAGGTCCTTTGCTGTTTCTGTAGGTACATGAGAGGCCATTTGTTGAATTTGCTGTCAGGCACAGACTATCTATTTCTTAATGATTTGAACTCTAATGAGACTATTCATCCCTGAAAATCTAAATGACTTTTGTTCTCTGCCTTACTAAATGGTCTAATTTGTCACCAAAATAGTTTTCTTTCTCAATTTGGGTTAAAATTAAAAGGTTTGTGTCCTAAAATGTTTTATTAAAGTTAAGGAGCATGATGCTTCTTGTTATTTATTATTCTGTGCTTGTTTTCAGATCTCTCCTTGAACTTATAAAATAAAAAAGAGATTAATGCAGCCTACCAGTACCAAAATTCCCAATATTGCTTAGTATATTTTTTAACTAAAAAAATCTTTAATTGTGGTAAGATACACATAACATAAAATATATCATCTTGACCATTTTTAAGTATATACAGGTCTGTAGTGCCAAGTATGTTCATGGTGTTGAGAATCTTTTAGAATTCTATACTATTGAAACATTTCCCTGTTCCTTCCCACCAGCGCAGGCACCAAGCTTTCTACTTGTGTCTCTGAATTTGACTTCAGGTCCTTCATTTGAGTGGAATTTATGCAGTATTTATTCTTTTGTGACTGGCTTATTTCACGTAGCATAGTGTTCTCAAGTTACATCCATGTTATAGCATATGCCCTTTTTAAAGGCTGAATAATATTCCACTGAATGGATATACTACATTGTGCTTATCCATTCCTCTGCTGATGGATATTTGGGTTGCTTGCACCCTCTTGACTATTGTGTACTTGATGTTTTTTGTACACCTTGTGGAAAGTGAAGTATGAAGAACCATCCTCAGAACACAGAAGGAGACAAGGGTGTACTTGGAGAACAGGTTTAAAAAAAACCTCAGAGATCCAGTCATTCTATGAGTGTGTGTAGGTTAGTTCTCTCAGAGTTTTTAATATGGCCTAAACTGTAGGTGGTTTTTTTTGTTTTTGTTTGTTTTTTTGACCATATGTTTTGTATGTTGGACATCCCAGCCACAAAGTGGAAGAGGATCCCAACAGTGGCACCTACGTTTTTAAAAAGAGTCACTTTGGAATATAATGTATACCACTAAATGCTTGGTCTTTCACAATTTGGTGCAGCTGCTTATTTCACACAAGTGATCTCTCTACACCCAGTAAGGAGAAGGGTCCTGAATATTTTTGGAACATTTTGGAACAGGGAATTCAACTCCTGGCCCAGTTTAAAGATAAAAGAATCATGAGGCATGAAAAATTGTCATGTGATTTAAGACACACATCATCTGAGGTGTTCCTAACTGACCTTTATCAGTGAAAGTGTTAAGCAGTTGAAATGCAGATTATTTGAAATTTTTTTTCACTGGATGCATTATATAATGTGTGCAGTGTAAAGGAAAATAAAAGCCTGGCTTGGTACCTTCTTTTAAATTAACAATACAGCAAAGGTGACTTTATCTGTGTACTCTTCCAGCACCTTCAGCCATCCCTCCAACCCAGCAGGTCCCAAGAGGAAAAAGCCTTGGGACTTCTTTTCTACAGGAAGTTTGGAGCCACCTGGGGTAGGAGTGGTTGCTCAGGAGCTGGGGGTGGTGGAAGTAGAGATTAGAAGATAGAGTCTTCCCCATTTAGTGCAGGTGTCATTTTCATGCCGAGAGCCTGTGTGAGATGAGAAATCCTCAAGAAAAGATTAAATCGGGTACACCAACAGGGTTTGAAAATACAAAGGCATGTAAGAGGACACTAATAAATGGAAATTCATCCCATGCTCTTGGGTAGGAAAAATTAATATTGTCAAAATGGCTGTACTACCTAAAGCAATCTACAGATCCAATGCAATCCCTATCAAAATACCGACAGCATTCTTCAACAAACTAGAACAAATAGTTCTAAAATTCATGTGGAACCACAAAAGACCCCGAATAGCCGAAGCAATCATGAGAAGGAAGAATAGAGCAGGGGGGATTACATTCCCCAATTTCAAGCTCTACTACAAAGCCACAGTAGTCAAGACAATTTGGTACTGGCACAAGAACAGACCCATAGACCAATGAAACAGAATAGAGTGTCCAGATACTAATCCAAGCATATATGGGCAATTAATATATGATAAAGGAGCCATGGATATACAATGGGAAAATGACAGCCTCTTCAACAGCTAGTGTTGGAAAAACTGGACAGCTACATGTAAGAGAATGAAACTGGATTACTGTCTAACTCCATACACAAAAGTAAACTCGAAATGGATCAAAGACCTGAATGTAAGTCATGAAACCATTAAACTATTAGAAGAAAACAAAGGCAAAAACTCTTGAATATAAACATGAGCAACTTCTTCATGAACGTATCTCCCCGGGCAAGGGAAACAAAAGCAAAAATGAATAAGTGGAACTATATCAAACTAAAAAGCTTCCATAAAGGACACCACAAGTAGAAAAGGCATCCTACAGTATGTGAGAATCTATTCATAAATGGCATATACTATAAGGGGTTAACATCCAAAATATATAAAGAGCTCACACACCTCAACAACCAAAAAGCAAATAAATAATCCAATTAAAAAATGGGCAGAGGGGTTGAACAGACACTTCTCCAAAGAAGAAATTCATATGGCCAACAGGCACATGAAAAGATGCTCCACGTCGCTAATTGTCAGGGAAGTGCAAATTAAAACCACAATGAGATATCACCTCACACCAGTTAGGATGGCCAACATCCAAAAAGACAAAAACAAATGTTGGAGAGGATGTGGAGAAAGGGGAACCCTCCTACACTGCTGGCAGGAATGTAAATTAGTTCAACCATTGTGGAAAGCAGTATGGAGGTTCCTCAAAAAACTCAAAATAGAAATACCATTTGACCCAGGAATTCCACTCCCAGGAATTTACCCTAAGAATGCAGGATCCCAGTTTCAAAAAGACATATGCACCCCTATGTTTATCGCCGCACTATTTACAATAGCCAAGAAATGGAAGCAACTCAAGTGTCCATCAGTAGATGAATGGATAAAGAAGAGGTGGTACATATACACAATGGAATATTATTCAGCCATAAGAAGAAAACAAATCCTACCATTTGTAACAACATGGATGGAACTAGAGGGTATTATGTTCAGTGAAATAAGCCAGGCAGAGAAAGACAAGTACCAATGATTTCACTCATTTGTGGAGTATTAACAACAAAGCAAAACCAAAGGAACAAAACAGCAGCAGACTCACAGAACCCAAGAATGGACTAACAGTTACCAAAGGGAAAGGGACTGGGGAGGGTGTGTGGGAAGGGAGGGATAAGGGGGAAAAGGAACATGATGATTAACACACATAATGTAGGAGGGCGGGGCATGGGGAAGGCAGTATAGCACAGAGAAGACAAGTAGTGACTGTATAGTATCTTACTATGCTGATGGACAATGACTGTAATGGTGTATGTGTTGGGGACTTGATAATGGGAATCTAGTAACCACAATGTTGCTCATGTGATTGTGTATTAATAATACCATAATAAAAAAATACACAGTGTAGCACAGAGAAGGCAAACAGTGAATCTGTATCATCTTACTACACTGATGGACAGTGACTGAATTGGGGTATGAGTGGGGACTTGATAATATGGGTAAATGTAGTAACCACATTGTTTTTTCATGTTAAGCCTTCGTAAGAATGTATATCAATAATACCTTAATAAAAAAAAAAAGCAAAGGCATGTAGGTTTTCTTCCAGAAGTTTTCCATCAAAATGAGGAAAAGCAAGGCTGTCTTGCACAAAGCAGTGAAAGTCAGTTATTAGTAATGTTTCTATGGAATGTATAATTTCTCAACATGTGATACAGAACCACATTTTCTTCATGGCAATTCACTAATCTGATTCACAAGATGTTGAAAATGCATTCCTCATCTTTCAGAGTCAGACACGAAGATCAGTACTGGTTTAGGAAAAGCATACAACCACCAGAGCCACTTGGTGGTCATTTGATATGAATAATGCTTTCTCATAACTAATTAACCACTTTACAGCCTACCATTCAGTAGCATTTAGTATATTAACATTGTTGTACAACAAGCACCTGTCTAGTTCCAAAATATTTTCATCACCCCAAATGGAAACCTGATACCCACTAAGCAATCACTCCCCACCCCACCCTCAGCCCTATTCCTACCCCTGTCCATGTAACTACCATTAGTCTGTCTTTCTCTATGGAGTTACCTGTTCTGGATATGTGAACTTCTGGGTCTGGATGCTTTAGTGTCATGTTTTCAAGGTTCCTGCACCCTGCAGCGTGTAGCAGTACTTCATTCCTCAGTGTGGCTGAATCCTCTTCCCCTGTCTGGCTAGACCACATCTTGCGTACTCATGTATCTGATGATTGACATCGGGTTGCTTCCACCTTTCGACTCCTCTGAGCAACGCTCTGTATTTGTTGGAGTACCTGTTTTTAATCCTGGATATATTCCTTGGAGTGGAATCCTTCGGTCATTTTATGTTTTTAACCTTTTGTGGTTCAGAATATTTCCAAAACATTATGGACCTCCTTACATTTGAAAACAGTTTCACGGAACATAGGGAACATGCGAGACTTTGCTTTATGTTCCTGGCAGTCGCTGGGAACAAAAACAATTACAAATTGTTATAACACGCTGCAGATGGTGTTCAGGATGTTTCAGCTTCCCATATAGTGTTTGTTGCTTTTTTCCTCCACTGCATTGCCACATCTTGCCAGTGAATGTGAGAAGTCCCTGGATTTGGGTCACCTTGGTTCAAATCTTCCCTCACCAGCAGGGTGGAGGCTAGCGGCCCTTGCCCGGCACCCCTATCCTGGTGCGGGGTGTGACTGGTGTCCCTGTCTCCCTACCCCGTGTACTTGCAGACCTACATCGGCTCCATCATCGCCTCCGTGAACCCCTACAAGACCATCACAGGCCTGTACGAGCGCGCCACCATGGAGCGGTACAGCAAGTGCCACCTGGGGGAGCTGCCCCCTCATGTCTTCGCCATCGCCAACGAGTGCTACCGCTGCCTGTGGAAGCGCCACGCCAACCAGTGCGTCCTCATCAGGTAACCACCACAGGGCGCTGCCCAGCCCGCTGGCCTCTCAGGAGACACAAAGCCTGCTTAGAACTAGAACGTTAATGTAAAAATGTTTCATAGGTACCTGAGTTTCCCAGATGGAGTTTTCAATTTTGAGTAGCTTGGTAGCCACTGCTTGTGAAAGGTGATAGAAGGTCACATAGAACAGGAGGATGTCCCCGTTTGGTGGCTCTCAGCCTTAGAATAAGTGCTCAGTTCTTCCCTTTTTTTATTTGCCATAGTTATTCTTTGGTTTATCCCACTGAGATATGGTTGTTCTGTCTATTTAAGGAAATGTTATGTAGTTCTTTCAAATTATAAGGTATATATTCTAGACTGCTGGTCAGAATGCTTGTGTATTTGAGCAAGATTTCTTTTTTCTGTAATATGGTAAGATTAGATAGAATCTCCCAAATTTAAGAATTTTTCATTTTGATTGGATATTCCTAAAGCATACCTTTTTATTAGGTGTAAAAAAGGGAGCTACTGGTGTATGTAAGGGAATGATTGATAGGCATGCTTATTTCAGTTAATTTTTTTGGCGAGGGAGGAGGGTCTTGACATGCCTATTTCGGTTGGCTCTTACTGTGTATTAAAATTACCAGAAGCCTCACTATCAAAACCTGTCACTAGGAACTTTTTTTTAAGACATAAAAAAAATCAAAAAGGTATATTTCTTTGAAAAATATTTCTTAATTTTTATTAACTAATTCAGATTGTCCTCATCACCTATATTTTAGTGACATCCTGTTGGATCTTACTAATTCTTTTTATTGGACTCATGTTCTAGTGACAAAAGAAAACACCCCTGGCTTACATCCAGACCAGATGTGCTGCGTGTCACTTTGAGGTTTCCATGGAATATCCAGGCATTCATTCATCTGTCCTTCCAGGCATCCGTTCATGGACATGGCTGTTACTGAGACCCGATAGTATACCAGAACGGCTGGCATGAACGATTTTGACATCTGTTTTAGATGCTAGCTTTCTTGTCCCAACTTGTGGCAAAATAATAATTATTATTTCAAGGGGAAAGGAAAAGCATGTTTGGAATTGGGGGAGATGATAAATAAGACCTCCCTTTCCCCATCTGGATTTTTATTCATTGGAAGTAACACACGGGGGACAGATGGAAAGCCATATGTCTGCTTTAGACTGCCAGCCAATCAGGCTCACTAGCATTGCAGCCCACTGTTAGACAGACATATGACCCACCTGTGGTCAGGGTACACGCAGGTAACTGGTGGCTATGATCACTGTGGGAAAACAACCCAGGTGGTGGTGAGCAGACCAGCCCTTTCGCTGACCTCCCGTATCAAAGAAGCCACTCCTGTTCCCGTTGGGGCTGTGGAGTTTGGGGCAGGCAGATATGGCAGAGAGGGCCTCTGAGCCAAGGACATTTGGGAGGCACTCACACTGTCCCAGGTGGAATTTGATTGCAAATGGGTAAGAAATAATGGCCAACAGTTTTTGAAAGGTTACTATGTATGTGTAGGACACTGTGCCAGGAACTTTTCAGGTAGCAAGTCACTGAAACCTTCTAACAGCCCTTCAATGTGCATGCTCTAGGATGACATCTACAGGTACCACACACAAAAACCTGCTTTCAGAGGTGTGTTCTTGCTATTGGCAGTTTTTACCCATTACTCTTGTATGTGGGTCCTTGCTTTTTTAACAATTAGAAATACGTTATGAGTATGAATGGCAGAACCCTACCCTGCCTTACTCATTCATTCATTCATTCATTTCCTTCCTCTCTCTTTCCTTCCCTCCCTCCCTCCCTCCCTCCCTCCCTCTGCCTTTCTCTTTAGGGGGAGGGGAGCATCTGGACAGATGCACTCTTGTCTTCCATCATCATCAAGGATGTGCTGGGCTGTGGAAACAACTTGGTTAGAGGGACTGAATTTATTCTGTTAAGTAAATATGAATCATAACTTGTAGTGAATCAAAATAAAGCTCCTTAATATAAAAACAGAGCTTTTAAGAGTCACCTTCCCAGTAAAGTCACTTGCCTTATGACTAGAAGCACCATTTGTAGGCTTTCAGATGACTTCACTAAAGTTTTGATATTACAACTTAAGATCTCTATTTCAGCATACAGGAGTATACTTTTTTATGATTAACAGAAAGAAAAAAAATCATTTTAAGAAAATCGAATTGTTATCCACACCTGGTACCTAAATATTTGCCATTGATAATTGCTTGTGTTTATTACTTTCAGTGGAAACTATGAGGGCATGACTAAACTATGAGGGCATGAAACTACATGGCTTGCTAGACAGAGCAACTTAGGAGGAAAGTGAAAAATCCAGTGACATCATTGTGCATATATATATGTATGTATAATAAAACGGAAAGGGGTTGGCATTTTCATGCCAAAGACTGCAGTATTTAGAAATATGGCGGGGGCTGAGGGAAGGGGGGGCGTGGACCCCAAAGAGAAAGCGCCCATTGTGTAAATGCTTACGTTGAAAAGAGGAACTGTATTTATCTAAATTGACTCAGGAAATGGAGTCTTTAATAATAGATTTCTCATTAAAATGTGTTTTGTTTTTTAATAGCTCCAGTTTTTTTAGTGAGGTTGGGGCTGTGGGAATTAACAGAAAATTGAGTATAAAAATAAAAATTGCAGCGTAGTAGCCTCAATTTAGCTTTTATTTCCTCAGGCATGATCTGCCCCCTGGTGGATTCAACATGTTTTACTACAAAATATTCCCCCATGCTAATATCTTTAAAACCAGAAATTAAGCCTGTTTGGGACTAGACAGGACCTCGTGGATCAGTTTTTCTCTCACTTTTTAGGAGCTTTTGTCACTTAGCCAAGGTCTCCAGCGAGTTGGTGGCAACAGCACATCTCTGGGCTTCTAATTCTAGTCCAAGCCTCCTTTTGGTCTCACAAGGCTGTTACTTCTCTTATGCTCTAGTTTTATTTTAACTTCTTGTGCACACTTAAACAAATGCTTATGCCATTATAGTTTTAAAAATTTACAGAAATTTAAAACTTGGTAGTTGTTTTTTTCCCAACTGACAAGGTCAGCATTTGACCTTGGTTGATTTAGTATGTTTTATGTTGACTTCAGTTTTTCATACATGGTGTTTGGCGGGCAGAGTTTAGTTTAACTACGGTCTTTACAGTATGTATGACCTTTGGAGGTATGAAGTGTGGGCAAAGTGTGTGGCTAATTCATCTACGAAATTCATTGCCCAGAACAGTGACTGGTGGAGGGCCAGCATTCAGTAGCTATCAATCAAAGGATAGATATATGAAGCAACTGTTGGCTTTGGACCTCTGCTTGCTTTGCATGTTTTAGTTTTCCAAAACTCGAGAAATTTCTTTTTATATTCTGGAATGATAATTGGGTGTTTGGTCTTTTTCTATTTCCAGTAATATATTTTAAAATGATTGGATCAGAACAGCAAAATTTGCACCCTGGATTTGAAAATCACTGATCAGAATAAGGCCTGGAGCAGCCCTCCTGGAGCTCATGTGGTATGGCAGGTTACTGTACTAAGCTTTTAGGATTTAAAAAACAAACAAAAAGCCAATCACCACCCTTCAGGAACTTATACTCCAGGGGAAGAAACTGATGGAAAATAAGTAATTTTAGTGCAGCCCACTAAATGCCATAACAGAAATATGTACCTGGCATTTCACAGGGATCACACATGTGATCATGAGTCAAAAAGTATGTAGGACTATGGCTAGCATAGAGAAGAAGGAGGGTACAGAAGCATCTGGTAAAATGAGGATAATTTGGAAATAGAAGGTGTGCCTCTAAGGCTCTGGGCTTTGCTGAGGGATGTGAAAGAGCTCGGAAGGCAGAAAAAGGGAACTGGCATCCATGGAGAAAGACTGATTTTGTGGGTAATCCTCAGTCAAGCCTTAGAGGCATTTTCTATGGGGAAATGGCCGAGGCCTTTTGGGTGACTTGTCAAAGAGAATTTAAGTTTGAGCACCAGACACAGGATTTGAACTTACGTCTCCCTATATTAGTTTCAGATCAGAATTCTACTAACTGGAGCAGGGTCACACCTTAAGAATTTTGTCCTGCTTGTTAAGACCTTTGGGCTGAATCCTATGGGCAGTAGAGAAGTTAACTGTCTTATAGCAGGCAACAGGGTGAAGAGTGTATATTCTGAGAAAATCATGTGAATAAGGAATTTGATTCACAGGATGGAGAATGTCAGCTGTTAGCAAATCTTCTATAAAGAGCCAGGGAGTATACATATATTTTATGCATTACGGGTGGGACCATTTCTGTTACAACTACTATCTCTGCCCTTGGAGGGCAAAAGTGCCCCTAGACACATGCAAACAAAGACAGGGCTGTGTTCCAATAAAACTTTATTTACAAAAGCAGGCAGCAGAGCAGATTTGAGGGCCATAGTCTGCTGACACCTGCACTGGACTGGGAGACCGGCCCGTTGGGTGGGTAAAGGGCCCCTGGTCACGTGTGTGAGGTCCTCTCCTTCACGTGTGTTCTGCACCCCTCCTCCCTGCTCGCCTCAGACCTTGCACCATCTTTGAGCCGCCTCCTCCCAGATCCTTTGACTTCTTTCTACTGGATCATTCGTATTATCATTCAAAACATTCTAGTGTGTTCAGTCTTTACCAAAAGTGCATCTTTGTTTCACCCCCCCACCCATATACCACACATCACCCCCACTCTCCCCCACGGGGTGCCAGCATTCTGGGCTGCCTCCTTATTCTCCACACACTCCACAGTCATTTTCCATCGCTTCGTCATCTAGCCAGCCTGCCTTTTCTTTGGCTCTAAATGACTTCCAGACCTAAACACCCCTGCCAATTTCCCCCATGAACTCCAAATGTATGTCCAAGTGCCCCTGAGGTCCCATCACAGAGATGTCTGTCTGATGGGTATGTCTGGATGGCGCGTCCTAAACTCATCCTAATTTTCTCCCAAAACTGTGTTCCTCCTCCCATACTTCTCATTCTCAGCAAGTGGGCTCACTCCCCTGCCACATCCCACGCCTGAGATCAAGAAGTCATTCCCCCCCGACCCCCAGATTAAGGTAAAATGACCTACAGTCAAGTGTACTGATCCCGTGTACAGTTTAATGAGAATTGACAGCTGTGCGCCCTTGGACTGCCAGCCCCCAGCTCATCGCGCTAGCAGGCTCCTGGGCTCTCGGGGCCGTTCCCCGCTCCTCCCTGGCACTTCCCAACCGCCCTTCTCCCTGGCTGCCCCCTACCCTGCTGCCGTCACTGCTCACCGCCATGCTTCCCCTCCGCCGCCTCCTTGCTTTAAACCCTTGACCCTGACCATGACACAGTCCTGCTTCAGCTGCCCTGTGACTTCCCATTCTGCCTACGAAAAATTCTCAGAACTCTTAGTACGGCGTGTTGGGTCCTTTTTTCTTTGTCACTCTTACCTTTATAGAGCTTTTTAACAGTATAAGCCCCTTCTGGTTCATCTGGGGGACAGCACTCTATGAGCCCATGTTCGTGTTTGCGGTCGGGTCGGCCCCGAGGGTCAGGACTGTAATTGCCACGGGCTAATGAGGAAAATATAGGGCTGGGTATGTAAGTGATGTGTTTGTTATAAGCAAAGGTGAAATAGCATCATGACTGCTTTACAGCCGCTGGAATAAAGGAACGAGGTGGGATAAATGAGTCACCGTGCTACCCGTGGCAGCATGAGCGCGCCAGGCTCAGAAGAGAAGCAGTGAGGCAGAGGTCCTCCGTTTGAGTGAAGCAGCGTTAACCAGCAGCTAAATTAGTCTTGTGAATTTGGATTTTATTGGTGTTATATTTTATTTGTATTTAATTCTTAAATTTATTTTGGCTTCATAGTTGTGTGATTACAATCAGCAAAGAATATACCTAGTTGTATATATCATTGTAATGCCGTTATATATGGTTTATATAGTCTACAAGCAATAAACTCAATTCTTACGCGATCTACCTGGAGATAGCATCAGATCCCACAGGTTAAGGGCTCAGCCCTACAAGACTGACCTCTTTTACCTCCTTTTCATACACCAATTGCAAGTCCAAGTTGTCCCCTGTGCTTCCCATGGATCAGCTATAGGTTTGGGGTTCCAATGACTCCCTGCGTGAGTTCAGTTAATTCTCTGGAACAGCACACAGAACTCAAACACTTTACTTACCAGACTACTGGTTTATTTTGAAAGGATACTGCCTCAGGAAAGCCAGGTGGACAGGTGTTGGGGAAAGGGCAGGAGCTGCCATGCTTTCTCCAGGAAAGCCAATGGCCCCAAATGTTACACGTTCACCAACTGGGAAGCTCTCCAAACCCCATCCTTTTGGATTTTTCTGGAGGCTTCCTTACTAGGCATGATCGATTAAATCATGGGCCATCAGTGATTGAAATGAGCCTCCAGCCCTCTGCTCCCCCTGCAGAGCAGGGGGTAGGCCTGATCATTCCCACCCTCTCATCACCTCCCCGGTTCCCCAAAGCAGCCAGACTCCAACCTTTGGTTACCTAGGGGCTTTCCAGAAGTCACCTAGTTGACATTATAAAAAGATACCTCTACTGCTGTCAACCCTCAGAAAATTTCAAGGATTTTAGGACATCTGTGCCAGGAAAGTATGTATTTCTAATTATAAATCACAATGTCACACATATGTTAACGTGCATATTATGCATATTATAAATAAATCATTATACCAATGGTTAATTTGAAAATGGGGTTTGTGATTGGGAGGATGTGATTCGTGATCTTTCCCACCACCCCAGTTCCCTCTTTAAAAGAACCAATTCCATAGTTGAAAGCAGTGACCTCTCTGTGGGACCCCAGCCCCTGGCTTCTTCCCAGTGTGGCCACGAAGGCTGCTTTTCCCTCCTCCAGGTCACCCAGCCCCTTGTCCTCTTACAGTGTCTCTCTCCCCTTCCCCATCTTCCCCTCCCCATCCTCCTATTTTCACCCAGTTAAGTCCTGTACATATCTTTACATTTCTGTCTAAATGTTCCCTCCCCACTAGATCTTCTCTGAACCTCTACCCTGCATCCAGATTATCCTCCCGTCCCTGGACATTTATACTTGACGGCACTCACAGTAATTTATAACAGAGGTCCCTTTCTGCTTCTAGATCGTAGACAAACACTGTCCCTGGCCATTTTGCTCGTGACTGTTTTCTCTGCCCACAGTGCAGCCAGGTGCACAGACACACAGATGTTTAAGGAAAAGTATACCCGTGGAAACGCTCTTCTCTGTTGCTTCAAAGATCACACTGGTTTGATTCTCCATAAATTGTTCTCATGGGGAATTCGCAGGCAGGGATGGGGAGAGGAGGATGCGGAAGGTTAGATAAACGCATCCTACCTGCAGAGAGTCCTGTTACCTTGACATTTTTGTCCAGAACGTCTGACATACCTCTGGGTTGTCACAATTCATGAGTTAATTATTTTGTTCTTTGCCTTGTTCATGTAACACTTCCACAGGCCCATGTATAGGAGTCGCCACTTCTGTCCTGGTACAGTCCAGTCTGAGTTCTGTGAAACTGCTCTCAAGAGTGAGAGTTTTCAAACCTGGCTTCATAGTAGGATCATCTGCACAGTTTTTTAGAAATACTGATGATTGAATTCTCCCCTTGCAGGTTTGGATTAGGAACATATTAGCAGAGGTTAATGTGCAGCCAACTTTGAGAACTATTGCTGAGCACTGGACAAATCTGAGTTTTATTTTTGTCTCAAGTTTTACTTACATATCAAAAAACTTAATTGCTTGAAGAAAATATGCTACACAGAGAAAAAAATGTGGCTGAAGATTGATACCCGTGAGTGGTTAACTATGAGACGCCGCAGGTTTTCTCCTTGACCAAGTTTTTACTGTCCAGTTTGAACAGTATCTTCTCCAAGATGGTATTTTTGCCTGGTTCTGTTTGCCAAGGTAGGCTAACTACTGTAACAAATAGCCCTCGAGTCTTAGGGGCAAAACATGCAAAGGGTTGACTTCTGGTTCATTTGGAAGCTCCACATGGGAAGGTGAGAGACTTGACTATTCCTCGTGTCGCTTTGTTTTAGAGATGTGCCATCCCTGAGGGCTCCTGTTCGACAGGTGGGGAAGACGGAGAGCCCCGAGGACCACGAAGGGAGATTTTAGCCACCAGACGTGGACATGGCCTGTTGTCCTCGTGCTTGGTGGTTCAGCAGCCCTCCTGTTCACTTGGCCACGTTTAGTCTGTTACTAACTGATCAGCATCCTTCCTACAAAGGAGGTTGACTGTCACCCACTTCCGAGTGTCAGACATAAAGAGATGGGTCCTGGGAACACACATTTCTGCCTCAGATGCTTTATTTAACTGGAGAACTTACCCCTCTAAGTTGTGTTTGTTTTGACATAATCATCAACTGCTAGGTAGATTTTTTTTTAATAGCAAGAATTCTGTTCTTGCAACTTCCTCTTAAATTCTGTTATTCATTCTGTGTACCCTTGCAGAATGCCTCCCGTGTGCCAACTGGTGGACTAGGCAGGTGCCATTTACACAAAGATGAATGCTGACCCCTTACTAGGGAGATTATGATTGTTAATAGAAAACCAACCAAAGTTGACCTAACTTCCACGGGCCTTTATTTTCTCAGACAACGTGAGGAAGAACAGTTTGAGGGGTGTGGATTCAGCCACTCCCTCTAGGAGCGTCTCTGATTTTCTTCATTCACTTATGATCTCATATGATCTCAAGATTGGTGTGGATTCTGTGGTATTTGTTGTCTGAGGCAAAGCCGCCGTTCACACCTGGTCTCGTGTGTGCCTGCACATCTCTCCTGGAGTCCTCAGCACGCTGATGTTAAGTTTTTGGCTGGACTCGTGGCCCCTGTGCTTGGCCAACCCTGTCACTTAGAAAGGGAATGAAATCACTAAGCTAGGCCTAGACCGGTGGAGATTCCCCAGGGGCCTGTGGCTCCCGGCTGGGCACAGATGGTATCATCTCTGAGTCATTTCCTCTCCTTTCTTTCTTGTGCTTAATCACTTACCACGTTTTCAGCAAAATTTCTCTTTCATAACTTCCCAGGTCGTGGCACTCAATGAGGACTGCTTCCTTAGAACTTACGAGGAGCTCAGCTCTTTGTCCTGCCCATTGAGCGATTATTAAATGGGGTTTCTCTTTCCAAATCTCTCATCTCCTTACCTTCCTTTCCATCTCCAACCGGTTGTACTTCAAGACCTGCCTGCCACACGCCTGATCACAGCAGCTGATCTCCCAGGGAGCTCTGGTCTCAGTGGATGAGCTCACCCTTCTCTCCTGCAGTTGCCTTGGGACCATCAGACTCCATCCTTTAGGCCTTCTTTCTCCACTGTCACTAATCTGTCCAGCTGAGCTAGACCCAAATCCCACTGCCGTACAAATCTTCCCCCGCTCAGCTGGCCTCTGTGCTTCTGCCACCGTTGTCTGACCACAGATCCTTCCCCTCTGCCCCTTGCTGGCTGCTGTTGGCCGGTCCTTCAAGGCATAGCAGTGCCCATCCCATGTACTCCTCTCACTGGCCTCCCTGCCCTTGGCATTGCTTATTCATTTTAACTTAACTGTCACCCACATGTCACCTCTGCAGGACTTAGGACTCAGACCTGTTAAATTTCTGACTTGGACACTGAGGTGCTGCCTGCCTCACAGGATTATTTATGATTGGGTATGGGTCAAATGCCTGCTGGTTCATTTCCTGAACCCTTCAGTAATAGCTGTGAATGATTGCATTTGTCGGCAGATTTACCTCTGTATTTCCTAGAAAGATTCTGTTAACTCTGCTCGTTCATTGAACAGATATTTACCAAGTTCCTTCCAGCAGCCAGGCCCTGCTGAGATGTCTGGGACTCCGACTGCACAAAACCAAGGTGTCTGCCCTCACAGAGCTGCCCACCCGGGAGAGGCCCCGTCCATCATACAGCCTGACTACCAAAGGTGGTTCTGTTTTCCACGCACACCAAGGAGAGGCATTCATAACCCCGACACGGGGTGGCCAGCAGGAGAAAGTGCCTTTGCGTCCTTTTACGTCAGCTCTTGACACAACACAGGCATTTTGGTCGCCCTCTTCCCACCTTTCAACAGTTCTGTGGACAAATTGTAGTGAGATTGGCCAAAGTGGTTGTCAGAAGAAATTACATTTGGAAGCACAAACTTCTGCATTTTGTCTTTCAGCGGTGAGAGTGGGGCAGGCAAAACCGAAAGCACTAAGTTGATGCTCAAGTTTTTATCGGTCATCAGTCAACAGTCTTTGGAATTGTCCTTAAAGGAGAAGACGTCCTGTGTTGAACAAGCTATTCTTGAAAGCAGGTATTTCTTCATGTCCCTTGTTTCCAGCTCGGGGGCTTCACTTTCCTCAGGGTATGGCTTACTGAAGAAAGAGTTAAAGTCAGTTGGGCTATTTTCTCTTTCTTGATTTCTTTTAAAATTTCTCAAGGAAAAGTCTTGACATGGACTTAGCAGTTTCTGATAACCTTCCTCACCGGGCCATGTTTGAGTTGGTATGTGATCCTGCGGAACAGTCTGTGGCCGCCTCCTACCAGAGAGCCCTCGACTAGCTTTGTGGAGGCCCGCTTGTCAGCAGAAATTTCAGCCTCCAGCCAGCGTGTAACAGGGCTTAGCATGGAGATGAGCGTGCGTCCAGCAGTCTCCAGCCCTCTGGAGGCGCCGCGTGAGTGGGACGGCCTTACTGTAGCCTCTCATGGTCAGTGCTATGTCGCATGGCCGCAAGCTCCAGAGCCTGAAGGAGGGCTGGGTGGTGAGGTAGCACTTGAATCGTTGTGTCAGATATAGAGCTGCCCAGTGTCTGATTTGTGTCTTATGAGATTTTGGAGTTGATAGGGGCTTTACAGATCCTGGTATTTAGAATTTCATCCAGGAGTCGGCAAACTCTATCAGGGGCAACCTGTTTGTGTTTTTGTTCCAGCATATAAACTGTTCCTTTTTTTAATTGTCATAAAATACACATCATATTTACGATTGTAAACATTTGTCAGTGTAAATACAGCTTTGTAGCATTAAGTACATTCACACTGTTGGGCAACTATTGCCACCATTCAGCTCTAGAACTTTCTCACCTTCCTCCTAGAGCCTGTTGTAATAGATAGTTTTACTGGGACACAGACAAACTAATTTGTTAATGTATTATTTATAGCTGCTTTGAAGCTACTCCTGCAGAGCCGAATAGTTGTAGCAAAGACCACCTGCCTGCCCCACAAAGCCTAAAATACTTATTATCTGGTCCTTTACAGAAAAGTCTGCTGACCCCTGAGCTAGTCTCACCCATTTCACAGTTGGAGAAGACCCAAAGAAATGGAGTTGCCCCAGGACATACAACAAATGGGTGCAATTTCCAGGCCCAGTACTTTCTCAATTTCTAGAATTCAAGAGGAGGCTTTTTCTATGTAGTCCTGACTGGTGTGGAGAAGCCCAGGCTAATCTGCTCTGGGACCAGCCATCGCCATCTCTTTAACTCTGGGTAGCATCCTGTGCCCACACACCAGCTGTAAGATCTCTCATTCAAAATAGATACGCATTATAAACCCATTCCAGCAAATGCTTGGAAAATCTTGCTCTTCTGTAAATAAACACAGTCACCATAGGTCCTTTTGATTTCAGATTTGTCTTGCAATTGTTTATTTTGACATTTCTGAGGAATGTGCTTGCCGTTTTTAGATCTGCCCTGATTAACACTTGCTGCTGTCCTCCTTCCTTTTTTTTTAAAGAACAGTTCACATACAATGTGCCGTAGTTTCCAGTAGGTATCATAGTGACTTGATATTTTGTTACCGTAAGTCTAGTTACCTATAACTACAGTTACATAGTTTTATTGACTCTGTTCCCTGTGCTCTACTTTACGTCTCTGGGACTTACTTATCTTATAACTGGATGTCGTTCTCCCTTCCTCCACAGTCCCATCATGGAAGCTTTCGGCAACGCGAAGACGGTGTACAATAACAACTCTAGTCGCTTTGGGAAGTTTGTGCAGCTGAACATCTGCCAGAAGGGAAATATTCAGGGCGGGAGAATTGTAGATTGTATCCTGTTTCATTTAGTGTTTGTCTGTAGTATTTGATTCTTTAAGTAGAAACTGTTCTTGTTCTTCATGAGGACCAATAAAGAATGTGAAGCATTTCTTCCTGGTTCTCCCTAGTTATCATTCTGATATTATTATGCTTGGCCTATTAACTATTCGAGGAGATAAGGAACCATTTTTCTCTCAGAAATCTCTGATATCCTTAATGTAAAAAGTCAGATTCATTGTCAAGTTTCGGTTATTTGTTGTTTGGAATAAATTCTGCCCTATAATTCGGTACCTTCTAGGACACCATGTCATGTTTGAAATTTATTTAGATGAATCTATGTGTTCCTGGCTTGTCTTTTGGCTCCTGAAGTCTCAATGTCAAACAGGAACTTGTAATCATTTGGGTAACAAAGAATAGAAAATAAAAGGCTAATTGAGTGTGCCCTATCCTGGTTTTGTTCCTTGATTTGCCATTGCTTTCTACATGAAGATTTATTAGAAAAAGTAAGTAAACATGATTGAATTCACATTTCCTTCCATAATAACAATTTCTGGAAATTACTGGTTTGTGATAATCAAGCAGAAGCAGCATCTCTGAATAGAAATCTGATTTATCTCCACAGAACCGAGTAGTAAGGCAAAATCCTGGGGAAAGGAATTACCACATATTCTATGCACTGCTGGCAGGGCTAGAAGCTGAAGAGAGAGGTGAGTAAATGCAACACAGCAGAGAAATAGATAGCAGTAATGTATTTTCCCTTTAAAAGCCATCAGTGAGAAGACGTCTGTTAGGGCTTTGATATTATACCAGTCAAAACAAAATATGTGAGAGCATCAAAAGACATTCAATTCATTGTAGAGCCAAATAATGAGGAGGGAAAATCATCAACAGAGAAATCTTAGGTTGTTTATTTTCGGAATCTTGGTATTTTTCTGATTTAAAGGATGTTTATGAAAAAAATATAATGTGTCTAGTTTTACTTTGAATCCTTAAACACTTGGTTTTTAAGAGAAAACAGTCAAAATAGGATCCTCATCAATTTATTTTTTTTCCAGTAACATTTCCTACCATCCGATTGAGTTTAATTCTATTTTCCCTACATGATAAAAAAGAACTTAATACCGGACTATAGAAAAGTTTATGTACTTTATTTTTTAAAACCACAAAGTGAAAACTCTTTTGGGTTCTGTCTTATCCTACCAGTAAAGTATTATTTTATGTTTTTCATTTTCTTTTTTTTTTGTAGAAGAATTTTATTTATCTGTGCCAGAAAACTACCACTACTTGAATCAGTCTGGATGTGTAAAAGACAAGACAATCAATGATCAGGAATCCTTTAGTGAAGTTATTGTAAGTTACTTTCTTTTATTTTCCCCTGTTAAAAGTGACAGATTTCATTAACTGTTTCAAAAGGTTTTTTAAAAATAAAAATAGAAGTAATTACATTTGTGTTGCTATGGCAGAACAGATATTTTCTTCTTGTTCCCAGTCGCAATACAGACCATTCCAAGCTGGAAGGGAATCCAAGGAATCCTCTTTCTTTAGAAGATGGGTGTCTGTGTCATTCAGGACAGATAGACTTGGTTGACTTGGAACAGCTATTCAAAAAAATAAAAATAAAACAAAAATCACGGGCTTGGCATTGAAGTAAGCAAATCCTCCATTTTTGAGCTTACAAATTTTTTTGTTGTTTTTAACGAGTTTTGCAGCTAAAAACAAATGTGTCAACCATTAGGCCAGGTACCTTTAGGGTCTTGTCTGGTTCTCACAGCCTAATTCTGCTTGCAGGAATACTAGTCATCTTAACAACTCTTGAGTTGTAGACAGGTGTTATCTCTTGTAGCTCCAGGTATTACAAGGATTTTGTGATAAGGTAACTGTGTGTAGGAAGCCTAGTCATCGAGCTGTATTAACAACCCCACCTGATTGAACATGGCCAGTAGAGCTCAGCAGTGTGGTCTCATGTCCTTTGCCAAAGTGATTATAGACCAGATGATACAGGGGATCTGGAGTTGATTCATTGTCACAAATGCAGCTGATCGAGCATGTATGACATGCACTTGATGTGAGCCATCTCTCTGGTTATTCATAACAACCCTGTGAGGGTAGGAACTGCAATTGGGTCTGTTCTGTGACTCAGAAGTTGGTGACCAGCCTAACCATGGTGCCTAATAGAGCTGGTATACCCAGTCTAACTCCAAACCCCAGACTGTCAATCACAAGGCAGGTCATACCTGCTTTGGGTGCACCCAGATTCCTCTCTATTCTCTATCCCCGTTTACTCTACTAGATTGTTCATAAGAATGCCTTGTGGAATGAAATCAAGTCTTTTTTTTTTCTTTTGGTTGTCAAATGATCTTTTATTGGAAATTTTTCCTTTGTAGTACTTAGCTAGCTGGGCATTGCTCTGCACCACTGTTGATGTCATGATGTCATGAGGGTGACGTTCACAGACTGGGCAGTCTCCAGGATCTCTTTAATGGTTCCGGAAAGTCCTCTAGTTAAACATCAGTGCTGCATCTGTTGGGCCATGTTTACAATCTCATCAAAAGTGATGTTTCTGCTGTGCTTAGTGTTTCTCTGCTCTTTGTCTCTTGATGGCTCCTCGAGGGCTCTGATGCTCGGGGCTGAGGCAGAAACATCACCTCGGTCTGGGCCTGTCCTGAATGGTCGGCTTCCCTAATCCTCACACCCTTCCAATCACCCATCCCTTTGGTGAGGTTATCACCAACCTTTTTGGGAGACAGAGCCAGGGGGCCAGTCTTGGGGGCCAGGGCAGACATGGCCCCAGCTTTCCCACTGGTGCACCTCAGGCATATGACTCTGATCTCACTGGGGTCGGACTTAGGCGGCGTGGTGGAGGCAGCGGGTATCGGCTGCACACTGATTCAGGACGACCCAAGAAAGTTGCACCTTGGCCTCCTCTGAGCAAAAGCAGAAAATCAAGTCTTTTTTTAAGTGGATACATACCACACACACATCATTTCCTCATGTCCAATGTATGTATCCTTAAGTTGAAAATGAAATTAAAAATAGAATAAGCTGTACTACCCCAATCATCTTCCCCTCTCCCTCCCTTTTTTTTGGTTCATGATGCAAGAGGTTTTTTGCTCCCCGTCTGGTTTTAACCTGTTAACAAACAGTGTCCTGCTGATAGCACCCTTTGCCGTATACCCTGGGTGGTGTGGCATGGGTATTGGGCCTTGCAAATTGTATTTTATGAACTGTGTTTTGTTTTGTTTAATTCTTTCCCAGTTTTGCTTTGGCTCCCTAAGACTTCTGTCCCTACTCAAACTTTGTCCATTCTCAATTCATTTATCACTGTCTTTGCTGGAAAGATCATATGTTAAAATAAGTATGAAAATTCATTCTTACTGTTGATGAGTAAGGCAAAAAAAAAAAACAGTCTGTTCCAGGATTTTTCTTTCTATTTTGGTTTTATTTTTGCTTTCCTAAAGCTGGAGAACAGTGTTTTGTGTCCGTGGTGACAGACTCCCAACTCTCCATGTGGCAGTTCCATCACAGGGCCCATCCTGTTTAGCCCCCTGGCCACTAGAGAGCACCGGGCACCGAGGTCCGCCCTCGGCCTGGTGGCGCCTGGCAGAGTTAATCTGATGCCTCCGCTCTGCTTTCCTTTTAAGCCATTATTTTTTGACTCAGAATTGTTTGTTCTTTTTCTGAGCTACAAGTAATTGGGGGTTGGCCTCCTTGCAATGAGTGCTAGCTTTTATTTTTAAATTGAAATGATGGGTTTTGGTATTTGAAATTTGGTCTTAGGATGAAAGGACATATCCTCTAGAAAGGAAGAAAAATTTATACGTGAAATTGACATAATTTCCACAACAATCTTACAAGTGTTCTGTTTCTAGCTCCTTAAATACTCACTTGGCAATTACTAATTTTTAGTGTCAACGCATATGAAATGTTAATGAAAATTCCACGAATGTTCATTAAAATTAGAAACATGTTAATTTTTGCTATTATTTAATCTTCTGGAAGTTCTAAGCAATGCAGTCAATAAAGAAACAAAAATAAACATGCAGTTTTGGAAAGAAGGAAAAAAGTATTCTTTCCTATAGAAAAAAAGTTTTTCTTCCCCTAAACCTCCAAGAATCATGAACTGGGGAAAGTCTTAAATTAAATTTCTTATACCCATAAAACAAGATCCATTGCAGCAAGCAAAACATGCTCAAAGTACTTAATAATATGGAAGAACTAGTTCATTACATAATAAGTGGGGAAGGCAGGATGCAGCAGTATATAATCCTTCTATTTAAAAAATAAGCATTTTATATATAGCATGTATATATAGCATTATATGTGTGGAAAAATGATTGGGACAAAAATGTTATTTTATGAGGCTGAATTGGAGGGTTTTATTTTATTCTTCATTCTCTCTCATCATATTTTTGTAATGTATATTCAGCTTTAATGATAGCATAATTATTATATGATTGTATTTCTTAGATCATAAATATCACTGTCCATCCTAGCCAGCCCATCTTTCTACTGTGTACAGGACCCTGTCACCAGTAGTGACATAGAAATGGTGACAGACACAAAACTCTTTATTTTGTATATTGTTTGAGCACCTGCTATGTGCCAGCCACTCTTGTGGGCACCAGACGACTATGGTGAACAGTCTACATATACCCCTCATTCTTCTGAAGAAAGAAAAATGATTGGAACAGATTATATTGGCTGTTTTTTTAATGTAACTTATCTCAGTATTTCCTTCCAAAGTCAAATACTTGTGTTTGCATTTTCCTACATTGATTTTGCAAGCTTGGGATGTCAGTGTCTTTAAATGTTGGAATGCTTGGGAGTATAAACAAATTGTATATTATAAAATAACATATTACCCATTATAACACTACATAATACATTATTATCAAGTTACTTGTAATTTACTCTGCCCAGATTAGCCTCCCCTTCTTTTCAGTCACACTGTTTATTCAAGATTCATCTGGGGTCCCCATGCCTTTGTGAGTGGTACCTCCCCACCTCATGGCTGTCTGAGACCCTGAGCAGATGTACTTTTTGGGAGTAAAGCACCTTTTTTTTTTAATTGAAGTATAGTTAACATACTATATTATACTAGTTTCAGGTGTACAACATAGTGATTCAACAATTCTGTACACTATGGAATTCTCACCACAATTAAGTGTAGTTACCATCTGTCACCATACACAGCTATTACAATATTATTGACTGTATTCTGTATGCTATACTTTCATCCTTGTGACTTACTTATTTTATAATTTGAAGTTTTTCCCTCTTTATCTATTTTGCTTCCTCCCGGCCCCCCCATGCCCTATGGCAACCACCAGTTTGTATTTATGAGTCTGCTCCTGTTTCATTTTTTTTTTTTTTAGTTTCCACACATAAATCAGAGGGTACTTGTCTTTCTCTTATATCACTCAGAATAATACCCTCTAGGTATATCCATATTATCACAAATGGCAAGGTTTTACTCTTTTTTTTGTTATGGCTGAGTAGTACTCCCTTCTCTCTTGCTTGCTCTCTGTCGTCTTCCCCCCCCCACCCCCCACGCCCACCCTATATATAATATCTTTATCCTTTCATCCATCAGTGGGCATTTAGGTTGTTTCCATATCTGGACTATTTTATTAATGCTGCAATGAATAACCATGGGGGTGAATATATCTTTTTGAATTGGTGGTGTTGTTTTCTTCAGGTAAATACCCAAAAGTAGAATTGCTAGATCAGATGGTATTTGTATTTTAAATTTTTTATGGACTCGCCATACTGGTTTTCATAGGAGCTGCACCAATTTACATTCCCACCAACAGTGCACTTTAAATTTGTTCTTTTTTCTCTATTTGTTTCTAGTGTGATGACCATGGGTTTCCTTTGGATCGTAGGGGTTAGGACCATATCACATATTTTTGCCATCTCCATTTTCAAAAGCATCTGTTTTTTATGTGCTTGATAAAGATTGTATGGAAAACATTTTGTATAACTCTGTGCCAGTTTTATAACTAAATTGCTGCTTAGCACGTCTGAACTTTCCCAGGGTTTTTTAAGCCTTGAACCATATTATTGAAAAAATTAAATTATTATAATCCTTAAAGTGGCTACTCTTGCCAAAGGGGTGGGAATTGCTACTAAAAATATGGTGAATAGGACAGTAAGGGACAATCAGTAAGGTTCTTGCTATCATTTTTAGCATCCACACCCACACTGCTACTAATGGTTGCAGCCACTAAATTACTCCATGGTATGATTAATGCAATTACCACTCAACCACCATACCTCCTAACTGATTAAATTCACTGAGATTTAGACTTGAAAGTAAAGAAGTCACATATATATTAATCTATAAGCACATTTAGTTCTTTTGTTGTCATATCTCCATATATAACCTTTGTAAATATTTGAGAATTTAATGAAGAATTTTTTCATGGGACATCTTTTGATACTTTTCATTTGACAATTTGAAATTTTCTGCTACTGTAAGCTTCTTAAAATTTTTATTTCCTTTTAGTATTCTATAAAGTCTAAGTAGGTGGCTTAAACAGTGAAGACTTTATTTAGTTTCTGTGGTCATTCTAAGATGAGCTAAGAAAACTATCAGTTAGTGTTAAATATGTCTTAGGAGATATGAGGAAACTTTAATCATAAAACGAAAATAGTAAGTTTTGCACTGAGTAGGTGCTTTTGTAATCATTTTTCTGATGTCTGATTTGTTCCTACCACTGTATGAAAGGTCTTGAGACTAAGAAAATACTGTGTATTTCTTAACCATATTTGCTTTTACAATAAGTAAATTTGAGTAAATATTTTCCCATAGGCTTTTTCAAAATTGACAGGCACTTGACAAATACTTCTTTGCATCAGTTTCTGTTTGTACCCTTGAAATGAGTCTTCTAACCTGATTAAATAATTCATGGTGTTTTTATTTTTAGTAATCAAATTGGAGATATGTACATATCATAAAATGTTACCACTTAAAGTATACGTTTCAGTGAATTTTGAATTCCTGGGTACATGAATTCCTATGTACCCACAACCACAATCAAAATATAAGACAATTCTATACCTCAAAAGTTTCTTTAGCTCTCCCAGACCACTAGGAAACAACTGATCTGCTTTCAGTCACTATAGTAGGTTTGTCTTTTCTGGAGTTTCATGTAAGCGAAATCATAGAGTATATTCTACTGTGTCTAGCGTCTTTATCCACATTGCACATAACACAATTCTTCCTTTTTTTGTAGTGAGTAATAGTCCGTTGAATAGACAGCAATTTGCTCATCCATTCACCTATTAATAGTCTCGTGTTGTTGTAAAAATATTGTCAGAACATTAAAATATGTGAGAGACTGTAATAATGAACCAACCCAACATCACAACTATAATTTATATATTACCCTTGAACAATGTGGGGGTTATATATGCCAACCCCCCTACAGTCAAATCCATGTATAAATTTTGACACCCCTCCACCCCTAAAAAATTTAATAGCTTGTTGACCAGAAGTCTTAGCAATAACATAAGCAATTGATTCACATGTATTTTGTGTGCTGTATTATATGTATACTGCATTGTTATATTAGAGTAAACTTAGAGAAAAGAATGTTCTTTCAAATTGTTACAAATCTCAAAAAAAGGCTTCCAGTGTATTTATTGAAAACAATCCACATACAAGTGGGCCTGTGCAGTTGAAACCTACATTGTTCAAAAGTCAACTGTATTGTGTGCGTTGGTGGTATAGTGGTGAGCATAGCTGCCTTCCAAAAGTCAACTGTATTTTCAATTTGTGTATTTTCTTCCAGCCTTATTTTCTTAGAAACTTAACAGTTGCAAAAATATAATTTACTTTTTATATAAAGCTATCATAATAAAACCATGTGTCCTATAATCATAATTTCCTTTAAAATCTGTACACTATTCAGACTTTATTATTTGATTTGTCTGATTATGGGATAGTTAGAATTTTCTTCTCTGAGAGAGTTAACGCTGTAGTGAATATTTCATATGACTTTCTTTCCTATTGAGATTTTCCTTGTAACACATCATCAGCTCTGAAATTTCAGGAGATAACAGAGATTTCTTTTGTCTTTTTATGTCCCTGGAAAGTAATAGAGTTGAATGAATAGGAAGTTTTTAGGTGTTGGGTCCGTGGGCCTGACTTTGAATCTTGACTGTGCAACCCTGAGAAAGTTATGTGCCCTCTCTGAACTTTGTACAATTATGTACATGTGTGGCCCAGCATCATGCTGCTAAATAATCATGTTTTCCAAAAAGATTATACCGATTTGTAGTACTGGTGGCCAGAGTGCATACATGTCCCAGTTTGGCCAAGTTTAGGTTCACCATTCAGAAATTTTTTGCTCATTTAATAGAAGTGATCTCCAATTTTCTTTAACTGCTGTATGTTTTTTTTCTAGGAAGTTTTGGCATTTCCTCCTTGGAGAAGTGCTTACTTTTGTTGTATCTCTCTTAGTATAGCTAAGCTATGGCTCCTTTCCTGCTTATTTTTAAATTGTTTCCCTGCCTACTGTTTTTGCCCTTCGTTTCAACTTCATTATTTTTTCCTTGTGAAGAAATCAAACTTTTCTCATGGTCTAATCTCTAGTTGTTTCTCTTCGGGATTTCTGTTGCTTCAAGGCAGCACATGGTTTCCTTCCTCCTGGTCCCCTGTGGACACTGTAGTGAGTATCACGTTACGGATCCGCGTTCTCTCTGTGGGTCATTTTCATCAGTATTGCCAGCAATTCTGCCTTCACTTGCATGTTTCTTGGTGGTGGAAGTGGTGATTTAGCTAATTCCCTCCCAACAAGAGTATGGCTCCTAAATCGTAATAGAAAGTGAGTGAATCTTAGAGATGATTAAGTCTGTTGGCTTCAGTTATTTAGGTCCTTGGATTTAGTAGCAAACCCCCTGTAAGTGCCTGTTTTAATTTTTCCCAAAACCATAGAACATTAACTTTCATTTGTTCTCCAGAGGCCAAGACCTTAAAAATCCTTGGGAGAAAGTAAACATAGACATATGAAGAGTATCTAGGGAAGAAAGAGCCATTCAGTATCTATTGTAAAAGGAACAAAAGAATGGTTAAACCAGAATTTACACTGGAGGAGTCCTAGGAAGTCCTGTCCCTACTCCTTTTTTTATTGCAAGAAAAGAAATGTTTCATTAGGCTTTGATACCTGCATTAAAAAGTATTTATCACCACCATTACTTTAACTCTCGAGGTAATTATTTTGTGGCATAACTAGGGGGCTTGTTTTTATTGCATTTATTGGCTTTCTCAGCATTCTATATTCTTAATGTCAGGTTCTTTTATGTGTACTCATGTAAAGTCTTTATCATTTGAAAGTGAGGAATCATGCCTCTCTGTCTTGTTTTCTTGCCTTTAGAGAAATACCTGAGTAATGAGCATTTTTCATTTTCTTTAGTATGAAAAAAACAACATAAATATGTTTATTTTCTTCCAGACTGCAATGGAAGTAATGCAGTTTAGCAAGGAAGAAGTTCAGGAAGTTTTGAGGTTGCTTGCTGGTATATTACATCTTGGGAACATAGAATTTATCACTGCCGGTGGGGCGCAGGTTTCCTTCAAAACAGGTAAGATTGTTACCTCCCACCTTGGTTTTTTTCCCTGATAGGAAACTTAGACCTAAAATATTTACTAAATGGCCTTTTACAGGAAAAGTTTTCTGATCCCTGCAATAGAGAGCTACAGAACTTTGTATCTAGTGTGAATGGTCTGCTAATAGAGGGTCAGAGCATCTGAGAAGTGACAACTAAATGGAATGGTAATCTGATGGCAGCAATGTATGAGGGCATGGAGGCTGGGGATTGGATAAGTTCAAGTTCAGAATGGCTCTATGGGAGCCTAGAGTTTCCAAAGAATTGACTCTAATCAGAAGACCAACACTGTCTTAAATTTTTGCAAATTTTAAAAAATACCTAATGCCATGGAGGACTCTCACATCTGGTTAGATTCTCATATTTGCTTCTACACTCCATATGTTGAGGTGGTAGCACGGGAAAAGTCCTCACTCACTAGTGATGGAATGAGAGTAAGACAGCAGATAACATTTTAGTGTTATTATTTAAAATACTTCTGACCTTGCAAACTTCTGACAGTGTCTTGGGGATTCCACCCTCAGTCTGTGGATCATGCCTGGTTCAAGCACCCAGGGTCTTTGCTACTAACCTGAGATACATTAAGGGAGTGAATTAATTTACCAGTAGAATGTGTGTTCTGTAAACTCTGCCTGAGGAATTTAGGAATGATCTCTGCTTTGATATGTTGCTGTGTGGAGTTAGCTTTGAACCTGTTTGGGTTCCCAGGGCCTGTCCCTTCTCTGGGCTGTGTGTCTACTTTTGTTTTGTTCTTGATTCCCAGCCTTAGGCAGGGCTGCAGAGTTACTTGGGCTGGACCCAACACAGCTCACGGACGCTCTGACCCAGAGATCCATGTTCCTCAGGGGGGAGGAGATCCTCACGCCGCTTAACATTCAACAGGTACACGTGTTTTTCCAGCAAAGCTTGTTTTAAAAGATGCTCCTGGGTTATTTCTATGGCTTTGATTTGAATAAGTAACTGCAGTGAACCATTCAAGTAACTCTGGTTCATGATCAGAAATAAAGAAGATATCCACACTGGGGGATAGACAAAGTTCTTGGGTTGTTTTCTTGGAGACACTATAGTATCATCTTTAAGAGGATTGGGTCTGAGGAAGATTTTGTGAGTTTGAGTCCTGACTGTTCCACTTCTTTAAGTTCTTGGGAAATTTTAGTCTCTGTGCCTCGGTTTCCTCCTCTGTAAGGCAAGGATAATTACCATACCTAATTCACAGGATTCTTGTAAGGGTAATAATCTTCAAATAAATTTTATTTAGTTTAGTTTAAATAAGCCCTAAGTAAGCATTAGCTATAATTATTTGTCATTAATGAAAACAATGCAACAGGATATTATTTTTGCCACTGCCTTGAGCCAATTATATGTGCTAGCCCTCTAATACCAATTTCTTGATTGGTTAAGAAAAAAATGCTAACTATACCATGAAGACAACTTTTATGTGTACAAAGTAGAATATGAGAAGATGATGATAACCCTCAGGTCTGAATTGCGATTTTAAACCTAATCAAGTATGTGGTTGTATATATTGATTCAAATTCTTTCCTATAACTTAACGTACAAAGTTGGGTGTGAAAGCCTGATATTTAAAGGAATTCTTGGTGACTCCTGTTTTTGTACAATAAATAGGCGAGCTCTAGTTTGCCCTTTCTTTAGACATCCGGGTGGTGGTGATTACTGAATGTTGGGTGTGAGGTGCCAGCCTGTTCAGTGGAGTGCAGGGGGATGGGCTCACCTCACCTGCTTGGACTGTGTTTGGTCCCCTGGAAGTGGTGACCATGTCTCCTCTTGCCATAGGCAGCTGATAGCAGAGACTCCTTGGCCATGGCACTTTATGCACGCTGCTTCGAGTGGGTGATTAAAAAGATCAACAGCAGGATCAAAGGCAAAGATGACTTTAAATCTATCGGCATTCTTGACATCTTTGGATTTGAAAACTTTGAGGTATGCTTCCTTCAAGTGGGACGCATGAATTCTTTTCTCTCCAGGAATGGCTGATCTTAAATCTCTTTAAACAAACGTGGATATTTTTTCCCTGCAGATTTTGTTTTTCCTTTTCTTCACCTTTATTTGTAACAGTGAGAGCACTAAAGATACTTGTTGAATGGTTTTCCCCCTTAGGTTAATCACTTTGAGCAGTTCAATATAAACTATGCAAATGAGAAGCTTCAGGAATATTTCAACAAGCATATTTTTTCTTTAGAACAACTAGAATATAGCAGGTGAGCACTCAAAATTCCATGTCAATTTCTTTTTTTAAATCAGCCACTAATTAGTTTAAAAAGCTATATTTTACTCTAACGTGGCCCTTTTTATTCTTCCTACAGAGAAGGATTAGTGTGGGAAGATATTGACTGGCTAGACAATGGAGAATGCCTGGACTTGATCGAGAAGGTAATGGATTGAGGAAGAATTGTTAGTCCCAGGAGTGTCCAGCTGGGCTGATTCATATTTATGGGAACAAAGTTGCTTGTGCGAACACGCACATCAAAGATGTGAATGTTTAGAACACAATGAACCATTTGGAAACATAAATGTAAATGTGCAAGATTGGATTTAAATACTTGGCGGCTTCAAACCTATTGTCTAACTGAACTCTGTTTTGGAATCAACAGTGTGTGAATCGGCGTCACTTAGATTTTAAGTCACCATCGAAACCCTTGCCAGACCAGTAGTAGTTTGGCCAGTTGTAAAAGTTTTATCCGCAAAATTGCAGTGGGCTCAAATACTTTTATGTTTATATGGAATTTAAATTAGATTTTTTTTTATGGTATCATTCTGGATTTTTTTCAATCCATGAAATTATTATGCCTTTTAGCTACTTACAATAGAAAGGAAAGACACTCTGAAATATTTTGAGGCATACATTCAACTTTTAATTGATTTAACCTTTCTTCCCTCTTCTAGAAACTTGGTCTCTTAGCCCTTATCAATGAAGAAAGCCACTTTCCTCAAGCCACGGACAGCACTTTATTGGAGAAGTTACATAATCAGCATGCTGTACGTCAAAATTTGCCAATTCTTAATTCCATCTAAATAGCAAATCCGTGGATTAAGATTACCTACTAATTATTTTAGTTCTGTTGGTCCCCACTGTGCTTCCCACCTTTGATTTTTTTTTCTCAACCAAGGCTCTTCTCTGAATGCTAGAACTAAATTGCTGGGAGCCAAAGGCGTAGATTGGGGCTACTTGTCAGAAGATGCCCACATTTATGAGTATAGAATTTGATATTTTTAACCTACTGTAGTGACACAAGAATGACGTAGTTTTGCCAAGTTATATCACATGTTGTTGTTTTTTTTCACATGGTGTCTTAAACCTCTGATCCGTGGTGGGTTTTGAAATTGTCCACTGTTGTAGTTGGTCTCTGGAAGTCAGTGAAAATCACTAATGGAAATGAAGCATTTTTATTTGTTTTTTATTAGAATAACCACTTTTATGTGAAGCCCAGAGTTGCAGTCAACAATTTTGGAGTGAAACACTACGCTGGAGAGGTAATTTCTTAAATAAGATCCTTATTGACATCTGCCCATTTCGTATTTAGAGAAATGGTAATTTTAGAAGCCAATCCTAAGTATATTGAAATGACTGCTATTCATAGGTCTAGCTTTTAAAGGAGATGTTTGTGACCTGAAATTATTCTTTGGACCAGTTCTACCTTTCTCTCATTTATTTAAAACCAGGTGCAGTATGATGTCCGGGGCATATTGGAGAAGAACAGAGACACCTTTAGAGATGATCTTCTCAACTTGCTCAGAGAAAGCCGGTATGTCAGTTTCCACCCCAAGCTGTTGTTAGCAAGCAAAGTAATATTTGTGCAAATGCCTGTAATTTATGAGCATAGAAAAAAATAATATGGAAGCAACATGATCTATCATTTTCTTCCCTGGACAATATTCCATTGAAATATGACATAAAATAATACTATTAGTGATTACCATTTCCTGAGGTACCGTAAGTACAGCAAGTTCTTGACACATGCTGTTATTAATCCTATTATGCAGACCAGAGACTGAGACCTAGAGCAATTAAGTGACTGGCCCAAGATGCCACAGCTAGTTTTGATCTGCCACCTCTGGCTCAGTAACCTAAGATCTTCACCAGTGTGACCGACCTCCTTCCTTCACAACAAGCTTAGAGCTATGGCTTGACTTGATCGCGGCCTTGGGATTGTAGGGCCCATAGGCCATCTAATGAAGGATGGCAAGAGAAATAAGTATGAATTTGGCTAAAATGATAAATTTATCACGCATTCCTTCATTCATGAATTGTAAATTCACACCATTAAGTCAATAGTTGATTAGCGATGTGTATAAAGTCAGGAGGGTTTGTGAGAGAGAAGTGGGGGAACTAACCCTTTCAGTAAAGCTTTTAATTCCTGTGTCAGATCCAGTGTGAGTCTTTAACAAAGTAAAATGTTTTAATATCCAAGGAAGGAAACAAGCACAATTATTAAAAACCTGTATAATACTTTTAGAAATGCAAATGCCAGGAGGCCACCTGTCACTTAGGTAGCTGTGAACTGGAGGCAAAGGCAGCCCACCTACGGTGTCAGCAGCTCAGAATTGGAAGTGTTTGATTTTTTAAATTTGCTTTCATTCTCCTCTCTGAAAATGCCCCATTTATAACACCGTCAGCTACTTTTATCTTCAGATGAGTTTTCAGACCTGCAAAAATGGCAGTGTTTTTAAAATACCATAGCACGGTATCCATCCAAAGAGTTTCTTAGTTATCAAAGTGATACATTTAAATAAAAGCAGCCTCATGTTGTGAATAGAAAAGCATTTCACTGTAAAGATCCCAGGCGTGGAGATGAACCTCTGTCATAAAGTGATGATTTTGTGATTGGAGGGAAGAACGTTCTGTTGCCATCAGCAAACTGGGGGGCTGGGTCGTCTGCTCACTCTGCTCTCTTTCACCTTTGACATCTGTGACATTTTAATGGGACCAAAGCTTTTCTCCAAAGCGCTCAAAGCACAGTTAGAGAACTTCAAAGAGTGAGCATGAAATAGCATCCTAGAACAAAAATGGGAAAGGGCCGGGCAAGGCGAGAAGTGACAGGGCAGCCTGGCTGCCACCTTGGGACACATCATGGATGGCCAGGCATTGTCCCCCCCGCCTTTCCTGGGCTCAGTGAGACCACCAACTCCCCACACCCCCTATAACGTCTTCATGCAAGGAAGATAAAAGGAAGTTATCAAGTGGTCTTTGACTTTCTTAGCTCATAGTGGCCATGAATTTTATAGAGCTTTTGGTAGTAATAATAGCTATCAGCACTTACAATGTGCCAGGCACCGTGCTCAGCCTTCGGATTACACTTTCTCATTTCATTCTTATCCCTGCATTATGGGATAAATTCTAAAATCTGCCCCCATGTTCCCAGGTGAAAAAAACGAGGCCAGGAGAGTCAAGCAGTCCTGCCCAAACCACGCAGCTAGAAAGTGGTGGAGGCAGGATTTGAACCCTCCTCTCGCACCCCAGAGATAGCACCTTTCCATCTGTTGGCTGGTTGGCTCTCTGCAGCACTGAGATGCCAAGAACAAATGAGGCAAGGGAATGGTGGTGCTCCGGGAAGCATGGGACTCCCATGCAGCATGTCACCCTGGGTCACGTGAATCCAGTCCACTTCTCTTCGGTGAGACTCTACTGCTCTGAAGGCGGCCACGTTTTTGCCCCAATTCCTAAAGCTCTTTGGCAGTGGTTGGTTTGAAATCTTTGGAAGCTGCTCTTCCAGGCCTTTGGTGTGTTACTTTCAGTGGGAAAATGTGTTGTAATTATAGTAATCCAGCACCTAACAATTGGGGGTGCGCCCCTCATGGCCCTTCTGTTCTCTGCTCACACAGATTTGACTTCATCTATGACCTATTTGAACACGTTTCAAGCCGCAATAACCAGGATACCTTGAAATGTGGAAGCAAACATCGGCGGCCAACGGTCAGCTCACAATTCAAGGTCAGTCCACACTGCTGGCCTTAATTGATCATTACTGTGACCTTAAGTATTGAAAACAGGAATTGGGTGTGCATGAGGTCTGTGAAAGTATTGTCTTTCTTTTTTATCATCCTTTTAAACTAGACAGTGTTTTAGAAACAAAATATACATCTTTTTTGGAGTCAGATGAAAATGTAGATTTTTTTTTTTTGGCCTTTTTAAAAATAGCTGCTTACCCTAAGCTTATGAAATAGTAGTTCTTAAGAAAGACTGGCTGCTTGGGATCATTCTCATTTGTATTTAGAGGCTCATGTGAATATAGTCTATTTCTTCCCATATCTGGATTTTAATATTTTTTTCAGGTGAATTTACAGAATCATAATTAGGAATAATAACCAGTAAGTGCATATTTAAATAAGATCAGTGTCAGTTACCTTGTCCAGATGTCCAGAATTCAGGGAAAATAAGGAACAATCTTATTTGCATTGTATATGTATACGCATTTTAGAAAGTTTAGAGATAGAGCATATGAAGACCGTTTCCCTAATCTAATTGTTCTGTCTTATCCCAAGTGATAAATCCTAATAGGGAGGGAACTGGAGGCATGTCAGTCAACAGACGTTTATTAAATGTGGCCCCTGTGCGGCCGTCTTTCATTTAGTTACTCACAGTTGGATGCGCTGGGTAGAGTTCTGTGTGAGGTCTGTTGTACAGCATGGTCGCCAATGAGCCAGATACACACCAGCATGGCTGACACTGTTGGGTATGTGATATGAGGAGCAGGTTGGATCCAGATAGGATATAATTATAATGGCTCTTGTTTATTATGTACTTACTACATGCCAGTCATTGGGCTAATCACCTTATGTACCCTACCTTGTTCCCGTCTCCCATAATCGTATAAGTACATGTTATCATCCCCATTTTATAGATGAGGGAACTGAGGCTTAGAGACATGGAGACCCATTCACTCCCTCTGTGAGGACTGAAGCTGGGATTTGAATTCAACCTGTCTAACCTGTTTGACTCTCAGACCTAGGCTCTTAATCTTCCAGTGGAGTTGTTACGTTTTCTTTTTCTAGGACAGTGTATTGTCTTGGAAGACTTGTGGGTACTTGGGGCTTAAGTTGGACTAGGAATCGACGATGGGAAGAGTGGGCAGGCCTTCCAGGTAGACACAAGGGCAAGAGGAAGAGTCCTCAGACAGGAAGCGGGGCCTGTCCTGGGGCACTTGCCTGAGGTTGAACTGGTACCGCAGTTTGAAGGGCCACGAATGCCATGACCTTCTGTCATCTGTGAGAAATTGAAAGCTTAACTTTCTGAGCAGAGAAGAAACTAATCAATGTAGTGTGGCAGTTTCTTCAGGGAACTTGTAAGAAGGAAAAAGAAATGGAGGGACAAACCAGTCGATTAAAAAAGACTTAAAAATCGCACCAGCACCACTAGGTGAACCTTAGCTGCATTCCATTTCAAAGAACCGACCATTTAAAAATTACGAAATTTGAGTATTATACCATGAGGCTTGAAGACAGCCATGTTGTTTAGTATTGATAGTAAGGGACTCCTGTTCAGTCTTTTTAGGATGATGATCTGATGGTTACATATATGTTTTAAGTGTTCAGCCTTTAATAATATGCAGTGAAACTTGGGCGAAATAATTTGGCATCCTGGATTTGCTTTTCTACAAAAGGTAGGTGTGGTATGTAGGAGACAGGGATCAGGTGAAATGAGATTAGCCATGCACTGAAGCTCATGAAGAGTGCCCCTTACATGCTCTGCTTTGGCAAATGCTGAAGAGTCTTCACAATAAAAAAACCCTAAAATTAAAAAAAAAAACGGTACTGTAGAAGATTGATCTGGCTGATGATTTGAAGATAACAGAGAAAGACTGTGGCTCAAAGACCAGTGAAGGACTGGTATAGACCCTCTTTTTGATGGAATTAATGAATTAGGAGGAATTACTCCAGTGGGAGCCGTCTCAGAATTAGGTACTAAACATGGAAATATCCTAGTGGCATTTTTTCTAGTTTACATTTTTTTTTTAATGGTACTATTTCAAGGAAGTGACAAATGAGTTTTATATATTGTGAAATAATTTCAGTGACAATGAATTGTAATATCTTTGCTTTATTTTATATTAGAACATCATTAAAAATAAAAACTCTTTATGATTCCTTTGATTTATATGGTTCTGTTTTTCCATTCTTGTTCTGATGAGTGCTAGGGGGCTGAGAAATTTAAAGAACGACAATAAGAGACTAAGGCAACATATACGTTTTCCTTTCTACTAGGACTCGCTGCATTCCTTAATGGCAACACTAAGCTCCTCTAATCCTTTCTTTGTGCGCTGTATCAAGCCAAACATGCAGAAGGTAAGATTTATGGCCATTCTAGACAGAGCCTGCGTCTTTAAGGACACCACCTCCTGGGGTGGTTGCTCACAGTTTCTCCAAAGTCTTTCATTACAGATGGTTGGAAAAACAGATGACATTATTACAACCTAACATTAAATGGAAAACTTTCCTTTGTCTCTTGGGCCTATTCACCTGCTTTTGAATGATGCCAAGAAGCTTTAGAGAAGTTCAGTTTAAAGGAAACACTTTTTTTTTTTAAATATAGGAAATAGCATTTGGGTCAAAGTTCTTGGGCAAACTTCTTTTTTAGAAGAACTAGTTGGTGTATTTTTGATGGTTGATTTTTTTGTTTTGTTTTGCTTTATTCAACATGATGAAGTCTGTGTTCTAAGTGGTAAGGCTGAATTTTAAGGACTTATAGGTGATAGTCACTAATTTGGAAACTCCTGACAGGTTGTCATTATAAGTGATCATGTCTAGGCTCTGTGATTTTAGCTTTTTAATGCCATATCCTGATCAGAAACAGTGTGAGTTTTAAAAGAAGCAGCTATCTCAACAATGAAAATTTAGTATTAGGTATATGTAGTTGCTGAGTCCAAGACTAACTGGGCGGCTTGCCTTAAAGAGTCGTCAAAGGATTGAAATAAACTTGATTCGCAAACATCAGCGCTTAGGAACCCCCTAAAAGAGGAGAATCCCCTACAAGACAGTATGTCATGGGCCCCTCATTGAAAAACTAGATGCCATCCGCATGAGGATCAAGATTAGGCATCTGGCCTGATCTGTTTCCCGGGAGACTGTGTTACATTCTGTTAACTTCCCTGATTCTGGATCTCTCTTTTTATACCGCTCACCAGTTGTCTTTGACATAGTGTTACAGTGAGTCCTCAATTACAGTTTAAAGGTGTTTTTTTTATCAGAACCGTAATGTTGAATTCTTGCTCTTATAAGAAGGCAAAAATGGATTTTCTTTTAAATGAAGAATAACCTGTTCAGTGTGTCACCTAAATTATCTCACAAGGTGTCATGGTGGGAATTTGGCGTCAGTGCAGCATGAAGCGTCCAAGACTGCTCTTAACAGAAGATCAGTGATGACTTAATTTAATATACATCTGTCCTGGTAATTTAAAAAAATCAATCGTCTTTCCATTTTTCAACGTTGTTAAAATGTTTAAGCAATCACAAAAAAATGGCAACATAAACACTATGTAGCCTTTTGGCCATAATGTAGGAAATTAATAGTTAAAACCTGGCACTATGCCATGTCAGCCACCTTATAACCCCAGTGGGCGGTGTTTCCAAGATAGTATAAATGACAGCATGTTTTTGAGTCCACACACACAGGAGCTGTAAGAAACAGCTTTTTACAACTTTCTTTCCTCTTTTTACAACTGGAGTGGTAATACCGTATTTCATCCTTCAAACACACGTGTTTTTTTCTTCAATGTTTAAGGTATTGGAAAGATACGGCTTTTTTGGTAAGCCCGTGTAACTGGGAGGGCTTTTCCTTTCTTAGGGTTATGTCATTTAATCATGCAAGTTCCAGCGATTGGCACCTTGGATTCACTGAAATACGGATCTACCATGCCAGTGCAATTATAAGGATAGAAATTGTAATTTAAAAAACTCAGTCCCATGTTTTCTTCCTTGGAGAGCGTGGAGGTTAGTTTTTCCTTTCAATTATAACAGCTTTTGAAATTAGGCCTGCTTGAAAACACTTCAGACAGAATATTGAAGAAATTACCTTTTTTTGATGTTTATTTTTCCTTGCTGGGGTTTGATTGTGCCTAATTACTTTACTTTTTGCATTTAAAAAAAAGAGCCACCCCATCTCATATTTCCATTTGTAAGGCTTCTAGCCTTTTCCGTCCCTGACCTGTAGCAGATGCTAATTAATACACACCCAGAACTGAGCTGTAGAAGACTTTGAAAAAATGTCCTAGTACTATTTTAATGGCACCCAGAAAGTAAAGACAGACATGCAGGAACTGACTTATCTGAGGCCTGAGATGTAGGTGTAATGTTAAGTGTGAAGATGATAATTAAAATATGGAAGTAGTAAAGTAGCACTTGCCTCGCATTCATTTGATTCTATGGAAAATACTGGAATGTTACTGATGATTGTTATATGAAATGTATATAAACAATCTTCATTTGGAGTTTATTGTGTGTTTTGTCCAAAGATAGATGCTTTTAGAAATTTCACAGGGAAAAATCTTGCCAGCCTTTGGTGCAGAGATAGGCCCTATCTCCTCACCTCGTACCCTTCTCAAGTCAGTTGTTCATCCAGGGAGCTTGAGAAGATGTATTAAAATGCATGTGTATATACGTATCTTGCTCACCATTAAGCAATGTGGATCGAGGGTCTTGGCAGATTCTAGGGGTTTTTATGGGGGCAATTCTGACCAGAAAGGGATGAGAATGTGGCCTTAGAAAAGGCAAAGTAGCTGCTTTCTGCTTTTAGGAGCATATCCAGGGTGTCCAAGACTCCCGTGGTGGCCTGTGAGCACACAGCCCCGTGGAACCCGGGCTTGTAGGAGACAGCCTGCCTCCCCTCCCTGGCCGGTATGTGAATGAAGTTCAGATGGGCACTTGGGCATAAAGCATCTAGAAGTCCTTTGTGGGACTTATTACAGGACTTCTGTTATTTGGGACTTTTTTGTTTTGCTTTGAAAATCAGGAGCAAATGGAGAACATAACTGAAATACTGGGACAATCATATCAATCCAACTGTAATATGTGAACTTTTTTTTTTTAATACTACGTGAACACCTTGTAGCTAGCTAGCTAGCCAATCTTGGGTGTTGTTGCATAAAGGGCATTTCACTAGCTTTGTTGAGAAATTCTGCTAGGGCTGACTTATGAAGTGAATAAAACAAAGCACACCTCATGGTGAAGGGCTAGTCTGCAGCCAGTCCTATGCCTGAAATAGTGCTGAAGGATGTACTCCTCCACTCAGAATTTTCAGTTTGTGAAGGGCAGACTTCTCCATTAGACAGTTTTTAGTCGGTGGTGTGGCCTGTTAGCTGTTTTCTACTGTAATTTGCTTAGGCAGTAGTAGTCTCTGGACAAAAGTATCCAAACCAGCCCCAGATTTCTGTATCAGAGGAAACCTGCTTTGCATCATCAGAATTTCTCCCCAAGGTGTCCTGTGATCTCATGACCTGTGATCTTTCCCTTCTGTGCCAGCCTGGTATTATAGCAATAAGTTTTAGTTAGAAAAGTCTGTTATTAACATTCCTCAGAAAAACCCTGAGGAGGTGCAGGACAGAATTAAAGAAGAGAACAAACTGATGCATATCAGGGTGTGAGAACCGAGGGGGAGGGGAGGGGGGCCGCTTCCGCAGCAGCGGTCTGGGCTGTCCCTTGGAACACGCGGGGCTGGCTCTCCTCAGTGTTCCTTCCATAGGTTTGGTGCGAGAAGCGCACAGGTCCTGGGAGGAGGTGGGGGGAACATCCTTGACTCCTGCGGTGTCACCTTTAAGCCTTTAACCTGACATAACAATATCTTCAAGATTCTGTCAAGTCTTTGAAGAGGCGGGACTTGGGCCACCAGATTTTCCTTGAGGCTGGCGGCTAGTGGTAGAAGCTTCTAGCAGAGGTGGCTAAGGAGTCAGGTCCTCTGAGGGAAGAGTGAGGGGAGGCTGGAGACAGGGTTCAAGTGGAGGGAAGCCTCCAGATCTGTGAGAGGGTCAAGGCTACTGCCCTCATCTGGACAACAGCCTAGACAGCCCCCGACCACTTGGGAAGTGATGCGCAGACATTATGAAAACATGAACTTTTGTTTCTGGAGGCATAAGGATTTGGTGAAAGAATTAATGGATTTTAGCACATTTAATCCTGGGGATTTACATTTGTGTGATCCAGGTGCGGCCTGCTGTCTTTTTCTAGCTTTGTTTTGTTTTTTTTTAAACAAAGACCAAACATTTCTTTAAAAAATTCTGATGAGAATGTGGCACCTTTCTAACCTTGAATTTTTTTTGTCCTATTTTATTCTCCCTGTGTCTTTTTCTCTCTCATTGTATTCATCTTATTTCTCATCAGCTTTGCTGAACTTTATTCCAGCAGCCCTTTACAATTCTCTTTAGACTTCGATCTCTCTACCCTTCTCTTGCTTTTGGAAAAAGTATTGCATAAGTATAGAAGACTTGGACCAAGTAAAAACTGCAGGACCTGCCTTAACCATTGTGCCCCCTGCTGCATAGCTCAGCGTCCAGGCTGTAGTAGGATGTGCTTGGTAAATGTGAATAGAACTACTCATAAAAGGACATTATAGACATGCTCATGATATATGAGTGCTTAATTTTGCCAAAAGTGAAGACTTATATGCTTTATCTTTAATTCTTACTGCTACAGATTCTGGTTATTTTATGTAGGCATGCTTTTTGCTTCTGGCTCATCTTCGATTTGTGTAGTTGGACGTTACCCTAGGGATCTACTGGTAGGTCGGTATTTGGGTGCTCTTTTTAATAGGATGCAATTTTTCTATGTTAACATATTATTTCTGCCTGTCTACCTCTCACAGCTGATCCACTCTCACACGTGGTGCCCCTAGGGTTCAAAGCCCTTTCAGAATAGCCAAGCACAACACCAGAGGCTCGTTCACAAACACTTCCTTTGCACTGGGCTGGGACTTCTTGCTCAAGTCCATTGAGCTCCAGGTGGAGCATCCCCCCAGGGCTTTTGCTCACCTGCCATGATGGGGCAAGGAGCTCTGCATGTGTGACTGTCAAATAACAAGGGTCTTAACCAAAATGGAAAGGTTAAATGTTGGATTTTAGCATTTTGATTGAACTTGAACTTGATAGAATTATACATTGTTCAGTCCAAACATCTATTACCATGTTTTATTGAATCTAAGCCTCTCAGAATTGTAAAATGCACCCTTTTCTCTATACTACTATGGAAACAAAAAATCTGCCTACTAAACTAGGGCATGATACTGTCTTATCAGTCAGCTCTCTGTTGTTCCCTTACAAAAAGTGTGTAGTGGAGGTCACCCAACTGCCACAAATACTTGCTTCACAAATAAGAGAGTTACATCTTGCCACTCTGTTTTCAGACCTTTCTGCAGATTAGATAACTTTGAGTTTCACTGATGAATTTGTGGTTTAATATTTTGACTACATTTAAAGGACAGCTGGACTCAGAGTAGTCCAATAATGCCCATGGTGTGTGAAGATGGGATGACATTCATGCACATCCTGTTTCAAGCCTTTTGAGGTAGGAACATACATGCATTGAGAATTGATGAAATATCTATTTACTGCCTTTAAATGTCACACAAAGGTGTCATTTTCCCCCTTTCTAAATAACCCTCAGGATCAGAGAGCTAACCCTTTCCTTTACACCTAAAGACAACCTGTTATTAAGCCCTTAATGTTTCTTTCTTGCACTGAATGAGAAATCTGCATCTCTGCATCTTCCACTCAGGAGTCTTCATCTCATCATCTGAGATTAGAGTGAAATGTCAGATATTCATAATTATTAGTGTATTATACATTTCCTTGCTCTATTATAAAAAGCCTCCTGGGCAAAATTTTTCCGAGGAATTTCATTCAAACATCAGCACATGAGGCTACAATATTTCAAGGCTCTTTGTGAACAACTGGCTTTGTAGAGCTTTGCTGGCCTTATTACTGACTATGCTTCTGTCTTTCATGTTTTTTTCTGTTCCTTGCTCTGACTGTTTTCCCATGGCCCCAGCTGCCCCTAGCCCCAGCAGCTCCCTGCACTCCCTCCTCTGTGTGCTTGCAGTGTGACCTGCAAACCCTTAAACTGGGTCATTCATTCATGCTGCAAGGCAAAGGCCGAAGAAGTCGCTCTGCTCACTCCTGCCCAGACACAAGCCTGAGGAGGTGCCTAGGTCCAGCACATCCTGATGCACCATAGCCCTGCCTGTGTGGGAAGCTGGTGCAGAGCAGAGCAGGTTTGGGCACATATACATCAGTGGAGGAAAGAGAGATTAAAGGTGTGCACTTAGGTTTCTGTATAAAAACACACTTATTTTTGTCACTAAGCAGTCCTGTGTCCTTGGAACTGTTTCCTCCTCTATGAAGTGTGTATAATGATGGTCCTTGCTTAGGAGAGCAGTTGTAGGTATTAAATGAGGTAACAGGGACATAAAACAGCTCCATTTGACTGTATGAAATTACTCATATTTGTGTTATATGTTTGGGGTGGAGAATAGACTCAACATTTTTATAGCTCACTTCATCTCAGAAATTCAACCCCCAATTTAGGCAGAATCACAGGAAAATCTAAGACTTGATCCTTTTTCTTACTGGGTTTAATTTTAAATCACATACCTTTGGTAGATTGTGACAAGCTTTTTTTTTCCAAATTTCCCTCAGTCTTTGACATTGTTAAGGGATGAACATTCTTATTTGAACTTTTAAAAACTGACTCTATTTGTTAGAACGTTTAAAAACATACAGAAAATTTGAGCATATAGTACAGAAAGGTTCCGCATCACTCTCCCTCCCAACACACACATTCCCCTATTAACGTTACATTAGTACGGTCCATTTGTTGTAAATAATGAAACAATATTGGTTATAACCAATGTTATCAAATAACCAGTATTATTAAAGTCCAGAGTTAAGATTCAGGTTAACTGTGTGTACAGCGCTTCGTTTTGGCAAATGCATTCTCATGATATGCCCAAATGCCAAATGTTCATAATCTATTCATAACACGATGAGTAGATATTTTTTTTCTAAATACTAATTTATAAGAATAAGCTAGTTTCTGATTGCCTGGCCAAAAGCTAAACGATTGAGAATTAAGTTTCTATTGCACATGATAACATGAATGATACTGTTTAATGCAGAAGAGTCTCAGTGAAAAAACGGAGGGGGGAAGAGCAGCCACAGAACAGGGGACTCTGAGGCCTGCTAATGTCTGCATTATCAGCCCCATTGACTCCTCCCTGCATTCACTTAGTATTGCAGAGTTTTAAGGTGGTTCCATTTCCTCTACAAACTCACTGGAAAATGCCCACTTGGCATTCAAGAACCTTCCATAATTTTTCCTGCCTTGCTGATGGCTACTCATGTTGCCGGGTTCCCCTGTAACCAGAGCACCCGTTGCCAGCATCTTTGACTTCTGATAACATCACATTTAACCCGTAAAAAGGCAGCTTTACCTTTTTGGCAAATTTTAGTAAAGGAAACAGTAAAGCACCCATTCTTCTCCCTAAACAAAATATTTCCACGGAACCCCTCACTGGTCTCTTGAATTCTGTTTACCAAGTTGTCATGGCAACTATTCAGTAGTGCTCTGCAAAGACCAGGATAAATAGCCGTAAATGAGGCGCTGCTCAGTTGAAGAGTTCTCAGGGTAGACTTTCCATGGCCACAGATGAATTGCCTGATTTTGTCCTGGGGCTTTTATTTATTTACATCTTAGGCCCTCTTTTAAAATCTTTGGGTGTTCAAATGTCTTTGCACATTTGTTGGTGTCTAGAAGGTGGTTAGTTAGCTCCCACAGCCAAAAGTATCTTCAGCAGTTGCTGTCCCCCCTGCCTCACCAGGACTTCCCTTTCACTAGAATCAGGAATGAATTAAGCTAACAGAGCCCAAGACAGCACATAAAAGGCTGGGAACACCAGCGAGCCGAAGAAAGCCCGTTTTTGTGTCTGTCAGCTCAGATGCTTATAGTCCGGACTGCTAAAGATGCAGCCATTTACAGTGGACAAAAACTGAAGGGGGAAGAGATGCCCAAGGTAGGGGTTTTTCTCTTCTTTGTGCTGCTTAAAAGTTACATGGGCTTTGCAATGATTGCAGTAGTGTAAAGGTTTGCAGAGAAATGTCAGTCTGAGAGGAACAGGTTTTGCTGTCTTTCTGAGCACCAGAGTGTTTAGTTTCTAAACAAATGGTAAGTGCTAATTTTGATTGCATGTGTGAGTTTAAATACTTTGTCAAATTGAAGGGCATGAACTACTTAACCTGATAAAGTGTTAATAATGCAGTGTATTTTTGTTACGTGGAATTCACCTTTTCCACAAAAAGTCATTCTAAATATTTTAAAATATGTTTTGTTTTTAATTTTTAAACTTGGTTTTTTAAATTTTATTTTTAATGCAAAATTTTTTTTAATATTTAACTTTGAGAAATAGCTTTAATAATAGGTTCAAGGGGGAAATTGTTAGTGGTAGTTTATTTCTAAGAATTTCTCTTTAAAAGTTTATGCACTACCATCATGCAGCTTTTCCTTGCCTTGTGTTTTATATGATCCTTTAAAGAAATCTGCACAAGAATATTCATCTTTTTTTAAGTTGTGTTATAAACTGGTTTGTACACAAATACGGAAATGAGAGAGGTCATGGGAGCTGAATGGTCATCCGTTGAAAATTTTGTGCTTGTTTCGTACAAGCATGCACATGCCAGAATTTTGCAATCTGCCCAGAGAAACCTGACCGGGCACATTTTGTTGAGATCTCTTATTCCCCAAAGTAGATGTCCCCAAAGAAAGAACATAATAAAGAGTGACTGAAATGCTAATATGCCTCCACTGACACATGAATATGTTCTGTTGGTTTCCATTCAGTTGCTAAAATGAGTTTTAAGGGAGTAAAAGTGGTCTTTCATATTAAATTGAGTTAACATTTAAAAGCAACGAATGATAATGTGGCTGATGGCTGCTTAGCTAAATCTGTTTCCACTGAAATAAATTTCTAGAGCTAAGGGAAAACCAAACGTTAGAATGCTTTGTTTTTACCACCAGTTTTAAAAATCTTAAGGGTAAACAAATCTGACAAAATAGCATCAAAGAGAAGGGCGGGGAAAGAACCACGTATTTCTGGCCTCTCACAATGTTGAACTTAGGGGTTTCCGCACTGTATTTGCATGTGGTTTCAATACATGGATCCCCAGTTCTAGCATCCCGTTGTTGTTTGCAAGTGGGCTTGAGTGACGGAAGGCACTCTCCCCAATGAGTACCATGATGTATTAAGGGGTGTTTGGGAAGACTGTGCCATTATAGAGACCCTCCACTCTTGCCCCGCTTGCTTCCCACCTAGGAGGTGCCAACTGCCAAGGTGGGGAAAACATTTTTCCCTCTTTCCCATCACAACAGATCACCACCACCACCTCCCTGCAGCCCTCCAGTGTGCACTTTTACTTTGGCTGATCTGATGAGCTTCTTGAATAGCACCCAGTCAGAACAGCAGCCCCACATCAACATCTGAGCCAGTCCCTTTATCTTAAGCAGGCTGAGTTTTTTTTTTTTGTCCGCTAGTTTAAGTAGGCATTAGCATTTCACCGTCTTCTCCCTTGATGTGTGATTTCTTTTAGTGACTGTTCTCAAACCCACTACTGCTCACCCGGCAGCTTTACAAAGCTTGGGTCCCCCTACTGACTGCAGCGAAGGGCCCAGGACTCAGTTTGGAGACCGGAGGGTAGGTAGCACTGAAGTGGGTTGCAACGGGGTACTTGGGCTCAGAGTCTTAAACCTCCCTGGGTCTGCACTCAGTTATGCGGGAGGCCTGCTGCCCTGTGTCCTCTCAGCATTTCTCTCTGTTGGCCTTTGACCCTGGAGTTTCCCAGTTCCTTCCTCAGGCTGGCCCCTTTCCCGGATAACAAAAAGTAACTACTACAATAGTTATAAGAATGGGAACCACCACTACAGTGGTCCTGGGTTTTCTCTCCACCCCTCTCCAGTATAAAGGCAGTAGTTATTGACGACAAAATACTTGGAAAATACGTAAAATATCAGAAACCTTAAGACTACAATTTAAACCTTAAAACTATAATTATGGTAAAAAAAATTTACCCATAATTTCATCACCCAGAAACAACCGTTTACTGTGTGTTGTATGTATACTAATTGGGATCATAGTCTGTCTTAATTTTGCAACATACTTTTTATTGCTCTGTCTTAAAATATAACAGTGTTCTTTTTCATGACTGGGATTCCATCAAAGGCTATACTTTCCGTCAGATTTCTATTATTTATTTGTTATAAACAATGCTGCTATATTATTCATGTGTATAATTATGTGTGCACATTCAAGACTGTTTCCTTAAGGTAAATTCTCAGAAATTTATTTACTAAATCAGAACATGCACATTGTTATGACTTTGTACACATACATTCATGACCAAATCACCCTTCATTTTTTAAATTGTAGCTGATAAATGAACTTCAAGAATGCCACAGTGATTTGACATTATCTACATTATTAAATGCTCACCCCAACTAGTGTAGTTACTATCAACATAGATGTTACAGAATTATTGAGTATATTCTGTGCTGTATTTTCATCCCCATGACTAATTTATATTGTGACTGAGATTTTGTACCTCTTTATCCCCTTCACCTATTTCATCCACTGACCCCAAATTTGCCCTTCATTAAGGCCAAAAACAAGCAGGAAAATTATTTTATAGTGTGTATAACAAATGAATTTGCTTCCTTAATAAATAATCATTGCAAATCAATAAGAAAATGTTTTAGTAGAAAAATGAGTGAAAAACGCACTAATGAGAAATTTGCAAAAGATTAAATACAATTGGTAAATAACCTGACAACTTCAATAGTATAATCAAAGAAATAAAATAGATAATTTTGCCAGTCCAAAAACTGAGTTTCTTGGTTGCTTTTTAGTAACACTTTCCAGAGTTTGTGAATAGTTGAATAAACATTAATGTACTGTGCTGCTGGGAGTTGACGTTGTTGCATCCTTTCTGAAGAACAATCTTATCCTGTCGTCTTGATTTAATTTTTTCTTGCTGCCTCTGGAATCACATTCCATCAGCTTTTTTTCTTACTTGTCTTGGGAGTTCCTTCTCCCAGGGTTCCATATTTCTGCTCACACTCTTTGTATCATATATATACTTTTCCCCCTAAATCTACTTATTATATAAATATGTATAAAAAGGGAGGGGAGGGGAGAGTGAGTAGGGCTCCTTCCACCCCCACCCCCCCCCACCCCCCCACCCCCCACGCCTACAGTCTTTTCACTGCTAAACATTAATTCTAAAGAGTCCTTGCCCATTTCCTTATTTCTAATGCTATGCCATCAAAGGTGCCCTTGCCTCCCTTCTGCTGAAAGCTTCCAGATACAGTTTTCTCCACCCTGCCCTCCCTGTCCCTACCCCCACCTGAGGCCTGTGACAGCGCCAGCCACCGCCTCCTTCCTGGCATCTCTCTGACTTAGCTGTTCCCCTCCCCCCCTTGCTCTTGACTGGTTCCCTGGATGTAGGCATGGCCTCAGGTTCTGTCCTCCCCTCCCACCTGTCCTGCTCCTAAGAAATGCTCACATCTCTTTCAGCTCTCAGCCTAGGTGAGTACCTCTGCACGGTATTTTTCCGGCCCCAAACCCTCCTCAGCATTGGCCTCTTAGTTCAATCTTGTAGCCTGTCCCTTTCCTAGGTCTCTTAAGTTTCTGGTTCTGCGTTGGTCTGCATCACCTGGCCAGCACTTCTTATTGAAATGGGTCCGTAATTAAATTTCACATTCTTTCCCTCCACCTGCCTTATTTAACCATGTTCTTATTTACTGGAGTTTGGTGGTGTCTCAACCTTGGCACTGTTGCCATCGCGAACAGGACAGTTCTTTGCTGTGGGGCACTGTCCCGTGCATTGCAGATGTGCCGCAGTGGCCCTGCCTTCTACCCACTAGATGCCAGAACAGCCAAATGGCATCTTTATGTAATTTATTTTTATTATAATATTTTATAATATAAGTTATATAAATTAGTTTATTAGAATACTTGCTATGACTTTGAACCTTGTGTCTTACTACTGAACATATAAAAATAGAAAATTGCATATCTTTTGAACTCTTTTACTATTAAATATATAAAAACAGAAAATTGCATATCTTGAAACATTTTCAGATGTATTCAGTTATTAAGTTAAACACTCTTCCCTTTCCTAGTAGTACTAGAAAATTTTAAGGCAGGTCGGGATGCCCTTAATATCAACCAGCGTGCCTGCAGGATTACGTAATCACTCTGTTGTGCTATCGACTTTCTCAGATGAATGGCTGGCCTAGTTTTAGCCATTCTGAAAGGATAAAGCCGCCCATTAAAGTGGGCCAGCTGCTTCATTTGTCAGTTTTTCACTGAACAAGGAATACTGTTTAGCTTTGGAATTGTGATAAAAGCAAGGTTTGCCTTTATGAAAGAAAGAAAATGTCCCTATTAAAAATTTTGTTTCTCTTCCCCATCTGGCTCCTCTCCATGTTCATGATGGTGAAAATTTCACTAGCAAAGAAGTACTTTAAGTACAGTTTACTGATGTTTTTTAAAAAGTCTCTTTAGCTGTAAAAGAAAATGAAGTTTAAAATTGCAGTGATAATGTTGGATAAACTGAGATCTCAGCTTTTGAGTTGATAGGAAGAGGGCAAGGGTTTGGCTGTGAAATGTTTTAGGCAAAACTTACTACTGTTTTTGATGGGCAAGTTTAAATACAGTTACTACAATACAGTAAGCTGAGGACTAAGACAAATTTTGTTGAGTCAAATAAATCCCACAAGAATATTAGAGCCGAATGTAAAGCATCTTTAATATGTTCACTGGGCTTGAGAAATTGCAGAATTAAAAATAGCCTGGCTTTTCTTTCTTTTCATTTCTGTCTCTTTTTGTTTTAATATTAACTCTGAAACGGTGATCTCTATATTTGATTCATTGACATTATTCCAGCAAAGCTTGGACTGTTAAGTTTATACTGGACCACAGTTGTAGCTCTTACAGCCTTTTAATGGGAGGTACCTTGCAAATGAGGGAAATGAGGTCCTGTGTGGAGGCGAAAGGGCAGGTTGGACCTGGTGGTGACATCATTTGATTCGGATTTCTGGGACTCTAACACACCTGTTAGTACTCAGGGCTGGTTTTCAAAGGTGCAAAAAGGTACTAAACTCTGTAAAGCTGGATGCAATTGGCTATCTCTTAGGCTGGCCATTGTTTGTAGCCTTGCTGTGTCAGCAGACAGGCCACTTCTCTTCAGGAGCTCCTGCTGTCAGAGCTGTGCTGGAGGCATTTGCTGGTTTCCACAAAGTTGGCGCTCTGCCTGCATGGACAGAATTAAAGCCTTTCCCTTCTCATGCTGGATTAAAAAAGATTACAATTGCTGCTTGTTCTCCATTACTCACCTTGCCCACTCATAGTACATCCATGGTCCTTGTTACAACATGTTGATACAAAGTATTTTATAGATGGAGAAGGCAGTTTGGGAATATGGGAAAATGGGAAGGGCGTTTAGCAGCTGGACCCAGTGCACAGGCATTCTTTATTTTCTGTTCTGGTCGTCTCTGTCATCACGCCTAGAACACAGGTTGCACTCGGGGGTGCTGTGGAGACTGGACTGCCAAGGGTGCAGACTGGGGGGCAGGCACTGACGTATGGGTGCAAATGAGTAGACATTCTTCCACTGAATGCTAACTATTTAGGGGTTGGGTGCAAAACCATAAGAAGGAGTGAAGAGGTGAACAGACCATGTCTGAATCATTTCCCTCTTTCTGTTCCTGCATCACTGAACGGCCTCAGATCACGATGCCTAAACATTGATGGGGGAAGAGGCGGAGACAGACCGTGGAGGATTTTTTAGTGTCCCCCAATGTGTGATAGTAGTGTTTCCAAACAACATTCACCCCTGGGGCCTGGTCCTATGGTTTTGTTGTCTAAATCACAGAATTTGATCTCCAGTTCAGTGTTCATCCCGCCCAGCCCAGTGTCTCTGTGGCAGTCATTAACCTGGGCCTGTTTTTCTACATATTCTGGGGCTAAAGGTATATAAAGCTTTCACAAGTGGATTTCATTGCTATTTGTGAGTGACTAAGGCAGTCTGTCCTTCAGACAATACATGGTTAAGAGGATGATAAAACAGGTTATTCTTTAAACATTTTTAGATTAAAATGACTAATGAAGGTGTACCAGGAGGCCTTGTATTATGGTGAACCAAGCAAGGTTTTACGAGAAATGCTGTGCTTACTGCCTTTCACCACCCACATGGTGTTGGTCTATCATTTAAAGCCTCAGTTTTCTCATTAATGGGATGAAGACAGAAGTCACCCCTTTTTAGTGTGCTCACAAGGGTTAACTGCCATCAGGTTTGTAGAACTCCAGGAACACAGTGACCACTGATGGTCATGGAGGCTAATAATAATAATTATTCTATTTGTCATATGGAAAGCGGCAAACGTCTGTGTCCTGGTAGAGGCCACTGACGCTAATTGTGTGGTCATCCCAGCAAGTAGAGATATTTGTTTCCTCACGTGTCATGGTTTTTTTTTTTTTGCCACTTGCTGAACCAGCAATTCATCCTTAGGTAGAATTTATAGACACTCATTTTGAGGTAAATGCAGAGGAAGACAAATCCAAGGCGAAAGTATCAGAACCCTAACAGCGATTCTTTAACTCCAAGAATGGGGAACGTGGTAAATGCTAGGCGAAATAAAGTGGATCACTAAAAAGGCAGATGTCTTTTCTGAGGACTGGTGAGGAAAAAAAAATAGCACTGTTGTCATCCCCATGTTTCTCTGTGTCCTGTGTCTGTCTCGGGTTTAGGAACATGTTCGTTCTCTCTCACTTGCTCTCCCTTTTATTTTTTCCTGTTTTGCTTAGTGGAATAGTGTTCAACTTAAAACTGTTTCTTCTGTACTAATTCTCAGGCACCGGTGCCCTGAAGCAACTGGTGCCAGGTTGCAGGTGACCCAGCGTCGCCCATCACATGCTGGACCTTCTCCCCAAGTTGGGGCGAGGGGGGGGGATAGGGGAGCCGTGTGATGTCCACATCTTGAGTGACACGACCCAGAAGCCTGGCCTCACAGTCTGGCATGAATGTGCAGGCCACAGGGGTGGGAATCGCCTGGCCTTTGCGCCTTGCCTGGTCACCCGTTTCCTAGCAGCTCCCAACTGCTCAGTGAAATATCTCGTGGTGTTCCTAATTTATACTTAACAGATATTGGCCGTGTCTGAGGCTGGCTAATTCCCCATTATGACTTGTAGACAACCACTTAATTCATGAGTAAGCAAGAGAAAGGACTCCTAGGAGGCTGGGCTCACCAACACCCCCTTCTCACCAGGCCATCATTTTCCTTCTGGAAAGTAGAATTTAGGGCTTGCTAACATGTTACCATTTCTCTCAGGGCATGCCACACGGAACAGTTTTCAGGTAAAAGTCTCCATTTGATTTTTTCTGATAGCCCAGCCTATTCTCATGACTACTTATAAATCAGCTAACTCCGTTATCAAAAGGGTAACTCGTTCCTTAGTATGTTCTCTTAAGCAGTGTAGAGGGGTCACTTCATCTCAGTTTCTTCCTGAATGCTAATGTGAATCTGATGAAGTCATACTCTAATAGTTGATATGTGTCAAGTAGTTGGCTTACATCTTTCCGAGTTATTTTTATCACATACTTTTTATGACAGTTCAAACTCCCCATTTCTCATTTGCCTTTACGTCTGAGAGCCATTGTTTTTCTCTGTATCCTAACTTAAAAAGTTGTTTTTGAAACTAGGTGTGGTGGAATGGTCACCATCTCCCAGTGGATGGGAAGTGTTTGTTGTGGTAGTTCAAACCCCTTAAAGCAGAAAAACATGCAAGTATGTTCTCCTGACAAGTATCTGAGCACTGATTTATGCTACCAAGGTGGCATATCACACTACCCATTGATGCAGTATTATAAAAATAGTAACTGGCGAAGCAGTACAGACCTCCGTTTGACAAATGTACCTGGCTGTGGATGCTGGAGAATGCATGGCTGCTGGGTACATACCCTTTTATCCTCATCCCCTGCTTTCCACTTTCCAGCTCAGCATCCTTACAGCATTGACACAACTTTGGGGATTGTATAAGTGACTGGTGAGTTGCACGGCTGTTTAGCATGTGAATGACTGGTTGGTCCCTCCTTGCTAGAACCTATAAAGAGACACAGCTGCCCTCCTAATTTGTATTTCTCAGCATGATTTTTCAGAGTGCATCTCAGTAAAGGGGACTGTGACCTGTTTGGTAGGGTGGACGGTGAAGTAGAAATCTAACCATGATGAACAGAGGAGACTGAGGGTTAGTTTAGTGAGATACAAAGGGTTTAATTACATTCACAGATTATACCCAAGAGGGTGGCTGGTGTGTGAGGATTTCCAGACGGAGTTTATGCCGAGGGTTGGACCTTCTGTTGTCTTTACCAGGGTTTGTGGTCCTCTTTAGAACAAATCTTAAGTATCCCCCACACCACCCCAACCTTCCTGTTTTTCTCTGAGTCTCTTTCAACACATATTAATTGGCATTCTGAATCGATGTTTAGGGAATATGTCTTGAACTAAGCACAGATTTTACATTTATATGCCCTAGTCACAATTTGCCTTTGCCCTCCTGTGACTTCTAGGCCTTCCACTGAGTATACTCCCCCATGTGAATGAACTTGTTGCTTTCCGTTGCATAGACCTCAGTCCCTCAGGTCTCTCGATCCCCCATGAACCCGCTCTGGAATTTCATCATTTTCTTGCCTCCCCTGGATTCATTGGTGGGCTTCTAAAACATTTTCTTAAATTGGAACATAGCATACATGTTTTCAAATGTCCCCAAATTATCAGTGTCCAGCTTGGGTATATCACAGTGTGAGCCCAGACCTAAAACCACATCCCAGGTCTGGGAGCAGGTGAGGAGCCATGTATGTAGTCATGAACACGTGGCTTCCGCAAGATGCCTCGGCTCACCACCTCTCTCCAGACTTCAGCCCCGTCCTGGCTGATGCCCGTGTGCTCCTCTCTCTCAGGTTCCCAGCTGCTGCTGAAAAGGATCAAGACCTTGGATCCGTCTAGTACGCATTTGCGCCAGGCTCAGAGGAGACCTCCCGGCTCTCCCTCCCCGCCTTGAAGCCTTCCCACACTCCCGAACCCGATGTCACCTTTCCCACCCCAGCACATGACCTCACCTTGTAATCCACCTAAGGGTTCAGAACATTTGTCTTTAGCCAACTCACCTGCCCTCCTCCGCCATGTCCCGTTCTCTCTCCCCTCCCTCCCTCTGTCGGGTCCCCACTGCATTTTGAGTACTCCTTCCTAAAACTAACCCCTCCCGGGCACTCCTGGCTATTTGGCTACTGCAGATGAGGCCACCACCTAGTGGTTCTCATGCGGCCACAGAAACTGGGTCCATATATTCTGTCTTCCATTCTGACTTCTCTGACCTAGATTTGAACTTGCCCACAGCCCTATGATGTTCATATGGCTTTGGCATAATAATACACCAGCTCACGCTGCCGCTGCTGACCTCTACCCCACTGTTGATTTGCCTTCTGGATATTTTTGAGGTTTGTGGTATTAACCACTATAGAGTTTTCAGTTGTACACGAGCCTTGCATTTTTACCATGGATCTTGGTCTTTCTGGAATCCAAGCCCATTCCCCACTCGTGTCCCTCCTTCCCAGGAATAACCCTTTCCTTCCTCCACAGGATCTTTTACACCTAACAACAGACCATACACATGTGTCACACATACTTGGTACCCCTCAATCTCCCTTTGGGCAAACCCCAACTTTTCAGTGACAGAACACAGAGTAACTTGTTCAACAGTGACCTCCACAGTTTATGTGTAAGTATGTATTTAATAAGAAGCATTTGTTTAGAGCTCCATAATGTTGGGGGTTCGAATTGATGCGTCTGCAGTTCTCTTGGTCCTTCCTCAAGGTCGCAAAATGGCTGCTGTAGCAGCAACTGTCACGTCCTCAGAACATGCTCCTTCAATTCTTTTAACAAGATAGTTTTTGAGTATCTGTCATGCCCTTGGAATGCATCTCTGAATAAAGCAAACTTTGTCCTCTTAGAATAAATATTAACCCCTCAAAGGAATTGGGGCTGGGTCTAAAGGGTCAGCTCTCCTTTTATCAGGAAGGAAAAATCTTTCCCAGGAGCCCCTCAGTTTGCCTCACATCCTGCTCCTGGCTTCTCTGCTTGGTTGTAGGACCCGACCGTGGCCTGTGGCTGAGCCCCACTCCCCAGGAAGCTAGGGGGGAGAGCGAGTACCTGGCCAGGTTGAAGGGGTTTGCCACATTGTCTTGGGATGATCTCATGGCCAGGGTGGCCGCCTTGAGTCCAGTGGGAGTTTGTTAACACGGGAGGGTTGATGACCCCACTAGAGAAGGAAACCTGCGTGAGGAGTGGAAAGGATGAAGATGGAAAGATAGAAATACAAAGTGTTTGGATTTTATCTTATGTACAGTTGGAGAACTTGTAACAGAAATGTGGTATCGAGTTTTCTGAACATTTTGTACTTGCAGCAGCTTTGAGGAAGGATTTAGATAAATACACTTTCCTTATCCATTGAGTCTGATTGGATGGTAAAGAAAGGGAAATAAGTATAGTGCTTTATGCAAAATTAATGTAATAGCAGATTTGTGTACACATGATTGCCAAGAAATTTCTTGTAAACACTACCCAATATTGACATTGGTATCACCTACAGTAGCACCTCTCAGAGTACATGTGCAGAAAGTTCTTTTTTATTATTACCAATTTGGTGTGGACTGCTTTTGAAAAATAGGGAAAAAATGATGGTGGCCATGTCACATAGCTAAAAAAAAAAATTCTTAAGTGCTTGCTCTCACTTTTCATGTCCCTCTCCTCATGGGCTGGTCAGCACCTGTCACAGGCCACACTTGGGTGATGCCCTTCTGGTTTTCCTGCGAGGTGGGAAGAGCATAGAACCTAGACACGGGTCCTAATGCTCACCAGTCACATTCATGACCTTGGGCAAGTCACTCAGGTTGTGTCCAATTCACTTCCTCCGTGTATTTAATAGAATGATATCCCTGGTTAGCCTACTTGCCATAACAGGATTCTTTGAGATTTAATTAAGCTAACAAAAAGCCTTTGTACAGAGCAACCCGTATTTAAATAATTAGGTACCATTATTTGCTGTTGCACTTCTAATTCAGGAAGGAAAACCATAGTCTACTTTCAGTTGTGCGAATTAAACACCAGCTCCATTATTAGTAATCCAGGGGCCCCTTTTTGCAAAAACACACTGCTTTCTGTCTCCCCACTGTGCGTGGCAGAGGGTGTCCCCAGGAAAGCCCCGGGTGGCTCCGGTGTGCATGCAGGAAGACCAGGAACTGCTGCAGGTTTTCCTGGGAATTCATGGCCCAAGGGGAGGCAGAATGGGGACATCTGTGTCTGGTGTGTGCAGGAGAGGAGGTAAGGAAACCCTCAGTGTGCAGTATTCTTCATGTAAGGCCATCGAGAGGAAGAGAAGGCAGACCAGCAGGTGCAAGGGCGGTTGTTGGAAGGCAGGAAACCGGAAAGGAATGAGAATGGAAAAAAGACGCTGTGGAAGAGAGCGGGCTTGCATTCTTGTAGCTCAAGGAAGCATTCAACCATACATTAACCGCATGTGGTTTTCAGGCCATTGGCGGGGTTTGGGAACAAATAATGTGACATGCGCACAATGGTAGCTAAGATTCTAATGAGTAAATGTCCCACAGACACAAAGAGGAAGTACTGAACTGAACCCGGGGGAGATAGTTGATGGTCACAGCCTTTCCAGCCATTTTTTGGAGGGATGGTGGGGAGGATCGGTGTGTGTGACCCGGTTTCAGCCTGTTCAGTCTAGCTTCATTACAAACTTCCCCAGTGGTACTTTCATCGTTACCATAGGTGGTGAAGATGCTGGTTTTTTGATGGCTTATTAAAAATAAAACCAACTTAATGTCTTAAGAAGCTTCTGGAGTGACATCAGAAACTAAATAGAAACTTGTTAGGAAAAACAAAATTAGCATATTTTGAGAATCATTGTGTTGATACTTCATACTTTATTTGAAGCTAATGGAAATTCAGGTCTAATTTCTTTAAAGTCATTAGCCTCAAAACTTCATGGGGTCTCTGTTTCACATTGTGTGAGTGGCATTTTCATCTTTGAATAATGGATAGTGTTTTCAGTAAGAAGTAATACACTGTTAGTCTATATAAGCCATATATTGAAATGGTCCGACAGTTCATTGATATAAAACATGTTCCAACTATCAAACAAAAGCAAATAGCATTATGTTAAGCCTTGTTATTCCTGCACTTTCTAAATCCTTATGCAGCCAGAGGCATAGCCTAATTTATTAGAGCAACACTATCCAGTAGAAATAAAATGTAAGTCATAAACATAATTTAAATTTTTCCAATAGCCATACTTAAGGGCATAAAAAGAAATTAGTTTTTGTGAAATTAGTTTTAATATATCTTGTCCCCGTATATCCAAAATGTTGCCATATCAACATGTAACACATTTCAAAATTAAAATATTTACTTTTTTCATACTGTTTTTTTTTTAATATGGTAAATAATCCCCTTTAGAGCACAGTTCAGTTTGCACTCTCTCTTTGCCTGGCTTTCATTCTCTAACTCAGTCCCAGGTTGGCACACTTTTCCTGTAACTGGCAAGCTGGTAACTATTTTAGGCTTTGCCTTTGTTGTGTGAAAACAGTCACAGACAATGCATGGCTGTGTTCCAAGAAAACTTTATTTATGAAAACAGGTGGCAGGCTGGATGTGGCTGGGAGCCTGTAGTTTGCTAACCCCTGCTCTAACTAACTATATTGTCTCATGTGAGTTTGCATCCTCACAAGTTGATTTCTGTTTTGGCTTAAAGTCTTCTACCAAGCTAGCTATTGTGATGAATTTCATTCAAGAATATTCAGGAAAAATGTATCAGGAAACAGATTCCATTGTGAAGTAATGAAAATTTTGGAACTGCAGGAGCTCCCCCCATCCCCACTTGCCACTGAACTTGTACCTTGCAGGATGAGCAGTGCCTCATGGCTCTTAGCACTAGCTTGGTCACACTCTTCCCTCTGCCTGGCTCTGTCTTGGAGGCGCTTTGTGACCTTAGATAAGTTAATTAACCTCTCTGTGCCTCGGGCTGTGCTTCTGTAAAATGGGGATGTTGCAAATCCCTACTTCATAGCGTTGCTAAGATGAAAAGCGAACGTTAAAAAGTTAGCATAGTGCCTGGCTCATAAGCCCCTTCTGCTCACCAGCCTTGGTTTTGCCGCTCCCCTGCTGGGAATATCACTGGTACCCACGTAATGTTACCACTGATACGAGGGCCGCTGCCACCACCACCGAGATTCACAAATACAGTTACTGGACCAGGCGTGCTTCCACCTGGTCAGCCACGCAGCCGATCTAGCGGCTCCTCCCCTCGGTGTCATGTGGAACTGGGACTTGATCAGTAGAGGAGCGACTGCAGAGCCTGCAGGGCTTCTGAGATGAGGGCAAGTTGGGCGCCTGTTGCCCCTCAGTCCTGGTACCTGCCCTCGTGTGACTCAGGTCCCTCACATTCTTTGGACCTGTTTAATGAAAACCCTAACAGCTGCCTGCTCACCTCACAGGCTGGTAGAGACCCTGTCTCTATGTGACGTACTTTGGAAATTATAAAGTGCTCTGCAAAGGTAAGCTAATAAATAGCATTTCCTGAGTGCTTGCCTCTTCGCTGTACATCACGCATTTAATTTGACTGTCATGGGCTGACAGGGTGGGTGTAAGGATTCAGAGGAGGAGATTCCAGTAGAATGCTTATTTAAATTCATTGGTGGAAACGTCCCTGTTCAAAGAGTAAGTAGCTGCTTTTTTATTAAATTGGTTTAAGATATAGTGTTTATCATAATCCATCCCTTTAGATTTCTAGACATTATTTGGACTGGAAATAATAAGTGACCTTGTCACGTAGTATGACAGATAAACTCATGAATTTCCATGGTCTAACACTAGAACAAATAGAAAATTGGCAGAGTTAAAATCACTTGTCTTCTCAGTAATTACTTTCTGACTGAGAGATTAAAATATTGAACTAACATAGACACTGTGTATAAACTGGGAACCAAGGGGGTCCTGCTGTGTGACTGTTCATAGAGCGAAAGCCTGTCTCGCTGGTAAGAAGCTCAGGGACCATGTGTCCTTACAGGCTGGATGGGTCTGACAAGGTTACAGAGCTTCACATGGGAGTGAGCACCTTGCAGTTCTGTGCTCCACACTGCTGGCCATCAGGATAGGACTGCATTTGCCACGAAACGGGGTGCCTGGGGGCCAAGGAGGCGGCATTGGTGGGAAACTGGTGTGGGGACTCCATGGTCTCACATTATTTCCTTTCATTCGGTAAAAGTTGAATTAGAAAATCAACTACATGCTCCTCTGTAGGGAGCTGATTTACATATGTTCCAGTAATAATGTTCCTATGTGGCAGTGGGCAGAAGACCATGGGAGATCCACATGTCCTAACAGGGAACTTGAAAGTTCCATTAGGTGAAAAGAGCAAAGGGTGGAACATGCTTTTGCTTTTTTTTTTTTTTAAGCAGTGTGTGTTTATCTGTATGTGCATGTGAGTGTGTGTGACATGCACACAATCAAATACTTAGACATGCATAGAACATGTCTAAGGAGAGACTGGCAGCCATGGTTTCTCCAGGACAGCTGTGGGGTTTTCACCGTGTGCTCTATTTTTCTGGTTTAACAAACATCTTGGTATGCATTCTTTCATTTAATGATAACTTAATGGAGAAGATGAGACAACTTTTATCTCCTTATATCTTTTATTTCTGTCTCATTAAACTGTATATTGAAAAGTTACTACACCATATCTTGCAGTTGAACCATTTCTTATGGAAACACATTCCAGTTATGTCATATAAGTATTTGAAAAAATAACTGGGTATCGAACTGTTTGGGAAATATTCTCTAGAAACACATTGTGAGGACTGCTTGGACCTTGTGGCTGGCATCCTTTAGAGTGACAGACAGTTCAGCCAGCGTCAGAACTGAGTTCTGCCATTTTCATGAAAGTAAATCAAATCTAGTTGGATGGAATTCATTTCATTAAGGGTTTCTTGCACAATTCTGGCTCCACCAGTGAGAAACCTAGCTCCCACCATTTGCCATCCATTTAATTATATAATAGTACCAGAATTGTTACCTCCCAGGGGAATTAGCTACAGAACAGGCTTATATGCAGCAGCTCCTGCCTTGAATCTTGCTGATTGCATATCCAGAGTTTGTGAAGTCAGCCCCTTCCCCTTCTCTCTCCCCTCATCTTCCAGTGAGGTCGTTTCATACAGATGTAATACATTTCGTTTATTTTGTGTAGCAGTCTGCATTTCCTGGGATTCTCCAAGGTTCACCCTTGTGCTGTAAAGTTCTACTGATTTTGATAAATGCATCATACCATGTATCCACTGTTACAGTAGCATACAGAATAGTTTCACCAGCCTGAAATTTCTTGTTTCTTTACTTATTCATCCCTCCCTCTAAGCCCCTGGCAGCCACTGAGCTTTCTATTGTCCCTGTAGCTTTGCTTGTGTCCTGTAATTGGAATCAGTTACATAACGTCCTATAATTGGAATCAAGTTGTTACATAGGCCCATTTCAGACTGCTTTCACTGAGCAGTCTGGATTTAAGAGGTTCCTCCGTATTTTGGGGCTTGGGGGAGTGGGGGACTTGATAGCTTTTTAAAAAATCTGAATAATATCCCATTGTATGGGTGTTCCAGTTTCTTTGTCTGTTCATCTATTGAAGGATATCCTGATTGCTTCCAGTTTTTGATGGTTATGAATAAAACTGTTTATAAGCATTCACCTGCAGGTTTTTGTGTGGACATGTGTTCAACTCAGTTGGGTCAATACATATAGGGAGCTGGACTGCTGGATTGTATGTTAAGACTAGCTTTAGCTTTCTAAGAAATGGTTTTCCAGTTGGGCTGTATCGGTTTTCATCTCATCAGCTATGAATTAGAGTTCCTGTTGCTCCACAGCTCGCCATCACTGGGTATGTTTGGTTTTCTGGATTTAATCACTCTCATTGATGTGTAGCTGGTATCTCGTTTCAGTTTGCAGTTTCCTAAGACAACTGCTATTGAGCGTCTTTCTATATGCTTATTAGCCATCCCTATATCTTCTTTGATATCTGTTCAGATCTTTTCCCCGTTTTTTAAATCAGATGGTTGTTTTCGTATTGTTGTGTATTAAGTGTTCTTTGTTTATTTTGGATAGAACCTTTTTTCAGATACGTGTTGTTCAAATATTTTCCCAGTGTGCTTCATGCCTTTTTCCTTGTGTTAACGTCTTTCACAGTTGTTAATTTTAATAAAGTCCAACCTACCAGTTTCTCCTTTCATGTACTGTGTTTTGATATTTCTAAGTCATCACCAAACAAATATGTTAGAAAGTTTTAAACTGAATCAGTTTTTTAAACAGTTTTAAACAATTTGTGCAATGCAAGAGTGTAAATGTTTACATACCTGATGTGTCAGGTCCAATGGTAGCCAGTTTCGTGAGAAATTAATAAAATTCAGTTCCTCCCCTAAAAGAATTTAGTAGGGAGTTCACATGGATATGTCTGACCGACATACACAAAGTGTGTGACATGAGGAAGAGCACGGTTGAGGTCTCATAAGGCAAGGACGGCATGTGCTGCCAAGGGAGGGGGAGATCACAGTGGCGCCACTCAGGTGCGTGAGGAGCAGTTTTATTGAGGGTGCGTTTGGGGGAGACCCCTAAGACACCAACCCCCTAGAGACCGGGAGAAACTATTTCAGGCTGAGAGGCTAGCTGCAGCCAAGGTAAAACAGGAAGTGAGGGTTTTAGTCAAGAAACAGATCTGAAGTTTGACAAAAATGTCAGATATATGTAGGTGTGTATTGACTGGGAAGGTACGTTGGACCATAGTGCGGGGGCCTTGAATGTGAAATTGCAGCCTTTGTCTTAATTTGTCATGTGCTGGAGATTGTGAACAAGGGCATGAAATGGCTAAACCTATGCATCAGAAAGGCTTTGTCCACATGTGTGTGCATGTATGTGGATGTTATTTATGTTCAGGTTCTTCCTTTCCCATTAAGTAGTTGTGGTTTGTGAGGTGAGCACACACCTTCTGGCTGTCACAGAGCTCGGCTTTCCTTGCCCAGGGTGGTGACCGTCCTGGGCCAGAACGGGTGTGGTGGGAGGGCAGTACCCGGGGAGTGAGAAATTCCCATTCTCTGTAGTCTGACCCGCAGGATTGACTCCCAGCGTTTGTGGCCATGTTGCCTGTTTCTCCCCTGGGAAGGGGTTGCCTCTTCTCCAGAGGAAGTTAGTTGCTGCCTCATAGCTCCAGATGGGAAAATAAATGAGGCAACAACTGTGTGAAATGTTTAACAGGCCAGGAATGAAATGACTGATGTAAGTATAAAGAGCCTTTGTGGCTTGTTTAATGGGCTTTTGTTTACTGTCTGTCCAAGGTCAGGAAAATTATATTCCTGCTTTAGTAACTGTGCTTTTGAAACATGCTTTTGTTCAAAGTATGATAAACTTCTATCCAATATTTAACCACTTTTGAGAGAGTGGTGTAGCAGACACAGCAAATAAGATTGAGAGGCCTTGGACTTCTTTAATTTTTTTAAGTAGTAACAAGTGAGGACAGGAGTCCCATTGTAAGATTTTATCAGTCAATAGAGGGCTGTGAATGATACTTTATTAGCATAACACAATCGACTTTTAATAAGCTCTTCTGGAGTCTTTGGCTTCATAAGGTTGGAGAAGTCGTATCAAAGGTGAAGTTTGTTGGTTTGTGTTTAAAGTTGACTAGGGTAAAGGCATATTGATCCTACATAATGATAATGCAAAGACAAATCTACCTTACATAAAATGTAAAATTTTAAGTCTTCTCTGTAAGGTTGTTGACAGCATCTCTCCCCAACTAGTCCCCAACTATTACTTATCAGAATAAAGAATTGTGTAATGGTTCTTTTTACTAAAGAACCAATTTGCTTTATATTTCTTAGGATGCTGGGGACTAATATAGTGTATGGATTGTGTAATCCTTCGGTTGCAGACCTAATATGTATGTAAATAAAGTTGGAAGTATTTCACATAAAGTAGGTCAGGATCCTACTGGGTAGGGAGGGGGCTGAGTCTTACAAGACAAAAAAGTTGAAATTTTTTTCCTTAAGTTACTAAGTTAGGGCGATAAAACATCGGTTGGTGTGCTGCTCCGATCTCATGTTTGGTCTCTCTGTGTTCCGGGATGCAAAGGCTCCTGTGTGTTGTAGTCTGAATAGACTGGGGCCAAAGAGCGCCTGCATTTGTCAGGTCAGAGCAGGGACCAGGTATGCTCTGGTATATTCCTGTATGGTGCTTCATCTACGGAAGGTTCTTAATAAATGTGATTAAAGTAATAAGTAATGTGTACTTTTACCTAATCTGTAAGACATTGTGATCTAAGACACGTGATTAGTTTTTAGATTTTGAGTAAGTAAATTTCCAAAAGAGGGAAGGACCCATTCTAGATACATAACCAGTGTTCAGAAGCACCTGCATGAGTTATCAAGTTGTATTTGTTAAGAAAGCCAAAGCGGTCATTGTTAAATGTGTTGCCATGGTGCTCATTCCACGGGATGCAGTTCAGTGTGTTGCAGGTGTGTCCCTCTGTCCACTGACGTGCACAGACTCTTCTTGAACGCCCAACCCTGGCAGGTATCCAAGGAGGAGAGAAGAGATGCCAGTGGAATTGTAACCACACATAGGTCAAAGAATGTTTAGATTCACTGTTAGCTGAGGCTGAGATGCAGAGTAAGGATGTTCTCAGCCTTTCACTATCTGTGTTAATGGGACCTCAGCAATCAGAGGTTTGCTCAGAGTTGGCCATTTGATTTTCCAAAAAGTTCCCTCTGTTCACCAGTTACTTCCAAATACAAGTATTTGCCTGAATTCACAGTGTTCGGACATACACTGCCATGGCCCTTAATTGTGACTTGGCACCTGTATTTAGACCAAGTCGGCACCTGCAGGTTGGTTCGTAAGGCCCTTCCTAATGCTACCATCCAGAGAATGTCTCCCTGTTCGCACCAGAGTGGGTACTGCTGGGAATGCTACACTATCGGGCACGTTCTCTTCCTGGATGCCATCTTTTCCTAAGGAAGTTTCCAGCACATCTTTTGAGAAGTATATCCTATGGAAATAATGTCCTTGATTTTACAACATACTCAGGAGGAAAATATACTTTGATGTGTACCAGTTTGATTCACATACTAGTTTTCAAGAAAGTTAGGCTCTTTGAGATACACTTTCCTAATTGTTTGATTTAAGCAAATGTTAAGACTGGTTTGAATAGGTCATCTAGCCTTGCTCACTTCCAGGTTCCTCATGTACAACACAGAATAATAATAATACCCGTGTCACACAATCAGCATTTCTGTGTTAAAAGTGCTGTTAGAATTGAAGGCTTGCTATCGCTGCTTAACAGACGTCAACCAAAGAGACATGGTTCCTGAAAGGCTGCTGTCTTGCACGGATTTGAAATTCCATGTGTATAAGCAACAATAGCTCTTTGAGGGCAGAATAATAGGATTCTTCTAAAAGAAAGTATTAATGTTTCTAACATTATGTTTTATGTCTATCTTAGACTTTAAAAATAACACATACCCCTTAAAGGAATTGAGACATCTCTTGATCAACATCTGTGAAGAGCCATTCAAACAGTAAAGCAAAATAAAATGCCTGGTTAACGACAGTTAATACCGAGAACTAAATTTACCTTGTAGCTTCCTGTCAGCCAAGGCAAGAGGGGTGTATGCAATGCATTATCTACTGTTTCCTCTTTCAATCACTATTTATGTTCAGTTTAGCTTGCTGTAATTCCTCTTAGGCACGAGGTAGGGCATAAGTAAATTACAGTGAGTCATGAAGTTGGCAGTTTACAAATGCATTTGACAAAGCATGTCGTTTCTTCTAGAGAAAATCTTTTTTTATTTTTACTCTCAAACCAGATTTTAAAAAATTGATCTCATAGATCCATGTTAAATTGTATTACATACCAACAGATGACAGAATGAGATTAAGAATCAGTCGTGTGCCAGCCTACCTTCTCATCTAGCTTGTCCTCCCCTCTCAGAGTGACAGTATATATTATACATTTGTCCTTCTCCAGACACTCTCACCTGAGCAGTAGTGCTGGATCTCTCTACCATCACCCCACCCACTTGGTTTCTTGCAGATGTGCTTCATCAGTGTATGTGACATTCCTCATCCGAGTAGAGAGCAGTGCCTTCTCCCTAACGTCCTGGCTGGCCCCCGTCAAACCCCAAGGGCTTCGGTGTGGCAGGCTGGACCCTCACCCCTACCCCCTCTTCCTGAGCTCTTGTCAGAGTTCCTGGGCGGGTTTCTGTAAGATCTCTCAGGTGATGAAAAATCCAAGAACAATGGGGATCCATAGATAGTAAACTCACTCTATTTTCTCTTAATTAAGCACAGATTGAATGTGTCCATGTACTATAGACAGGTGACTCTTTTTCCCGTTCACAGTCATACTTCTTTTTATGCAGTATTTATGAAATTAGCAAGGTTAGGTGATGCTCAGGGTAATCAGATTCATTAACACATAAATGCATTGATGTCTGTCTTTTTGTTGTAAAGTACCTCCCCTGCCCTGCATCCCTGTTGGACAGCACTTCTGTTGCCTTGTATTTTGATTTTAAGCTGCAGAAGGCAGGGCTGGCTTGTAATTGACTTACGCAGAGGTTTTAGCATGCTCTTCTGTCAGTCATTTATTTTGCCTTTACATTCTGAAATCTTGGCTTTTGAGATTGTAGGAAAAAAGGTTTTCTAATTTTTTTTTTTGTAGAGTAAAATTACCTCAAACTCAGTATATTTAATCTTACCTCCAGGATTCACACACACTCTGGCATCCATCCCTCCTTGTCCATTTTAAGTACCTCCATGTCTCTCTAGCATTTGACATGTTTTTAAAAATAGCTTTATTGAGATAGAAGTCACATACCATACAGTTGACTCATTTAAAGTGTACAGTTCGATGGCTTTTCGTGTATCCACAGATAGATGCCACCATCACCATGGTTCATTTCAGAACATTTCCATCACCTCAGAAAGAAACCCCTTCCCTTTGGCTTTCCTCCCCACCCCGCCCCGTAATTGCCATCCCTTCCACCATCCCTAAGCATGGGCCACCACCCTACTTTCTGTCTCTGCAGAGCTCCCTGTTCTGGAAGTTCCCTAAGAGTGGAATCACATATGTGGTCTTTTTGTGACTGGCTTCCTTCGCTTAGTATACTGTTTTCAGGGCTCATCAGTGTTCAGGAGTGGGCCAGTGCCGCGTCTCCTGTTTATAAGGGAAGGCTTCCATTGTGTGGGTATATATACTACATTTTGTTTGTCCATTCATTTGTTGGTGGACATTTGGTTTCTATTTTAAAGGCCCCCACAGCAACTTCTCACCTGCTCCTCCCACTTCTCTTTGCCTCTTTGATACAGGACCTCTAGAATCCATTCTGTATGAGTTTTTACCTTATAAAAATACTATGTTTTAATCATCTCCAAAGATACATAGCCATACAGAAAAACGTTCATGTTGCGTATATGTGATTGTTTCCTTTTAATGCAGCATGATTTTTTTCCTTCCCTCTTTCCTTAGCCGTCTTCTTCCCACCACCCCTAACAGTGTCCCCCCCCCCTCCGCCCCCCGGACTCAGTAACACCCTAATGCATATCATCCTGTGCTCTTCTGTATATAAATACCTAGACATATATTCACACACCTGCATGTAAACAGAGCCAGGGGTGTTTTGGTGAGGTCCTCATTTCACAAAAATGAGATTTTTGTAAAATGTTAAACATTATCTTTTCTCACCCTGCAAAAGGCCTGAGAGTCAACTAGTGCATCTTTAATTTGGTCTTATTTTTTAATGGCTACATAATATTTCATGATGTGTATGATATCAAAATATACTTGGCCATGTTTCCAGTTTTCTCACAGCCAGTAAGCGGGCCCTTGTACAGGACAGGAGGTCTGACCACGTTCATTGCTTGCTCTGAGCCTCCACCGGCTCTTACCTTGGAAACAGTTGTCATCAGAATTGAGCGTGGAGGTCCCCATCCATCCAGGTGCCTCTGTGCAGAATGCCCCTTTCTCACCTGGGGTGAAAGTTGGTTGTAAGAGCCCAAACTCTGCGTCTCATCTGGGTTTATATCCACATGACTCCCAAACCATCTCAGTGCTTTTACTTCTGTGTTCCCAAGGGACTTAATTTTCATCTTCAGTGTGGTTTTATATTAGGTGCTCTACTATATAGGCAGTGATGTTTGGCTTACCTGTCACTCTTTTATGTTGCAGGGTTCTTGGGGGAACATCCAGCCCCTGTGGGCTGTGCATGTGTGCGGATAGGGCTTATGTGGGAAATCTCTGTACCTTCCTCTCAATGTTGCTGCGAACCTAAAACTGCTTTGAAAAACCAATCAAATCTTAAAAGCAAAAACAGTTTACAGAGCGAGTAAAAAAATGAGTGGCGGCCAGGGTTTTGGAGAGCTAGAGTGAACAGGAGGAGCACAGATATTTAGGGCAGGAAACTCCTCTGTTGGATCTCTCGTGGTGATGGTCTGTGTCATTACACATCCAGCCCCTTAGAATGTACATCATCAGGAGTGAACCCCAATGTGACCTGTGGGCTCGGGGTAATAATGAGGTGTCAGTACAGGTTTACCAGTTGTAAAAGATGCACCACTCTGGTGGGGGGGGGACATTAATTTAAAAAAAATAGCATCTAGCCCCCACCTTTTTTTTTGTTTTTAATCCTCCCCACATGTGAACCACGAGGCCTGGCAAATAGTAGTAGGTATTTTAGTACTTTAATATTCAGGAAATGGATCAAGACCAGACTCTATGGCTGTTACTTCCCAAATCCACCCTTTTTTGTCGCCATGAAAACCTCACTGCTAGTGCTCTGCATAGGCTCTGTCAGCGTGAATCCGGTTCTGGAAAACTAGTGTCCAGTGAAGACTGGAGTGCGTTAGTGAATTTTGCAAGGAAAATGCCTTTCTGTTGTGACTTGGCCAGCCCCTAGCTGTGTCATCTTTGAACATTAAATTCACCGGAAAAGGAGGTTGAAGCTAAAAAGAGAGGCACCAATGGAAGCACAAGGCTACCCCCCTCGTGATGGCAGTGTGGGTTGCCCCTAGCGACAATCTGCCTATAGATCCCCCTTCCCCGGTTAAATTACTGTGAAGAGGCAGAAACACAATCGCCAGGGGAGCCTGGAAAGAGCGGCCTCTCCGGGTGGCTCCCTCCCGCCCTGCCTGGGCTGTATGAAATCCTGCAACCACACCACACTAATTAGCCCAAGAATGGAAGGGGTTGTCATGGTGACCAAGCACTTTTTAAAGCACAGGAATGGTGTTCATTATTGTTCAGTGTCTTTAGCTGTGGCGAAAAGGTCAGTGTGGCAGTTGTTTTCCATATGAATTTTGGCCTGGGAGCCCAACTGACGGTGGAATGTTCCTCGGAGACACTGGAAGATGGTAAGTGCAGTCGAGCTTTCTGGATGGGGTGACCCTTTGGTAATGCTTTTTTAGAACGTTTTAATAACAAGTGCCAAACTAAGGAATTGTGTGGACTTTGTTAAAGAGAGATTGGAAGGAAAGGAACCGGGAAAAACAGTATGGCCAGGAATGGTGAAAGTTTGAGAGCGATTTGGAAAAGTCTTAGAACATCAAGTTAGTAGTTTCTCTGATTGTTGAATTTAACAAAGTTGACTAAGTCTGATCCTTTATTCAGGGTTTTATATTAGCTCTCCACTACTCTTTGTAGATGGCTACTGGTCAGATTATATTCCCAAATAAATATAACAGAAGCATTTTAGCCAAATACCTTCAGAATAATTGCTTCTCTCTCCATTTTTTAATCCAAGGATAAGGTTTAAGAGTAACCAAGGATAATTCTGTTGTCTTGTTTTTATGCATTTCTTTTCTAAAGATATTTTAAATAATCCAGACTAAAAACCAGTGAGCCGCAATTCTTTGGATGTTTGCCCTAATTTATTGGTTATATTTGGGTAGAATCCTGCTGAGTAAAGACAAGTTTGGCCACAGTGGTTGGAGAAGAAACTAAATAGCCATTGGCCTGCTGGAGATGATGGCAGCTATCCCACCAAAAGCTGGAGGGAGATTTGCAGAGCATTCTTTAAATTTCTTTTTTGCTAGTTTAGGAAGCTTTGAGCCTGATTTTGTGTTATTGACTGTTTTTAAGGGTCCCAGATTTAAGCCACATTACTCTTTTTTGCCCTTTTTAATATTGTACGTATGTCCTCTGGCACGGTTTTTCATTTTACACATAGTTGTGTAGGCTAACAAAATACAGATTAATTAAAGAGAATGGGTGGCTGGAATAACAAACATATCACTGCGCAATAAGCCGGAAGTGGGAAATAGCCTCCTTTGGGGGCTCTGCCCTGAATATGACTAGTGACCCATCAGCAATGCCAGCTTGTTGGGCACCTGAACCGGTAAAAGAATACATTTCAGCATGTTAAGTCTTGGTTTGATTTCTTCTGTCTTTAATTTGTATGTTCTGGGGTTAATTTATTGACTGATCATAGATAGTATGGAGCTCTCAATAAATGGGGTGTTTGACTAGAAGTTGAGAAAATTAAAATTCTTTTTCATTTTTGCCTCTTTACTCCGCTGGTAGCCCCACCCACCGTCCCTCCCTGGGCCACTGTATTCTTTAACTTAAAAATACGCCTTGAAGTCGAAGTTTTAAAAGTAAATGAAGTGACATCTGTATGACATTTTTAGATTCTTTGGAAAACGGCATTAAAAATGGAGGCATGATTAATGATATTTGTAAAACAATCTGAAATTTGAACATGGGTAGTAATATCAAGGAATTATTGGCATCTTTTAAAATAATAATGGTATTATGGTGATATTAAAAAATGACACTAACGTATTCACAAATTAGATGATGTTTTCGATATCTGGGACTTGCTTCATAAAACCCAAGGACGGGGGTAGTAAGTGGGCTCATGGATGTGGTGGAATCGCCAACGGGTGGTTGTGGTGAAGCTGGGTTGATGGGGACACGGGGGGGGTGGGGCTTATTTTCTGTTCTGTATTTTGTGTAGCTTCAAAATGTGTGTGTGTGTAAAGCAGTGGTGGGGCAGCCTCGTTAACTTTTATCTTCTCACCTTTTCGTGTGTTTCAGATGCCAGACCAGTTTGACCAGGCAGTCGTGCTGAACCAGCTGCGTTATTCAGGAATGCTGGAGACGGTGAGGATCCGCAAGGCTGGGTATGCGGTGCGAAGACCCTTTCAGGATTTTTACAAAAGGCAAGATGGAGCCGAACAGATCCTCTTCCTTTTCCAAGGGGGTTGGGAAAGAGGAGTTGTAGCAAAGGGTGACGTGGGGCGCCCTTGTGCTGCAGGTATAGAGTGCTGGTACGGCATGAGGCCATGCCCGAGGACGTCAGGGGGAAGTGCACCGTGCTGCTGCAGCGCTACGACTCCTCCAACAGCGAGTGGCAGCTGGGGAAGACGAAGGTACAGTCACCGAGGAAGAACAGGTGTCCCGGCAAAGCCCCGGGGGGTGTTCTGTGTCCTGTGGTACTGCTAACTGGCTGTTTTTAACACTGAGAAGATGTTCATGGTATCATGCCCACAACAGTACTTTGTCCTCCAGACAGTTAGTATTTTATTCAGAGTGCTTTGAATTTGCAGGGACTCTGTTTTCTCAGGGCACACATCGCAGCCTTGGGTGCTAAGCATTATGGGTGTGTTTTCACTCTGGCAGTCAGCAGCAAACACTCGGTGAAGAGCAGCTTGGTGCCATGGCTGTCTGGGCAGCTCTAGCATCTAAGAAGTGAGGCACCAGACCTCTCGACTTCATAATTCAGATGCTGAATGCCATCCTGGCTTCCCAGGAGCTGCTGTGCCGGAGCCCAGCAAACGGTCTGAAATCCCATAGGCTGCCTAAAGTTCGTTCCAGAAAGCCAAGTGAAATCCATTTTGTGAACATGGTGGTGGGGCTGAAGCCTAATTCTAGACAGGAGCCACATGGTGGGCAGTCTGGCCTCAACAGCAGAAATCAGCCATAACATTGGTTGTGTGCCCTCTTCTCCCCATCTCAGAACTCACACCTGCCAAAAACCTCACTTGGTTCACTGCCATGCTCTCACCCACCTCCGGTGTCTTATCACCCAGGAAAGACAGAAATGTGCCCTGGGCACAGAAATGTAGGCATCCAGGAGTTAGCCTTTGACTAGGTGAATGGCTTCTGAGAGGCGGTCATCACGTCCAGTTCTCCAGAAAGGACTCAGCAGCAGAGAGGTTTCCACTCATTACATTGTTTTTAACCAAGGTGGTTCTTTGTTTAAAAAGAGGAAAGGAATGGAGACAGGGAGGAAGAGGGAAAGAAAGGTGTATCTTGTGGGTACTCAGTTGACTCAGACCCCAACAGACTGGGGGGCTTGAAAGGCAGTTCTGCAGGCTGGAAGCCCAAGATCCGGGTGCCTGCTCGGGTGGGTCCAGGTGAGGGCCTCCCCGGTGTGCAGACCGCTGCCTTACTGTGTCCTCACACTGTGGACAGAACTCTGGTTTCTCATCGTCTTTAAGGGCACTGAGCCCATCATGGGCCCTGCACTCCTGACTTCATCCAAACCCAGTTATTTCCTAAAGGCCCCACCTCAGTTCTGTCACACTGGGGATCAGGGCTGCAGCATCAGAACACAGGGTGTTGGAGGGGGACATGCACAACGTTTCTGTCCCTAACATTGACCAGTGTGAGCTCAGTGGCAAGCATTTAGCATCACCTTGGGGCCACTTAGCAAGGTAAATACACCTTTACTCTTGAGGAATTTCACTGGCCGGGCATTTAGGATACAAACATCTAAGAGGGTAAAGACGACATGCAGAGGTCGTGTATTATTACTCACCTACTGCTGCATACCAGACTATCACAACCTTAGCAGCTTTAACACACACATTAATTATCTCAGTATCTGTGGTTCAGGGCTGCAGGCATGGCTCAACTGGGTCCTCTGTCAGGGTCTCCCAAGGCTACAGTGTATCACCCATGGCTGCATTCCCTTCCGGAGCTCAAGGTCATGGGGCGCCACAATCCAGTTTTTTGCAATAGGGCCGAGGTCCCTGTTTTCTAGCTGGCTGCCACCCAGGGCCACTCTCAACTCCTAAACGCCCCGTCACTAAGTAACATGGCCCCTTACTTCCCGGCCAGCAGGAGGAATCTCTTGCTCTAGTCTCCTAAGATGGAGCCTTACATAATGTGGCATATTCCCAGAAGCGACATCCCCTCACCTTTGCCATATTCTGTGGGCTAGGAGGGAGTCATAGTTCCCACCTGCACTGGAAAGACGACCCAAGGTCGTAACTCACTGGGGGTCCCCTTGAAGTGTATCTTCACAGGTTTGCAGGTCTCTCCCTGGAATTCTTCTCCTCTCTCCTCATTCAGCCAACTCACCCTGCAGGTCTCAGCTTAGATGTGGACTTTACCAGGAATCCTTTTTGACATTCTTCATTGCATCCCACCCAGACCCGGGTAAGCCCCCTCCCCTGTCCTTCCACATTGGCCCCGTTGTAACACTTAACAGGCTGTCTTGCTCTTGCTGGCTTGGCCTTGCCTGTTGATTTCTCTATAGCCACCCTGTAGAGAATATAGAGTTAATCGTTTTTCTACAAGCAACATCTGTTAGATGCAAAAGAACCATTGGGTGGCACAAGGATATCGCACATTTAGTCACTCAAGGCAAAATTTCCAGAGAAGGTGGCCGAAGTGGAACTCTATTGGGAGTCCAGCGTTGCCTGCTCTTTTTAATAAAAAAGGCAATGCATTCTCTATGAACTGACATCCCCCTCCTGTCTAACTGGCATATACTGTGAGGTACAGTAACATTAGAGATCATATGGCTCACCCAGCCAATACCAGTCTCTCTTCTGAGCTCCGAAGAACCAGTCCAACTTCATTTACAATTTACATTGTGGAAATCAGGTCCAAGCTGGGGACACAGAGACATCACGCCATGAACATTGACCTCAGCTTACTCTGTTGCTGGGAGATAAGATATCCACATACAACTAACAAATCATACAGTGTAATCTCCTTAAGGAATAAGGGCCCAGCTTCTCCAGGACCCAACTCACTGTGGGTGGAAGTGATCAGGGTAGTATTCAAGAGGAGGAAATCTTTTAAAGTGTTGTTAATGGGTGACAAGTTGAAAATTGGAGGTAGGAGGAGGATGGAGGCATGTCAGTTGATGGAAGCATTAGGAGAGTAAACGTAAACATTAGAGCATTTGAAATGGTGTCTGCTAAAGAGCTTTGACTTTGACGAGCATTTGGCTTAATTATACACCAGCATGTGTTTTGGTTGGTGTTGCTGCCAGAATGTCCTTGTATTTAAAACCTTGAACCTCTAATGAATATTTGGATCTTCTGGTTAAGAAATTTTTATCGCATTTACATGACAGAGGAAAATGTAGACAGTGTTGTAGCCAGCAAATTAAACACAGCTCTGGGTCTGAACTAGGTAGCTTAAATCAGATACATTTAGTCCTTTGAGGCCAAGAATTCATTCTGTGCCACGGGGGCCTGTCTGAACCCCCGTGGCACAGCCCAGGCGGGAGGAGATCCTGATACACTTCAGGCCAGGGTGAGGGCAACTGAGGGAAGCAGTCTGTTTTGGGATTTTCTTGGTTTTGACTTTTCCCTCTGTCTCGTGACTCGGCCCATGTCACTGTTCTGACCGCCTGGACTACATTACCAGGCCTTTTTCCCTCTGTTCTATGGCAGTAAAAGCCTGCAAGGAGGTATTTTTAGAAAGACATCTTACTAGAATAATCTATAGGCTCTTGAGCTGTCTAAAACAAGGATGAAAAAACAGCCCACATGAAATAGTGCATGCTGGGTACTGAGGGTCAGCAGAAGAGCCCTTGTGAGGACACTGCCCTTTCCTAAGCCCAGGACAGCACGCCCCATCACAGTGGCTGGGCCACGCTGACTCCATCTTAGCCACATCCAGGAACGTGTGGACGTGACAAGGGCTCACTGCTGGGCTGGGAGAACTGGCTTCACTTTTTGTGTGTCATTGCAAAAACTCAGGGTGGATGTTCTTAATGAAGTGGATTCTGGTCCCCAAAAGTATTTTGTTCCATTTGTTTGCTCCTTAGTGAAGGAGAATATAGGTAAAAATGTGTAGGTAGATTTAATAGGCAGAGCAGAGAGCTATCCTTTTGATCGGCATAAAACAAATGCAGTATTTCTCTGATCCTGGTTCCAACCAAGATATTCTTTAGATGTCCCATGAGGTGTGAAACTCTTTCCTTCATAAAAGCTTCCTGTTTGTTCATTAAGTAAATACACGGCTCATTAGAATCGACACTCATTTCATTATGTCACCACCACCGTCACCCTTCTTCCCCAAGATTTGACTTTATTTTCTTTTAAACACTCACCAGAGCGAAAGCATTAGAATAAGATGCTTGATGCCAAAAAATAATCTCGAAGAGAAGTTAAATACTTGTTTAAAATCCAGTCTTGGTGAAAACTGCTTCTAATCTGTGGTTTTGATAAACAGAGATTCATATCTTTGGAAACTTAACCATTATCAACAAATAAACTTTATACTTGTAGCTTCTGTCCTTTACGTTAAGGTTTGGTTGTTTTGCTAAAGATGCAGTCTTTTCGTGCAGTAACAGACATGTTAATTGCAATTACAGGAAGAGGAGTGTAAAACTTTTCTAGGAGTTACTTGTCATAGAGCTTTACAAATACTCAGGAAACCAGAGCAGGAGTAGGTAAAGGCTGCTTTGAGTCACTTTATTTTCTGTTTTGCCCAAATGTCTTGGAAGAGACAGACCAGAGTCTGGAAAAATGCGCCATCAAGAGAACATGCTGTATCATTACAGGCCAGAGTGACTCAGAGCATAAATAAAAAAAACATGAGTGAGAGACAGTGTCATTTATGCCCCCACCCTGCCAAATGCCTGCATGCGGACCATTAATAGAAAAGCATAAAAATACTAGTTTTTTTTTAGGGAATCATTCAAAACTGCTTCTACATGCATTAAATCTTAAATTGCAAAATTAAAAGCTAGCTTGATTGGTGGAGGGTCTTGACATTTTCACATGTTCTCCAAATATTAGAATTCTGATATAAAGTGCCACTTATCAGACACACTTAGCTTATTTGCCAAGCATAGGATTGAGGTGCTCGTGCCCAGAAACAGGCCAGCATATAGCTGTGACCTGTTTAGCCCTGATTCTAGTATTCTTGCAGTGGTTTGAGATGTAGCTTAAATGGTTTAAATCTCATTTCAAGCTCTTGTTTTCAGAATTGTATTCTTAATGTAAATTTTTTTGATATGTGTGGTTTTTAAGGCCAAGATGCTCTGATTATAGGCACTTGACAGGCATGAGAAGAGTTTGTGTGATAAGAAAGTAACATTTCACGAATTTCTTGAATTTTTTTGAGATAGGTATTTATAAACCTTGATAGCAATTTTGAATCTAATAATAACTGGAAAAATGGGGCTTTTATTTTATATATTCTCTTTTTTCTTTTTAGCAATATATTTTTACTGTGTCTTACAAGTGTCTTAATCCCTGACAAATGGCAAGTTAAAAAAAAAAACAATCACAAAATAACAGCCCTTCATCACACAGGGTGTGAGAAGCAGCATTCTAGGAAGCATGGCCGTGGATGTTTGGACAGACTTAAGGAGAGAGATGAAAGTCTCACCCCTGCAAAGATATCTCTGACCCAGGGGTCACTTCCTTCTACCAGCCATGTTGTTTGTTTCTGACACATTGCTGTCTCCTGGGCAGGTCTTCCTTCGAGAATCCTTGGAGCAGAAACTGGAGAAGCGGCGAGAGGAGGAAGTTATGCAGGCCGCCGTGGTGATCCAGGCCCACATCTTGGGTTACCTGGCGCGGTAAGGAGCATGCAGAGGGGAGAAGCCACTGAGCGCCCTGAGGAGTCCATCCTCAGTATGTGTCATGGGGGTAGCCTGGTCATTTGCTCTCATTTAAAATAGACGTGGATGGAGGGTTAGGACCAGATCGGTGTGCTTAATTAGCAACGCCAGATGCCTACTTAGCTTGACCAGGGCAGAAAGTAGTAAAGGGGGCTTCTGGTGTCTCAGCAATGACATTCAGGAACTCTGCTGAGATATTTAAATTGTTTACCTAGCCCTCTACCTCGTGTATGGAAGCTGCAGGCAGCCAGCCTGTTGACTTTGGTATTGCCTCATTGAGTCTGCAGAGGCCTGCTCTCCAGCGTTTCCCAAGTCAGGCAGCTGCTTTTCCTGTGCATTGGAGTTCTGTCCACCTCTGCAGGCCGGCATGCCACATGAACCCCACACTGTTACATTTTCTGAAGTACAAAGCCGTCCTGCTGGGGTGATTCCCCCCCCCCACCATAAGAACACAACAGTATAGCAAATCTCTAGGTTCTTTTTACAGCCCAACTTCCTCCTGGGACTATTCAAACTTAGCATTAGGGGTTATGTGTTTATTCAGCCAAGATAATGATAGAGTCCTTGCTTTAGTTTTGTTTTTTTATTCTTTTGTTTTTCTTCTGTTTTGCCCAAAGAGGCCTACTGTTCGCCCCTGTCATATAATGAGAGTCTCCTTCCAAAACTAGGTCTGGTTCTTTTGTTTTGTAGCATTAACGTAAACTCATTTAAAAAGCTCAGAGCCTCATTACCTCAACAGCTCTTCTGTTGTGCTGTTCTTTTTCTTTCCAGAAAGCGGTACAGAAAGATCCTTTATTGTGTAGTGATGATACAGAAGAATTACAGGGCATACCTTCTGAGGAGGAGATTTTTGCACCTGAAAAAGGCAGCCATCGTTTTCCAGAAGCAACTCAGAGGTCAGATTGCTCGGAGAGTCTACAGACAGCTGCTGGCAGAGAAGCGGGCGGCGGAGGAGGAGAGGAAACGGGCCGAGGAAGAGGAGAGGTAGGGTACCTCTCTTGCTTGGATGAAGCAGAAGAAACCTGAGCTGTAAGCTCAGTCTACATCCTTGGAGACAGAATTCCCAGTAGCTGCTCCAGAAACTATTTGTAACCGTAACTCTTGGAGGCTCGGATATATCCCTTGGCAGCGTGGAAGACCCGGTTCTGTGTATGTTTGTATTCATGCACAAAATGAGTACATTGCCAGAGGGAGAGGCCCTGTCCTTCATCCTTTCAATGTTGTCTTTAGCAGAGCTTTTTTTAAAAAGTTGGCTTTCTAAAAAGTGGCTCTAGGGTTTTTCTCATTGCTTTTATTCTGTTTCTTTACTGTTTTTAGAGAGAGAGAGAGGGCACGAAGAGAGGCTGAGCTCCGAGCCCAGCAGGTGAGGAATGCTGGAGCAGCACGGCATCTCGTATGTCCCTTTCCTTCCTGCTTCAAATGCCTCGACTCAAGGACTTAAAGTGTAAAGATGTAGGAGGAAGATCTAAGGAGATGTTGATGCTGCAACGTCAAGCCCACTACCGTTGGGAGAAAGTGTGAATGTCTAAGGTTTTAGTGTGAATCACGACAGCATACTTTCTCTAAGCCAGAGTAATACCGTGGATATTAGGTTGTGAAGGCTGCCATAACACAGTTCCAGCAGCTGGGTGGGTCAAGACAACAGAGACTGACCCTCATAATTCTGGAGGCTGGAAGTCCAAGATTGAGGTGTTGGCAGGTTCGGTGTATTTGAGGCCTCTCTCCTTGGCTTGCAGGAGGGCTGCCTCTCGCTGTGTCCTCGTGGTGGTCTTAAACATCTGTGTGCTCACACATCTCTGTCCTAATTTCCTCCTCTTACAAGGACGTCAGTCACATTGGAGCCCCACCTCACAGCCTCATTCTGGCTTAATCACCTCTTTGAGGGCCCTGTCTCCAAATACAGATACATTCTGAGTTACTGAGGGTTAGGGCTTCAACATACGCATTTGGGGAGACAAAATTCAGCCCATAAGTGCACATCTCACCGAGGTTCTTCTTGCAGAGGAGGAAGGCTGCCTATATTCGTTGTAGTGACACATCTTCCTTCCTCTTATGTCCAGGAGGAAGCAGCAAGGAGGCAGCAAGAGCTGGAAGCCTTGCAGAAGAGCCGGAGGGAAGCCGAACTGAACTGTGAACTGGAAAGGCAGAAGGAGAACAAACAGGTGGAAGAGATCCTCCGCCTGGAAAGAGAAATCGAGGACTTGCAGCGCATGAAGGAGCGGCAGGAGCTGACCTTGACCGAGGCCTCCCTGCAGAAGCTGCGGCAGCTGCGGGATGAGGAGCTCGAAAGGCTGGAGGACGAGGCCTGCCGAGCCGCCCAGGAGTTCCTGGAATCGCTCAACTTCGATGAGATTGACGAGTGCGTCCGGAACATCGAGCGCTCCCTCTCAGAGGGCAGCGAGTTTTCGGGCGAGCTGGCTGAGAGTGCATGCGGGGGGAAGCCCAACTTCAACTTCAGCCAGCCCTACCCGGAGGAGGAGGTCGACGAGGGCTTTGAGGCCGATGACGATGCCTTCAAGGATTCGCCCAACCCAAGTGAGCGCGGCCACTCAGACCAGCGGACAAGTGGAATCCGGACCAGCGACGAGTCCTCGGAGGAGGACCCGTACATGAACGACACCGTGGTGCCCACGAGCCCAAGCGGTGATAGCACCGTGCTCGCCCCGCCAGAGCAGGGCTCCTCCCGTGGGGAGCCCCCCTACTGCATGCCCCAGAGCACGGGGGGCCTCCCCTGCCCAGACGGCGACTATGACTACGACCAGGACGACTACGGGGATGGCGCCATCACCCCGGGCAGCAGCCTGACGTTCTCCAACTCCTGCAGTAGCCGGTGGTCCCCAGACTACCGATGCTCCGTGGGCACCTACAACAGCTCTGGGGCATACCGGTTTAGCTCCGAGGGGGCGCAGTCCTCGGTGCGTACCCTCTCCCCTTGGGCCCCGGCTCACCCTCATCGCCAGGGCATCTGTCTTTCCATTGCTTGGAGGAAGGGATCCCCCACAGAACGTGCCAAGATTGCAAAGTCCAGCTCTTAAAGATGATCCTAACCCTCTTCTCTTGCCAAAAGCAGTCACATTAGTAAGGGGAACTCTGATGTGCCTGTTGTGGATTGAACACAAGGCCCGGAACTACATTTTGCCCAGAGCCTAAGAAAAGTTGGTATTTGAGTAGGAGACTTTAGCTGTGTCTGTCCTAGCTTTGTAGCAGGTGGGAAATGAGACCCCCAACCCCTGGAGCGGGACCAGGGCTGCGTAGGGCAGGCTGGAGACCTCACGGTAGCTCTGCAGGCCGCACCATGGGATTTTGTATCTTGTTCTGTGTTTAAGGGAGGGATCCTTAAGGGCTTTCACGTGTTCCAGCTTATAGATTTATTTTACTCCTATTTTTTCCTATTGGCTGTGCATTCAGTAGTCTCTTGACTTTGTGAGATTTGGAGATATTTTCAGCATAGTGATTTAAAGGGAAATAAACTCTTGCATTGTTAGACTAGAATCATACCCCTAAAAAACGGTGTTTTCAGGATGGATAGATAGCCTTTGGATGAAAGCATGTCTTCTTGCATTTTATATTGAATTCAGCAGACCGTTTGGCTATAAACATTAGTACTTTGTAATTCTGAGTTCCTCTGGTGACGTGTGTTGTTTATTTGTCCCTTATTTTCGGATGTCCTGATATTGGTATGTGTAGGGCATTTCCATGGCTCATTTTATGCCGTTTTTGCTCACACTGGCGCTCTCTCCCCTTCTTGTCCAGTTTGAAGACAGTGAAGAGGACTTTGACTCGAGGTTTGATACTGACGATGAGCTTTCTTACCGGCGGGACTCGGTGTATAGCTGTGTCACCCTGCCATACTTCCACAGCTTTCTGTACATGAAAGGTATGCCCTGCATCTCCACGGCGCCTGGGTTGAGGTAGAGAGATGGAAACTGAGATCTGATTGAGGAGGGCTGGGAACGCCACCCTTCCCTCTCCTATCCTGGTGTTGGGTCTTCTTTGGTGAATGAAGGAGACCCCAGGGTATGACGTGGGTGACGTGACCTTCCTGTGAAGAACGTTGCCTCGATGCTCGTCAGTTGACACAATATTAAGACAAAATCTGCAACCCTTGTCACCATACTCATCCCCTCGCTTCTCTGTTACCCTCATTTCTCATGTGTGCTCTTTTTCTTCCTCCTGCTCTCCGTCCCCAGCTCACTTTTCCTCTTTCTCTCTCATACCCACATTGCTGCTGTTGAGATAGGTGTGGACCGAGCTGGGAGAGGGCTTCAGCTGCTCAGGACCCCTGCTGTCTGCCCCACACTAATGATGAGAATTGTAGTGGCATATTCTGATTGCTGTTAACCCTGCCATGTACTGTACTGAACCTGAATACTTGGGGACCTTGAAGCACACCTATTCTGGAAGAATACTTAGGACTTTGTATTCATGCCTACATGTTCTCCACTCTGACTTCTGATAGGGATCATGAGAAACCATAATCACGTTTTTGGTAGGAGTTGTACTTGGATCGTTGAAAGAAGGGCCTGTCTGGTCTCTCACCTGGCCCTAGACCAGAGGAGTTAAAAGTGTCCAAATTCTGGGGATGGGGCAGGGAGAGCAGGGACCTGTCCTCCCCAGATGATGTCCTGGACTCCCCCACCCTTTCTGCCTCCCTTTCCTCCTTTATTTTTCCCACCTTCACGTTTATCTTCTCTGACCCTTCCCCTCACTTTCTTCCCTATTGCTGTCTGTCTGTGTTGCTTCTCCCCTTCTTTTCCTCCCAAAGAAAAAGCTTATTCTGTGTCTCTTTCCCTGTTCCTTCTCATTTGTCTTTGCTTCTGGTTCTGTATTGGCATGCTTCTCTTCCTATACCACTTGTCCTCAATGTTTTTTTCTGTTCTTTTCTATTTACATTTTTCATTTGATCTCTTTGGCCAGCTTTTGCTCCTCTTACACATCAGCCTAGCTTCTAACATGATGTGCCTGCAAAGGTCTGCTGTCCTCGGCCCAGAATCCCCAAGGTGTTCATAGAAACCCCAGGTTTAGCTTAGGGGAGGTCTCCCTATTGCCTGAAGTCACTGGGTGGTGGAAATTTTTACAGGAGCGTTGGAATGAGAAAGATTGAGAGATTCTATAACCAAGTAATCAAGGGTTCATTGCAACACTCAATGAAGGAAAAAATGTAACTCACAAATCAGAACCTAATGATCCAATACCTATCTAATGATAGTATTTTAAGATTTTCTCATGCTTTTCTCAGAATAAATACAAGTATTTTATTAATATATTCTCCCTCTAACCAAGTTCTAGTTAATATTTAATTAGTAATTCCTAACTTAGCTTTAAAATTATTTATATATGATACTGATTTATTACATAATTGTCTGATTAAAACAAGATCAGGAAAAAGTGAAGATAACATTTAAAGCATAAAAAGGTCAAGAAGATAAGCAACTGGATTTTTGCAAACTCACCTCTAATAGAACAAGTTATATGTAAACCTGTTTAAACTTGTTTAATCTTTGATACATCATCCTTTAATCTTTAATAACACCTGAAATGAAGTTGTGGCCAAAAGTTTCAGAGAAACCAGTGATAAAATAGAATCTGGTAGCTGGATTTTCTTTAAGAGCACAAATGAGTTTTCACCAGCCTAGTAGCTGCTGCAGATGTTTGCAGTTAGGAAATTAATAGCATTGACAAAATTCCCTAAACAATGATGTATCGGGAAGGTACCCTGGAGTAGGGGGGAGAGCTGGGGTGAGTCCCATTAATAACATGGCTATTGTGATGAGTGTTGTAATCTGTGTCTTTGAAACAACTGTGAATAACCTTTATCGTTTAAAGACGATAAGATAATAGAATAACTTTGTGCTGGTTTCCTCTCTGGGCTTGTTCTGAGAAACCAGATTAGTCATGAATCAAAAAGAACACTTTTCATTCTGGTAGTCCTTGGCAAGTTTGCTGTTTGTTAGGAAACAGCTCTGGAGCTTGGCATGAGCACAGACTTCTCAGCTAGGTGAGCAGGAAACGCTTTGGATATAAGAAAGGGCGACAGTCTGTGTCATTCAGCGAGGCAAATGCACTTTGCATGCCCAATGCCAACCAGTGTTGTCTTTGCTGCGTCTGTTCCATGTAAGGTTTAGATCTATAATCACTGATCCTGTTGAAGAAATGAACCTGAGATCTGTTCTCAGTTTGTTTTTGATATGTAAAAGAAAGCATTTTCTTTATTCCTTCTTTCAGTATCCAGGTGTATTTTTATTACTAGGTCAAAGAAAAATAGGGGTCATTTTATAATAAACTATTGAAATAGATTCAGTGTTCTTCATTGGATTCCTTAAAACAGATTTTTGAGTGATGGTGGTTAAGATGTCATTCTGGAGCATCCTTGGGGAATCTAGAGGGCCAAGATCAAGGATATAATGAGGGAACAGCCTTCTGATATAACCCAACCAAGTTAATGTCGTATCTGTCCCCCACCCTACCACCGCCCGAACATAAGCCAGCAGTGCCATCTGTCATAGAGGGGTAGCTGAGGCCAGGTCCGTTGGGGCAAAATTAAAGATAGGCTGAACCTTAAGACCTTCTATGGACATTGTCATCCAGTTCCACTGACTTCTCTTAAACCCCTCTTGGGGGAACAGGTGGCTTGATGAACTCCTGGAAGCGCCGCTGGTGTGTCCTCAAAGATGAAACCTTCCTGTGGTTCCGCTCCAAGCAGGAGGCCCTCAAGCAAGGCTGGCTCCACAAAAAAGGCGGTGGCTCCTCCACGCTGTCCAGGAGAAACTGGAAGAGGCGCTGGTTTGTCCTTCGCCAGTCCAAGCTGATGTACTTTGAAAACGACAGCGAGGAGAAGCTCAAGGGCACCGTGGAAGTCCGCACGGCAAAGTATGTCGCTGAGCCTGGTGACATGGTGCTCTGGGGCTGCTTGGCCCTTTCTGTAGCTTCTTACTGAGCGGTCTGCTGCCAGGTCTTTGAAGCCCTGGAACGGTAGTAGGTGTTGAGAGAGCCCTCATCACTCACCTCCGTGGACTGAATTACTAGGAAGCGGGGGAAACCTTCATCTGTAAACATCCCCTTTTTGTGGTAATATTCACAAATCTGGCCTGGCTCTTGTTTGTAAGATGGCAGTTGGAGAATACAACTAGCCCCCTGGAAATGTGAGTGGGTGTATATAGGAATCATACGGTATCGGCACTGAACCTTTAGTTGGGATCTTATCATCCTATCATGGGTCAACATGTCACTTCCAGTTCTTCCATACTTCCAGCTGTTAGCCAGCAGATTGCTAGACTGGGAGCAGACTGCCCATCTGGAGGTGTTTGAGGGTTTTTTTTTTTTTTCGGTTTTGTCTTTTGAGTTATAATTGACATTTGTTTCAGCTGTACAACATAAACATTTGATCGTGTATAGTAAGTCTAGTCCTCTTAGGTTTATTTTTTATTGTGATGAGAACTTTAAATTTTCTTAGCAACTTTGAAGTACATAATACGGTCTTATTAACTGTAGTTACCATGTTGTACATCATATCCCCAGGACTGACTTATTTTATAACTGGATGTTTGTACCTTTTGGCCACTTTCATCCACTTTTTTTGTACTTCCTGATCACCCTTCACCCATGGAGGTGTCCTTTGAAATGAATCATTTGTCCTCTGCCTATGTGAATATAGTAGGCATCTTCATTCCCAGCAAAGAGAAGAACAGAACTAATTGTCAAATCCAGCCCATCCCTTTTTTCTGCTACACTCTTAGGGAACCAAAGCATCAGACTGTTGTTTTTGTTGAAAACTAAGGTTTTCTGAAAACTGATGGAGTTAGGGGCAGCTAGCACAAAACTTGGCTTTGGGTTAACCTGTAGCCGCATGCTACTCAAAACTGAAGAACCAGTTTTAGAAAGTGGGTAAAATGAGCTTTGAGAGATCAAATTCACTCCTGAAGTCATGAGACCTAAAATTAATGACATTGCTTCTAACCAGCCAGCATCAGCAATTTTAGAAAAGTATTCTTTGAAATGTGGAAAGTTAAAGGAGGAAAGTGTTGTATATATTTAATTTTCTGGGCATTTAATGGAATGCAGACAGCAGAGGATTGGACTTTTTCCAGGCTGCCCCTTTGGCGTTCATCAGAAGCCCAGGCTCCATGCGAGTGAGTTTGGGGGGAATTTGAATCTGAGTCCTGCAAGAAGTTTTCACAGGATGGCAGAACCCTGTGCCTCCCACATCTTCCTTGAGCCCTGCAACCATGATGTTCCTCTTTATTCACCCCTCAGGAGGGGCCACAAATGCCAGGATGCAGAGAAATGGGGAGGGAGGGAGGGGAGTCCCAGGGCTAAATTTCCCCAATGTAAGTCGATGTATGTTCCTTTCGCAGCTTGCTCTGTGCTGCTTATTAAAGCCCTGTTCTCCAGGTGTTTAGTAAAAAATTAGGGAGTTGGAGAAATGTGAGCTCTTGTTTAGCCATTTCTGTCCTATTCTGTAGAGAAAGGGCGATGAGTTGTTAGGGTCCCTTTCACCACATTAAGATTTTTATTACCTAAGATTAAGATTCATCATTTCATATTTTGAACTGTTTTATTATACAAAAGTTCAGTCATTTGCAAGAGTAGATGGAAGAATATAATGAAATGCATGTACTTAGGACCCGGCTTTCTTTGGCTACCCACCCATGGTTTCACCCATGACCCCACCAACCCTCACTGGTCCCCCTACAGAGTACATTCTCTAAAGCAGTTCCTTGACATCATTTCACTTGTAACTGTTTTTTTCGGATATGCTTGAAAAGATTAAGACTCTCTTTAATACATAATCATATTATTGTAACATTTTAAAAAAATGATATTAACTCCTTGTCATCCAAACTCTAGTCATTTATTTAAATTTCCCCAGTTGCCTTGCAAATGGCAGTGTGATGGTGTTCTTGGTATGGGTTTATTTCTTCAAATCAGAATCCAAATAAGGTTTATAATTTTAGTTCAGTTGACAGATCTCTCAAGTCTCTTTTAACTTAAATATTCCCCCTCCAGCCTTTCTCTCAGTTACTATTTATGAAGATGCTATCTCACTTATCCTCCAGAGTTTTCAGGCTGTTTCTCCTGGCCCTGACAATAGTATCACTCCTGCATCTCCAGGGAAGCTTTTTACAAGTGCAAGTCCCTGGGCCCCACCCCAGAAAGCCACCCACCTCCGCCGTCCTGCCTCGTATTTTCTGAGCCGTCCCCAGGATTCTGATGGGCCCCTGGGGTTAAGAACCGCAGTCCTAGAGCTAGATCAGAGCTTACCCTCTCATTTTACACACAGGATGACTGAGCCTCCTGGGCGGCAGAGTGGCTGGTCCAGGATGGGCCATTTTCCCCTGGGGGTTACCATCCTGCTCCAGAGGCTCTGCTGCCAGACACTTGGCTGATCACTGCCCTGAATCACTGCCCACCTTCTGCTCAGAATGTGCCACAGGCCACTCGAGGAATTCTTATCTTGATTTTTAAAGAATGCATGTTTTCTCTTGTCTGAGTGATTCTAGCTCTGAGGTTATACAATACTTATTTTTTTCTAGCTACTTAGACTGTCTAGGTTTGTATATGTAAACTATTTCACTGTGTATAGTTGTATTACTTCAGTTATCAAAGCATAGCTGGCTTTTTCCCCAAGACCTTTCTTTATCAAAAATATTCCCAGCTCTGGTCTGATCCCAACAGTCACTTGTGTTTTACTCTGATTTTGTACCTCATCCACCAATTTTAAACCTCCAATGGAGTTTAGGGAGTGTTGGGATGAGATCTAGATGGTGTTGAAGGCCAGAAACACCCAAATCCTGTTGTTCACCTCAAAGCCCTCAGGGGAAATAATGTGCCCCTATCAGGTCAAGTATGTCAGGCATCAGCCAAGTTCTTAAACCTCAGTGGGAAGCTGTGAAAAACTAGGAAAGAGCTCCAGCCAGCCTAGCCCCCTTGAGGGGCCTTCTGTTACAGAGGAGGGAGAGAAGCCTGGGAAGGTGCAGGCCTTTTAGGGCCTGAGGCCTGTGGGCCCTGTGTGGGCCAGTGTGAGAGAGAGGCCCCTCCCTGGAGAAGTCAAGGAGAGGCTGAGCCCTGGCCAGCCAGCACCCCCTTCTCGGGAGCAGAGAGGAGCCAGGCTCCCCCTAGAGGCCACAGGGATCATCATTTCTAAAACCAGGCAGAAGGAGGTATTTGCTTTTTCAGTTAGTTTCTGACTCAGTGTTTAGTTGGGAAAATTGTTTTTCTCGCTTAGAAGAATCATGTGTTCCAGATTTGCATTTGTGCTTTCGTTCCCTTGCAGAGAGATCATCGATAACACCAGCAAAGAAAACGGGATTGATATCATTATGGCCGATAGGACCTTCCACCTCATTGCCGAGTCCCCAGAAGACGCCAGGTGAGGCGCTGTGCTGGCGGCTTCACCATGACTGCATCCTCATTCCTGTGCAGGCCTGGGTGCTGGTCCCCTGCTGGCTCTGAGAAGATCTGAACTGATTTTCTGGTTGGGTTTTTCGGTCAGAGTGGTTGAGGAACTGTGGGTCATCTAGGATTGATTTCTTTTCCCCTGGGCAGATGTGTCCAAGTACAGCACATGGTTCAGTTTCCAGCTTCAGATGCCAGTAAACAGACCATTAGCCCAGGCACGTATTGTTACTAGCAGCATATGCAAACCATGCAACCACACAGAGCTAAAAGCCCACCCTCTGGAAGCTTTTGTGCTCGGAAAGGGAACAGCTTGTGTTTGCCTGAGGACCGAAAAAGCAGGAGTATTGACCACTAGCTGTTGATGGAGCAGTGGCATTCGGAGGGTGTTCAAGGGTGTGGTATTGAAGAATTCAGTAGGGCAGAAGAGATGTTAACGCTTAGAGAATTACTGTATTTCCAGCAGTATTCAAAAATGCTTCACGTGTATTAACTTGTTTAATTCTCAAAACTACCCTGCAGGGTAGGAGTATTAGTAAATATCATTACCTACATTTTACAGAGTAGGAGACTGAGGTCAGAGAAAGGGTAGTATAATTTGTAAAGGAGTGCAAGTTCCATCTGTGTGTAGAGGCATGAAGCTTCTTATATTCTTTAAGGAGCTTAAATTTTTGACTATACTTGCAGAGTGGTATCCCTCATTGGCTGGGGCAAGTTGTTCAACTTTTCTAGACCTCAGGCTTCCATCTCAGTAGATTTCCATCTCTTCAGCACAACATTAAGGAGAGGATGTTGGCTGCTCCGTGTGACACCTCACAAGGTCACAGGGTGGATGAGGTAGTGGAGCATCTGTCTTGTCCGTCCCTGTTGTTTTGTGAGTCTGTTGGTTATGTTGGGATGTCTCATCTGCTCTGAGCAAAGCCAGAGATTATCTTCAAGTTTTTGGGGGTGACGTCCTTTGGCCTATATTCTTCGTGTTTCAGCTCTGCGGTCGTTAGTGTCTTCTAATGAGTTCTTAGAGCCTTTGGCTACCCCTTGCCATTTGAATGTTTGAGTAATACAGCTTGGTAGCAGCATTAAGGGCACAGGAAAGAATTCTTCCCATGGGAACAAGCTAAAGCCCTGTTTGGGTCCAAAAATTGACACAAACTGGAAAAACAAGCAAACATGGAATTACAGCCCCATCATTCCGTGGGGGACTCCAGGAGACCACATGTGACTTTTTGCGGTCCAGGGAATGCCTGCAGCTAAATTAGAGGCCCAGCGTTTGGAGCTGTCCTGTTTTGTGCCATAATGAACCCGCTAAATTTAACACTTGGAGTATTTTAGCCGATGACTTTTTGCCCTGACCAGTGGAATACATTTTTTAAAATTTATGTTCAGGTTCTGTGTTATACTTGATTCAAGAGAAGTTTGTCAGTTTAAGGATGTCACCTGTACAGATGGAAAGCATAGCAAATTTTATCTGTGAAAGATCCCATGTGGCCCACATCTTGAACAGTGATATTTTCGAGCTTCGTAAAGCAGCACCCAAAGTCTTTTCTCTGGGTTTAACCAGAATTGATGAAGCAAATTCATAATGTTTCCCTTCTCCTAGAGTGTACGTATGTTGAATATTCTTAAGTTCTTGGTCACCTTTTTCTCCTTTAGGAATCACAGGATTTTGACTTCAGTGCTTTACTATAAATAATATGACTTACCTTTGTATGTAGGTATCACTTTTTGACTTAAATATCTCATCTCTCTCATATCCTGTAGTTGCTTGATAAATGCTGGTTTTTAGTTGTTTGTAGTTATGTCATGACTTTTGTTCTGTTTGACTTTTCTGGGGTTGACGTGTTTTCGTTTATTATTTCATTGTGGTGAGGCTGCAAGTGAGAAAACTCATTTGAAATGAAGGTAAAAGGAGTTCTCTGGTCAAAATAATTTTCCCTTTTCTACTTCAGGCTATTGTTTTCTATTTCCATTTCCCCTTAGTTTTATTTCCTTAAGCAGAAATCTCTCAGATGGTCGGAAACCCCATCATGGGGATGATAGTGAAAGCAGACATCAAGTGGCCATTCTGAGCAGGTGCTCTTGCATTATTAGCCTTCTTACTTCGGAATTTACTTTTAAAAAATGAAAGGCACTTGAATGTTCCCAAGGTTATAAATAATACCTGCCGTAAAGATCCTTGATGTAAGTGTTTTGGGTAGAACCAAGGACTGCATTTTTTGCTGCCAATTTCTCTAGGAACTCGTTATCACCATCATTAAATGTCTGTAAAGGTCTGTGGGACCCAGCGGACAGAGTCATCATTGACCTGAAATCACGACAGGTGGTACTTATAGGGACTTTGGCGGTTTCCTCGGACTTTGCCCGTTGGTAGTACGACACCCACATTCACCCATGGGGAGTAGTAGGCAGTGAAAAGCAGAGAATGTGAGTTTCACAGGATGGGCGGGAAGGGCATCCCTGTTCTGCAGACCCAGAGGTCAGCGGCTCCTTGACAGTCACTCTCTCCTTCCCGCAGCCAGTGGTTCAGCGTGCTGAGTCAGGTCCACGCATCCACGGACCAGGAGATTCGGGAGATGCATGACGAGCAGGCAAACCCGCAGAATGCCGTGGTGTGTGGGTGTTGGTGGGGTGGGGGGAGGTGTCCTGAGGGAGGCCAGGAGACTGGGAGGGTCTGGACAGTTTTTTTTAGGTAAAAGTCTAATAAAGAGAACAACAGGAATATTTTGGTAAATAACCATGCAGAAAAACAAAAAATGAAAGAAGATTCTATGTGGTGATAGATTCCATCCAGTTCTACGAAAAGAACCAAAGGAAAATCCGAATTTTGTTTGGAGTCACGGAAGCACATTACACTTTTCTTCAAAGGGCTTAGTAAATTTTAAATCACATTCCTTGTCTTCACTCTGTCCCAGACGCACAGAGCCATAAAAATTCGTTATTAGACATAAAGTTTTGCTCGTACATAAAACCTTCAAAGTGTACCAGAGTAAGTCTAAAATTTAATGACAGATCATAATTAAATCAGAAAATGTGAACTATTGAAAGAAGTTCATAAACACTGTTCTGTGAAGATATTTTAAGAACAAGACAGATTGTTAAGGCTTTAAATGAGTGAGCAGTAGGTCTGTCCTGTCTAGAGGCTCTCTGTACTCACTCAATGAACAGGGACCTTTCTTAGATGGCTGTTATTTTGTAGTTAGCACAACAGGGAAGAGCCTTTTTGTTTGCCGGTTTAGAGTCATGATGTGGGGGTGTCATGATGATGGTCACCGTGCCTGAGTGGTTCTCTCATTGCTCCTTTCCAGGGCACTTTGGATGTGGGACTGATCGACTCCGTGTGCGCCTCTGACAACCCCGATAGGTAAGCCCGGATGTGACACTTAACGACAGTCATTAGTTCCCTGGATACACCTACATCTCTCCCTGCTTCTGGACCACTTTCCTCTTTACTGGGCCATGAAGTGATTCTCGGCAGCACATTTCCAGCTGGTTGACCCCAGCAATCCGAGGTTGTCCCTCTGGTCCCCAGAAGTTTGACATCAACCAGAAGTCGTCTTCTCGCTGGACATCCTTGCAGTGCTTGGTGAGACAGTGAAAATGTGATTTAGTCAATTAAAAAAAAAAATACATCAGGTACTGTCATCCCCCTGCAAAAACCGAAACAGAATCAGGAGCCCACATACAAGAGAAATATTCACTTGCTTATGGGGACAAACTTGAACTTCATATAGGAAGCAAATGCCTGGTTAGGGAAACAGTGTTCCAGCATAGGGGTGGGTGTAGTTGCCCTTTGTAAACTTAATAATGAATTTGAAAAGGACTTTGATGGCAATTTACAAAGTATTTATTAAATTAAACCACAAACATTTATTTTCCTTGATAGTGCCACCTTATCTGTGTCCTCCAAATAGCATGTTTTTGAGTTTTGAATGCATATCATCTTTGCAGGTGGTCTTCAGGGGCCTTTGTGACCAGTGACCTTTGTCTTTATTTGTCTTCTCTCTGTTTTTCTTTGCTGCTTGTGAACCCTGAGTAAGACTCAAAATCAGCTAGCACCTGCAGTAACACAGCTTTAGAAAATGAATCAAAACGTATTCAAGTTGACAACAGAAATAGTCTACTGGGCTGACTTGGAGTTCTGGGGTCTCCATCATCCCACCATTGACAAAGGCTCTTCTGAACCATAGGCCTTTGTTTCTAGTAGGCACCTGCACCGACTTACAACCCGGCCCGGGGACCTTTAGCATATGTGTGTCGTGTCAGTAATCAAAGCCCAGGTTCTTGTACTGACAGTCAAGTTCCTACCTGATTTACATCTGTCTTCTCTTAAATCCCTTCTCTCCTGCAGTGGGCATGTGACAATCACACTTGGAACTTTCTGTCCTCGCTCCACTTTTCACTCTTCCTCAAGTGCCCACCTTTCTTTTTCCAACTACAGAAAAATCTTGTTTTGGGTTTTTTTTTTTAAGGAACACCTGCCTTGTCTACTGCCATCCTGTTACTCTTTCCCTTGAACTTCTACAGCACTTAACGACAAGGGAACATTTGAAAACTTGCAAGAAATTGTTCAGTCAATAGCTTAAGCAGTTAGGTAGATGAGTTAGTATATGAGCAAAGGCTTATGAGAGACTCGGGCATTGCCAGACAACGAGAGATGAGGGAGAAAGTAAATTTCCATTATTAGGTTATTCCTGACTTGGAAATGCACTTGGTTCGATTGCTCTGAAAAGACCCAGGTGGCTTTTTGTACCAGGCATAAGTGAGTGTTTAAGATGTTCCACTCACACCTATTTACTGATCATCTTCTATTACTAGTGTCTTGACATTTTATTACCAACCCACAGAAATATTATCCAAGGCAATACCCAGAGGCAGAAAGAAATTTACTTTGGAGAGGCATCAAAAAAAGTTTTCCCCATGGTCACCTTATTTAGCCTTCCCGGAACTGAGTTTCATCTGGAAAGTTTCGCATGAAGAAATCTTTTCCCTTCCAGGGCTTCAGAATGTGTTGGTCCGAGTTTAAAGGTTAATGATGCATAAAATAAATCCTGCAGAAATGAGCAAGGTTTGCCTTAACATAAAATACAAATAGCACTGCAGTTTTTATCCTCGTGACCCATTAGCCAGGAGAAGCGCATTTAGTCTTGGCTCAGACGTAGGTGATGTTGACAGTCGAGCTGAGAGTCTTTGCTTCCTCCTCGCCCTGTCGCTCAGACCCAATTCCTTTGTGATCATCACGGCCAACCGGGTACTCCACTGCAACGCCGACACGCCGGAGGAGATGCACCACTGGATAACACTGCTGCAGAGATCCAAGGGGGACACCAGAGTGGAGGGCCAGGAATTTATCGTGAGAGGTGACCACCCCTATGCTTTTCTTTCTTGGGGATTTTGGTTTTCATTTACATAGACATCAGCATTTCCATTTTCAGCAGCTTTTCTGGGTAATTTTGACTCTTAAAGTTGCTAAAAAATAATCAAGAAACGGTTGTGGTCATTTTTAGCAATTACGTAGAAGTACAACCCATTTATAAGCAGTATGTTTGGAGTTTGCATAATTTTCAGTTTACACCTGAGTCTGTCTTTCCAGGGTGGTTGCACAAAGAAGTGAAAAACTGTCCCAAGACATCTTCCCTGAAACTGAAGAAACGGTGGTTTGTGCTGACCCACAACTCCTTGGATTACTACAAGAGCTCAGAGAAGAATGCAGTGAAATTGGGCACCCTGGTCCTCAATAGCCTCTGCTCGGTGGTTCCTCCAGACGAGAAGATATTCAAAGAGACAGGTGACCAGTGCAGTGTGCTCAGGACTAGCTGGGCCCACCCTCCAGCGAGACCTAAGAGGTCTGGGTTTGCTCACCCCAGAGGAATGAGATTCCTCTGGAGAGCCTGTACTTTTTCTCCCCCAGTGAGGCCCTTGTTGATGTATATTGTGGGGCTGTCTGGGGTCAGCTATATGTACACTTGTATTTAAACCACAGTAAAGAGGTCTTGATTTATTGAGCTGCAGGAGTATTCATCTAAGGGCAATAATGTAAGAGATGAAGATTACCCTCCAGGAGCCTCTACGTTTGTATACTTGTGTTTTCATCTTTCTCACCATTGTGCTGTGAGAGCCTTAGGCACCCTACAAAGAGATGACTCCGTCAGTGAGCTTAACCTAGTAGAATAAAAAGCAGTCATGGACCTTAGTTTTCTTTGTCAGTTCTGTAAGAATGTTTCTAGATTGTTTTGATTTTTGTTGCTAGTTGTCGTTTTGTTATTTAACATTTTTTAGTCTCGTTATTTCCTTCGAAATTACACATCTTTCTGAACACATCGGCTGCTTGGTTAGCATATGTGTTTTCAGAGAAGAGTTTCCACTTTTGCTCCAGAGCCTTGGGAGGGGCTTTGATTTATGCCTGTTTTTCTTTCAGAGCAACTGTTACAATTTATATATTTAACCCTGAGTTTTCTGCTTTCTTCCCCTCTCAGCTGTAAACGCCTCATGTCTTTTGGACACCTGACTGTCTAGCACCTTGTAGGGATTCAGCAAGTATTTATTGAATTAAATAACTAATCAAAAGGACTCAGGTGGAGACAGCAGGCCTCTAGTGGTGCCGGGTTTCTGGGAGTCTGGTGCAGGAGGTTAACAATGACGTGTGCGCTGTTCCCGCAGGCTACTGGAACATCACTGTGTACGGACGCAAGCACTGCTACCGGCTCTACACCAAGCTGCTCAACGAGGCCACCCGGTGGTCCAGTGCCATTCAAAATGTGACCGACACCAAGGCCCCGATCGACACTCCTACCCAGCAGCTAATTCAAGACATCAAGGTATGGTGGAGCCCAGCTCATCGGAGCGGTTCATAGCAGCTCACAGATTCTCCCCCTCGGACATCAAGATGTCAGCGTTAGTCAAGCTCCCATTTTATTCTGTAATCAAAACTAACTCTTGCTTAATTCTGTGTTTGTACATCCCTGTCTTTAGACACCTACATGTGAGAGTTCAGGTGAGATCATACGCTAAAAATATTCTCTCTCTAGGGAGGCGTTAGATGCTGCTGCGGAGGCTGACCCCATCGTCGTTGAGCTCTGTAGGCAGAGGGATGGTGGTCTGCAGTGTGGGACATAGGGCCCCCACCACAGCGGTGTGATCTGTGTTGGGGACAGCCTGCTATGCCACAGGTTCCATGCTAGCCCTGGGTTGGGGACCTTCCAGGAGCAACACAGTAGTTCTACTTTCACCATGCAGTTACTAGATGACACAAGCGAATACACAAAGAGCCCAGATGGGTCTAGAAACCTGAAATCTTTATCAGGTGCCTCCAAACTCAAAGAAGTTCCCAAGTCTCTGGACCAACATTGACCATTTTAAATTGCAGTTTCCTGTTCATAAAGATTAGTTGCTCGGTAAATGTATATATTGAGGGAATAATTGAATGGCAGCCATGTACAAGGATTACGGCACTCATTTTCCAGGAACAGTATCGGAGACATGGGATATCCTGATATCCTGATGACACTGCTCACATAGCTTGTCAGGCCCTGATGCAGAACCAGGTGATGGGGATTATTTTTGCTACTGTTCCTCCAAGTTCTTCATGCAAGTAGAATACCAATTCAAAGGAAAGAGCTGGAGCTGTGACCAAAAGATGGCACAAGCATTTCCTGAGGTACCTCAAAGGAAATTAGATAGTCAGATCCAGGAGGCAAACTCTGCCTTTGCAAAGTTGGACAGGGTCTATTATGTCAGTAGTCGATAACTTCCCACCAAATTCTGCCTCTTGATTCCGAGTGATAATGTATTCTGGGTATTTGGAGCTAAACTCCACCAGGTCACCTATTATCCAAGACTACAAAGCTTCCCATGGAACCCAGGATGCTGGCTACTTTCATTTCTAGCCTTAACAAATTTTTTTTCTGGAGCTTTCTTTTGAGAAAGATGTGAAAACATGTATCAGCCAAACGTTCTATTCAGCCAAACGTTCTTTTCCAAACTCTTACCAATTCTTATGTTCTCTTAATTAATTTGAAATCAGACATTAAAATATGGAACAATACTCTTTAAGAAACTAGACAGGTTGTCCTAATGAAGTCCATGCAAACTTTCTGAAGTAAGTAAATTTATTTTCTGGCTTTCAATTGAGTGTGGCTGAAAACGTTTTACAGTGGAAGTGAAATTACTGTGATAGAATGATTCATTGCTTCTCCTGCAGCTTTTCTGTTTATTTCATGTTCTAAAAGTAACTGGCTTTTTCTCGTTCCAAATTAATGTTTTAGGACCATCAATACATGATGAATTGCTATGAGAAGATCTCTTAAATTTCAGAAGCAAAAGAGCAGGCAGGCATATGAAAGAGAGTCTCACTAATCACATTATTACAGTTTTCAGGTATAAAGAGAATACAAAGGCCAATTAACAAGCAAAATATACTTTTTAAATGAATTACAGTTAAAGACACATGGTTTGGCCAGTACAAGATTGTTGGCTGAATCATTAGCAAAAGAACTTTTAATTTTTTTTCAGTGCTTATAATCTCCAGGGGGAAATATTTTAAATAACATGGGAAAATATTTTCCAATGAAATGAAGAGAATGAGCTGCGTAAGAAAACTATGATTCATCCTCAAAGGCAAATTGTAGGGATCTTCGTGCTTGAAGTTGTCAATGCCAGTTCCCCACCACCATCCCTGGGCTCATGGATGTTTTAGACCTTTAAAAAAATAGTCACGTGTAGGAAAACCCAGATGACCGTGTTCCTTCACATTATGTTTTTTACAGTAAGCTTGCTTGCTTGCCTGCTTTAATGGCTCCTTTGTTTTCAAGGAGAACTGCCTGAACTCAGATGTGGTGGAGCAGATTTACAAGCGGAACCCCATCCTTCGCCACACCCACCACCCCCTGCATTCCCCGCTCCTGCCTCTGCCCTACGGAGACATCAATCTCAACTGTAAGTCCCCGATCGCCTCCGCGCCCCACCGCCCCTGGGCGCTTTGCACACTGCAGTTCTGCCTTCCCTGCTAACTCTTCAGGGCCATCATATTGGCAGTTATTGGCGGCAGTGATGCAAGGATTGTTGTAGAAGAAAGCGTTTTTAAAGGGTGTCAGAAAACGCCAGGTCCAGCGCTCCCCAGGAACTCGGAATAGCCTTCGTTTACTAGAAAGCCAGAGCCTCAACAGTCTTGTCTTCCAAATAGGGAACCTCAGCAGCAACAGACAAGTTGAGATCGCGGGCTGGCCTTTTTAACTAAGCATTTCGTCCAGGAAAAGAGTTCGGTTATGTAACAGAACAGTGTAACCTGCCCACTTCTCTGACAGCTTTGTGCAGTTGATTAAAATATTCAAGGAACACGGGGGCATGGTGTTGTGACGTAGCCATCTGTCCCCCTTCCTTCCTTCCTTTCCTTCCTTTTGTCTGTTCCCAGATTCCGCCTTCTCCAAACCCCTGTGTGACCTCTGTGTGTGTTCTGCCTCTCCTAGTGCTCAAAGACAAAGGCTACACAACCCTTCAGGATGAAGCCATCAAGATATTCAATTCTCTTCAGCAGCTGGAATCCATGTCAGACCCTATTCCCATAATCCAGGGCATCCTACAGACAGGGCATGACCTCCGGCCTCTGCGAGACGAGCTATACTGCCAGCTCATCAAGCAGACGAACAAAGTGCCACATCCGGGCAGTCTGGGTAACCTGTGCAGCTGGCAGATCCTGACCTGCTTGAGCTGTGCCTTCCTGCCCAGCCGGGGGATCCTCAAGTACCTCAAGTTCCACCTGAAGAGGTATGAGCTGGCTGGGCCACCGCTGTTCTTGCAGGTGATGCAGAAAAGCGGAGTTCAGCTAGAGGACTGAAACAGAAGGCACCTGGTGTGGGCCATGGACCGCCAGGTCAGACACAGGTCACTTGAGCTAGCTTCCAGGGTGCGGGCATCCTGTTTCTAAGCCACACAAGCTGTCTCAGGGGCCATGGCACTTTCCAGGTTAGTGTCCTACTGTGTAGGTCATTGGATAAATTTGATTACCACTACCCTATGTAAGTAGGAAGAAAAAAAACTTGGTTATTTCTTCTGGATCAAACAGGTAGAAACAGTCTAACTCAGATTCTGATTAACTATGGCACAAGAATTCTCATAAAACAGTGTGAGGCATGACTGGAGTATACTAGGGCTGCAGAGGTGAGCTGGCAGCAAAGGTTGCTCCCAGTCAAATGGTGGCTCTTTGCAGGGATTTTGGTTTGAACTTGGGGGTATTTTTTAGTATTTAAACCTGCACAGGGTAAGCGAGGCCCCTGCCGGGAAATGGCTGGTGTTTGCCCCCTTCACTGCTGGGGGCCCCGCTCCCTGTGTTGGTCAGCAGAGACTTGAAGCAACCCAGCTCTCCGGCTGGTGTCCTCAATCTAGCAATTAACAGTTAGTGTTTGTCTCCTAGGATACGGGAACAGTTTCCAGGAACTGAGATGGAAAAATACGCCCTCTTCATTTATGAATCGCTTAAGAAAACCAAATGCAGAGAGTTTGTGCCTTCCCGAGATGAAATAGAAGCTCTGATTCATAGGCAGGAATTGACATCCACGGTATATTGCCACGGCGGAGGCTCCTGCAAGATCACCATCAACTCCCACACCACAGCCGGGGAGGTGAGGGAGAGGGCTAGCCTGCCCTGTGCACAGGCAGGACAGCTGTGCAGTTAGACTGGCTATCACGCGTGGGTGTGGTTCATAGAGTATAGCTGCCCATAAACAAGGAAACACTGCCTGTAATCAGAAGAGATAAATGTGCATTAAAGATAAGTAGAGACAACAAAGTACACGTGTGCCAAAGTATCTGAGATATAATGTTGCTAAACTGTGAAGCAGCTGGGTAGAGATTGTCTCCTCTAGTTGCGATTGCAGGCCTGACTTGGGTATGCTCACACAAACAGGGGTTGATGGGATCACTTCTCAATAAGGTGTGTATGTTTGCCACACAGGTGTCTAGAATGGTGGGTCAGGTGAACACATTTTCGTTTTTTTCCTTTTATAAAACCAGCTGACCAAAAGGAATAATGTGATAAAACCCAGAAAGCTTCTGGTAGAGGAGAAATGTCAGTAGAAGCCATTATTTCTTTGGAGTTCATGAATCGATAAAAGATGGGGCTGCAGTTTTCGTGTGCTTTTTCCTCTTGGTATAGGCTTGCAAGAAATTTGCCCAGCATCAACCCCCCCCCCCCAGTGGGCATACAAAGCTGAGAACAAAGGGACCCAGCGCCTTTAAAATTCTGGGCGACCACGTGTGACAGTTTTAGGAGGAGTCTTGGACCCTCACTTTTGCTGGCAGCTCCCTCTGGTTCAGATGGAGGAGCATTCTAGAGCTTCCAGCGCTGAAGACCTTGTGGTGTGTCTTCCAGGTAGTGGAGAAGTTGATCCGAGGCCTCGCCATGGAGGACAGCAGAAACATGTTTGCCTTGTTTGAGTACAACGGACACGTCGATAAAGCTATTGAGAGCCGAACCATCGTAGCTGATGTGTTAGCAAAGTTTGAAAAGTAAGTTCCTTCTCTCTGAAGTGCCAACAGATTAAAGGCATTGAGAGCAAAAAGTTTGAAGATTTGAAATTCCACTCCATTTTTTGGCTTATTTTACCTGTGTTGAGACATGTTTAATTTTTCATCTCTGCTGCCGTTGTGCCGTCAGCTCCCCACCTCCCTGGCTGTGGTGTGGGAGTTGGTGATCTTGCAGCAGAGATGAAAGCCACCGGCTGGGATTCAGTTTGTCATTGTCCTTTGTCCCATTCTTTCTCTGAGGTCCCTCTTGTACCCAGTATCTTGCAATATTCTGATTCCAGGGTTTTCATTGGTCATTAGCTTTGAAACTGGGCAAGTGGACACAAGCAAATGTGTAAATTCTTCAAATGGCATCTTCTGTTTCTTGAACCAACAATATTTGATCTAGGACTCTCCTGTCCCCTGCTCGGTTTAAATGCAGCCTTCATAATTTCATGTCAGTTTCTATAAATATCACTAGTTTATTTGAGGATTGGTAAAGAGAATGACAAAGTAGCCTTTGTTTCTTCTTTCTATGGATTTGAAATAATGCCTCATTCATACTAATTAGACTGAGCACTCAGAAAATAACCTGTTACACAGTTTAACTGAAGGCTGCCTGTTTGTTGTCCTGAAATGAGACCAAGATAAAGGCTGTTTTTCACCTCTGGTTAAGTAAAGTTAGTGAGGAACCCTGACAAGCCTCCGTCAGTCCTGTTTTCTCTCCGCCCATCTCCATCTCTACCCGCTGTGATCTGAGCATGGACAGATGTATGCATCCTGAGAGTAAGTCGGGAGAATCATCTCCTTATTCTAAGTCCCATTTCCCATTTTACTTTCTAAAGTCCGTCTCAACTTCTGCCTGTAGGCTGGCTGCCACATCAGAGGTAGGTGACCTGCCCTGGAAATTCTACTTCAAACTTTACTGCTTCCTGGACACAGACAACGTGCCGAAAGACAGTGTGGAATTTGCATTTATGTTTGAACAGGTAAAAGGAACTTTTAGAAACCAATTCCTTTACCAGCGAGCAGGGGTGAAACCATTAATACCGTTTTTAAGTTCACTGTCAGTCCTTAGAAATTATGCAAGGCGGTACATTGCCCAGCACAGACCAGGGTTGGCTGCACTTACCCACATTTGTGGAATGAAACTACTATGCATTTTATTTGAACTCCTGTGCCAAGGATTGTTCTGATTGGGGGGAGAGAGAGAGACAATAAGGAGGAAAATACACAGTTGAGTCTTGAACAACATGGATTTGAAATGTGTGGGTCTACTTTCACATGGAGTTTTTTCAATAAATATATTGGAATTTTTTTTGAGATTTGCAATAGTTGGAAAGAATTTTTCTGTAGCTTACTTTAAGAACACAGTATATAATACATGTAACATCCAAAATATGTGTTAATCGACTCTGTTATGGGCAAGGTTTCAGGTTGGTAAGTAGGCTTTTAGGAGTTAGGTTTCTGGGGAATCAAGTTATACATGAACATGACTCTCTTCTGCATGGGGCAGAGCATGGGTGCTCCTAGCCTCAGCATAGCTCAAGGATCAGCTGTATGTGTTAGACAGTCTCCATGCTTGGAAGATATTCATAGCAGTGAAGGGAGTTGAGTACAGTTTTTTAGGGGAGGTGAGTAGAGAAATCCTGACGGGGTCAGAGATCTGTGGGTGGGCCTCACGTGCCCCAGCATCCAGCCGGTGATGCTGATGACCGCCTCCTCACAGGCCCACGAAGCCGTCATCCACGGCCACTACCCGGCCCCAGAAGAAAACCTCCAGGTGCTGGCAGCCCTGCGACTCCAGTACCTGCAGGGCGATCACACGCTGCACACCGCCATCCCGCCCCTGGAGGAGGTTTACTCCCTGCAGAGACTCAAGGCCCGCATCAGCCAGTCGACCAAAAGCTTCACCCCATGTGAGCGGCTGGAGAGGAGGCGGACAAGCTTTCTGGAGGGGACGCTGAGGCGGAGCTTCCGGACGGGGTCCGTGGTTCGGCAGAAGGTGGAGGAAGAGCAGATGTTAGACATGTGGGTCAAGGAAGAAGTCTCCTCCGCTCGAGCCAGTATCATCGACAAGTGGAAGAAATTTCAGGGGATGAGCCAGGAACAGGCCATGGCCAAGTACATGGCCTTGATCAAGGAGTGGCCGGGCTACGGGTCGACACTCTTCGATGTGGAGGTGAGAATGGGAATGGGCTGTGCACATCCTGGGCGGGGCTGCCGCTGCACAGATCAGCTTGTGCTGAGAATGTAAATCAGGACGGCCATGGCCAGGCCCATAAGGAGGGCGGTCCGGATGGAACACTTAGCTCTCTCCCCGCCTTTTGTTAGAATCTCCCAGGTCTCAACATTAACACACCCTCCCCCCCACCAAACGCATTTTCCCTCTTTTCCAATAAATGCTTTCACAGTATTAGAAGGGAGTGGAAAATTTAAGATGTCATCTGTTCTTAAATAACTTCTCCTGTGGAAGTTATAGATTGAATAAGTAAGTGCTGGTAAAAATCTACATTTAAAAATTTGTTTAGATTTACGTACACAAAATTAGAAACTTTGGTTATATTTGTTATATTTGGATTTTACATTTTTGTTCTTTCCCTTAACTGTTTGCCGGAAATAATTTCTCTTTCACAATTGAAGCTTAGTTATTAGCATCAACCCAGGACTGATTCATACTTTTTTTTTTAAGTACACCATTTATTGAAAGTAAATATTACTAATGGTGTAGACCAAGGCTTGACAAACTGGTCTGAGGGCCAAATCCCACCTGCCTCCTTGTTTGTAAATAAAGTTAGGTATAAATCAGATGCTTTATACAAGTATCTCCTCTCAGTGTCATTAATGTATAATCCCTCCTGTTTATACTGGTTCAGATCAGCCCTGTGTTACCTCCTCATAAGGGCTCTTATTTTACGCCACTGACCCGTGCAGGGAATTCTGTCATTAAGACTTTGAGATCCCCTCTCACCACTGTACACGGCTGGTCGTCACCCTGCTTCTCCAGAGCCATGGTTTTTAAGAGGAACCAAAACTGCTCAGCCGGGAGGGAGTGGTTTGGAGAATCTCCTCTGTGATCCTAGATTTTGTATTTGAAAAACAATCCAGAAGAGGAATGGACGGCACAGGCTGGTTTGCTGGGAGATCATTACCAACTTCATCGACAGCCACTTCTGCGTAGCTAATCGGATGACGAGTAGAGTCATGTTGAGAGGCAGAGAGAGTTCAAAGCAAGATGTTAGCATTTACTGGTCAGGCTTTCCCAAATACACAGGATCAGTCACCCAGTAACAGATCAATCAGGACACCAAAGAGATGGCATATCTCATACATCAATTACCCCGGGCTTAAAGACACATGGAAAATGTGTTCAGTGTTCTGCAGAGTGCTTGACTCAGAGCCTGCTTTGTGGTTTCCGTGTGCTGTGTTACTAAATGCTTTGTGATCTGCCTCTTACCCTGACTCTTGGCCCACCAGTGCAAGGAAGGCGGCTTTCCCCAGGACCTCTGGTTGGGTGTCAGCGCAGATGCCGTCTCTGTCTACAAGCGTGGGGAAGGAAGACCATTAGAAGTCTTCCAGTATGAACACATCCTCTCTTTTGGGGCACCCTTGGCAAACACATACAAGATTGTGGTTGATGAGAGGGAGCTGCTCTTTGAAACCAGTGAGGTAAGAGGCAAGCCAAGGGAATAGTTTCATTCGTGACTTTGACAGACTAGAAAACGATGCCACATTTCCTGATGCCTTTGACCAAGTAACTGTATTTGACTTTTGTGCTTAAAAATATATGAAAATAAGATATAGGTCCCTCCCCATCTGCAGGTTCCTCACAGACCAAAATCTGATAACCCCAAATTTCTTCTCTATAACCTTTGCAACAGAGAAGCTTGGTTCTGTTATATCAGAGAGTCTTACCTGTGGAGGAAAGGAAGAGAAAGGGAAATCATAGACGTGTCTGAGAAATATATATACTTTGGCAGTAAAGCCTTTTTGTAAATTAGTAGATGATTACAGCAGGGAATTATAGCTGTGGAACTCCGTTCTGGCCCATGTCCCGGGGCAGGAGGCAGCAAGGGTTGTGACCATTTGAGGCATCGCTAATTCTGGCTCCTCAAAATCACAAAATACGCCTCTAAACATGTATGCCATCTGTTCCAAAGCTTAAAATGTCATAATGATGATGGTGATAGAAGAAGCCTATTGAGTCTCCAGGTAGGGAGCTGTTAGCCAGCAAAGGTGGGAAGTGGAGATGAATTGCACGCTGGCCCTTTGGAGGCTGGTGTAAAGTAACAGACAAGGTGAAGAGGGTGTTGGAGATGCTGGGAGGCAACAGACCAAGGATGTGGTGCTGGAGGTAGATTAGTTGGTGGAGGTGAGCAGTGGTTTGGTAACAGGTGGGGGCGTCAGGCTTTCAGGCTGGGCCCACTGCGGTAGACTTGGGGGGAACTGCTCCGGGTTCTTTTTTGTATCTGACATAATGACAGCGATTTTATAAATAGTGTTGTTGGGGGTGGGGGGGGGTGCAGTGGAAGAGGAGAGAGATTAGGGAAATGGGTGCCAGTTGGGGTGCCTTAACAGGGTTCTGGGCCAGCCATGAGAAAGGAAGGGGGCTGGGGGGGCACGGCGACCGCAACACCCGAAGGGACTAACACCAGATGGCAGGGGACAGGGAGCTCCCAGGCCCCTCCGGCCTCAGTTCTGTTCTTAGAGGAGTTAACGAGGAGGAGATGACCCAGCCTGTTAAAGCTGTGATTGTGGGCTCTGTTGTTTCCATTATTTTAGGTGGGAATAGTAATCCCCACCCTAATGATGCCAATAAATGGTAGTGTCCTTGGGTGGCTGTGTTTTTTTTTAATGTACAAAGCCTGGCAGTTTTCCGTCAAGATTGTCGTTTTTTACATGAGAGAACCACCAGGGGGTGCACACCGTATTTGGAAAAGCCGCCATAGGTAAAAGCAGCTACGCTTCTGACTTCGTTTAAAATGAGCCTCTGGCTTTTGCTCTGAGGACAGGCCCTTGCTTGCTTATGCTGGGCCGAGAACATTTGGTTATTAAGTCTGGGCCTGTTGTCCTGGTGGAGACCGGTGACCATGTGCTTCCCCTGGGCAGGTGGTGGACGTGGCCAAGCTCATGAAAGCCTACATCAGCATGATTGTGAAGAAGCGCTACAGCACATCCCGCTCCGTGAGCAGCCAGGGCAGCTCCAGGTGAAGGCAGGCGTGAGTCGACGCATCTTCAGTATCTGAACTCGCCACCCCCGGCCTCTGCTGCTCCCATATGCAGGGCCCAAAGCAGAGCTGTCTGTGCTCTCCAGAAGCCCCTCAGTGGAGGGAGGTGTCTCCGAGGGTCCTTTTGCCCTGTCAGTGTCAGTGATCATGTATTAGGCTGTCAACCTAACAGTCTGCTCAGTTCCCAAAGCTTTACTACTCTTAGATGACACATGCCTTAAGAGAGGAGAAAAACATACGCTGCCATCAAAGCAGCCAGAAGTGCCTTAACCCACGGAACCAACACTAACCGACTTAACTGTGCTACTGAAGGGAAATGCTTGCCCCCCACCCCCCGCCCCCCGCCTTTTGGGGGAGACTTTCACAGCTTGGAAGGGGGTTGTTTATCCATCAATTATGCACTAACCTCCCAGCCTGATTTCCCGACTTGAGGGAGGGTGAGGGAGTGGGGAGGGGAACAGGGAACACGAGGGGACAGTGTATTTTGGTTGGAGCGCTGCTGGCAGCCTTCCTCGTGGACATGTTTTAACTTTTTGTCTTCGTTTCATCTTTTAAGCATATGTGCTTGTCTGTGCATGCATGTGGCCATAAACTCATCACTTTAGTCATTGTTCCTTGAGCATTAAGAGCAAAGGGAGAGAGGATGTGCAATGGTGTAAACAGTCTGTATATTTTAATACTTCAGAGTTATAGTCTTCGGTCGTTACTTTATCAGGTGGTTTTATTAACAAACTGGAATCCTGCATTTTCCTGTCTTTGCTGTCTTCTAGAAACCACGTCTTGACTGTTTTGTACATGTAGCAGAGTCTGCATTCTGTGTCTGCTGTATTATAAACAGATATGCAGCCTACAAATAACTGTATTTATAAACCACTCTTAAACAGCTGGCTCTGATGCTGGTTTTAGACTATATGAAGTCATTTTGGAGTCCTTAGTTTATAAAGGATTTAAGAAATGTTTCTCTGAAGGTTAGCCTCTATCACTCTGGGTAGGTTACCACATAACCATGTTGAATATGGAGGGGGGAGAGGCTGCTTGTCAGGAAGTGTAACATGCGAGCAAATCTCTAACGGACCCTGACATGACATGCTGAGGCTTCAATAAGATACATATTTTATCCCAAGTCTATAGTGGCGGTCTGAACAGGACACCTGTAAATAAATCATTTATGACCAGAAGAAAAATAATCTGGTCTTGGACTTTTATTTTTATATGGAAAAGTTGTAATGACTTAGGCCGTCTAAGTCTACCCACAAAGAAGAAAGCAGTTTGCCTTATCCCATATGGATAGCCATGTGAAATTGTTGGCTCAGAGAAAGTCTGGCAATAAAAAGTACTAGCCTAACATGCAGTGTGTTTTCTTGTTCGGGGCGGCTCTAAATACCACATGGGGGTGGGGGTTGTTACTTCGTTTTGGTTCTTTTGGTTTTAATGCTTTTGGCTTCGGAGTGTCTGAACTGTGTTCGACACAGAGCGTGCCTCTAAGTTAGATGGTAAAAGGAAGGATACTGTGAAATCACAGAAATCTAAGGACGTGAAATGTGTGCTTATGTCGAACCCTCTCCTATTGCCTGTCTCCAAAGTGCCTGATCGCAAAAGCATGTAGTCTGCCCACATGGAGCAAAGGACATAGGTGGACATTTGGCCACCGATTTAACAGAAAACCAGCTCAGGGCAGGGGGGCTCACCCAGAAAAGCCGCTCAGCCGACGTGGGACAGGGGCAGCACCCGGTTCCCAGGTGTCCCCTTCCTACCCCTTGTTCCCGCCTCCGCCTGTGTCCAGGAGTGGCCGCCCGCCACTTCCCAGAGACCGGGAGGTAACCTGAAGCCAGGTGCTGCTAATCTCCTGTGGCCTCTAGTGATGGAAAGAAAGGTGAGCTAAGACCCGGATGTTGTGCCATCCTTTGTTTTCCCTTCAGGCCCAGAGAGAAGTTGGCAGAAAAGCTTTTTCCACTGCTTACCACTCAGGATGCCCTCTGTGACTTGAACCCCAGAAAGCTGCCCCTAATCCTCAGATCTATGAGGAAGCAGGCAAAGAAAGGCAGAGTGACTTAACTAAGCCAGAGCATAGGCCTCACCTTACGTGCTGATAGCTTCTATACCCTTCACCTGGTTTCCCCAATGGTAACCTCTTGTGTAATCAATAGAGCAATATCACAGTGTCACCTGGTTAGGATTTTGATGCGATGTGTTTTGCAAGGAGTAGAGTAGGCCCAGTTTCAAGGTTCGTGCTTTAAGCATTTCTTGTCTGATATTTTGAATGATATTCCCTCCCTCCCTGCTTTTCTTCTTCACAGACTGGCTCAGTATCCCTTCCCATTTCTACTTGACCATTCAGCAGTTTGACAAGAGCCTCTCCAGGGCAGGAACATCCCTCCACAAACCCTGAGAAAATCCAGTATCACACCTGCCTCAATCACTGCAGGGCCTCAAGGTCACTGCAGGGCCTCAAGGGAGCCATCAGTGGCAAACAAGCCCCAGCTTTGAAGAAATTTATTGTGGAGATAGATGCTCATGAAAATGCTAGATGACCACAGGGTGACGCAGCAAGAGTCAGATGAGTTTCAGGAAGCGGTGTTCAGGTGCCCAAAGCAGGTAGGTCAGTGTGACTGGGCGGGCAGGGGGAGAACTCGAGGTGCAGGGGTGGCAGACCTTGAGCTGTTCTTGCAATAAGGCAGAGGGGAAGGAATTCCCGGCAGAGGGCCCTGGGAGTAGCAGAGCGCAGGTGTGGAGGTGGAGTGGAGCAGGTGTCAGGGCAAAGGTCAGATGCCATGCCACGGCTCCCTTGCTGCAGCTGGTATCTTCATTGATCATGCTTCTTTTCCATCTTTAGTCCCCTTTCTTCCTCTGCATATATACTATTCACACACCAGATACCCAGAGGGATCTTTATAAACCATAAATCCAAGTAACATCCCTCTCCTATTAAAAGCCCTCCTATAACTTTGTGTCTCACCAAAATAAAAATACTATAGTGCCTGTCCATTGCCCCCGCCCACCTGCCTCTGACCTTGTCTCATGCCAATCACCCTCCCTCAGCACATACCTGTCATTCTTTCATTTTGTGCCTGTGATACCAGTGCCCCAACACTGATATTTTTTCCTGGTGACACCTGGTGTCTTGTACTCCAAAGCTGTAATTCCCAAGACAACTGGGAGCTCCGGTGGTGATGTCATGCCAGCTGTTTATCAATGGACTCTTCAGGGCCAAGTAGTCCTGTAGTGTTGGCTGAGTTTTGCAGTGTCACTGTCCCCACTAGGGCTCATTTCAAGCCCCAAGGTGACATCGCTGAATGCAGGCTTGGAAAGGGATGCAAGTCCAACTCCTGCAAGCTGGTAGGAGCTTGGGCCTACACATCACGGGAAGGACATATCAGTATATAAATGTTTAATAAAAGTCTGCATTTTACTCATAAGCCCTTATAATGAAAAAAAGATGCTAATCTTTAAACACTTTGCATGGGGGTGGAATTAATGTGGAAAAATTAATAAAGATTTTCAAAGTATGTAATCTGTTCCTATCTTTAATTTTCCCAGGGAATTCTATTTCCCCTTTCAAATAGCAGCATCACAGTTGATGAACAGTTTGAGACACAAACAGGCTCTACTACCCCGGAGGCATCCAGACATTTGCTTAGTGGGAACCAGTTGCCAGATTAGAGTTTTCATCATTCCCTCATGACACCTGAAAAGAAAATGAGTAATTCCTATAGCTCTGATCTCTTGGGGGAATTGTTTTTCCATAAGTTCATTTAGTGACTTGATATTGGGGAAATGTAATAGGCCTCTTGATTTGAAGGTGACCCCAAGGATCAACACCAATCACAACATAATTGGCTTTAATTTACTAAGTACTAAATTCTTGCTGTTAGAATAAAAAAATCACTATCAGTAAGGTTTACAAAGGAAACAAACTGTCTTAAGTTGCCTAGAGTCTACTTGAGGGTAAAAAGATAAACGAGTATATGGGCCATCTGCGTTGAAAGAGTCCAAAAACACTGCAAGAAGAATTTTCAAAGGAAATGACTGAGCTGAAAAAAATGCAGATTTGTGATGTGTAGTGTGAGCCCATGCCAGTGGAACGAACCAATGAAGGCAATCTAGGAAGCAAAAATGAGCAGAAATGGATTTCTAGATAATTCCTTCCTACACTCTTTCCAGTGTGTTTTTCCCATGACTCTCTTTGATGGGATCAGTGGCATTAGTTAACCATTTTTTGCTCAGCACTTACTGTCTTTCAGACTTGGTGCTAGATGTATTACCACCATCATCTCAGTGTGTCCTCACAGCCGTGATGTAGGTGCTAGCAAACATTCAGGATACTGAGATTCAGAAAGCAGTTATTTAACTCGCTGTTACAGTTGGCTTTGCTATGTAACCACTCCAAAATTGGGTGGGTAAAACAATCCTTTATTTAGCTCATAATTCTATATAAGGTCATCAGCTTGAGCTGGGCTCACCTGAGCAGTCCCTGCTCGCTCAAGTGCAGCTGGGTCAGTTTTGTTGATCTTGCCGTAGCTTTCTCAGATGTCTGGGGCCTCAGATGAGATGGTTGAGCTCTGCTCCATATGGTCTCTCATCCTCCAGTTAGCTAGCCGAGGCAGCTTCACAGGACATTTGGCAAGGTCTCAAGAAAGCTAGTAGGGACCGGCAAGGCCTCTGAAGGCCTAGGTTTAAAACTGGCACTTTGTTATTCTGCCATGTCCTGTTGGCTTAAGCAAGACCCAGTGCCGGACCAGAGCCAAGAAGTAGGGCAGCAGACTCCGTATCTTGATGGAAGTTCCTGCATTGTTGCTCAAGAAGAGGTTGGAGAATTGTGGCCATTTTTGTAATCTACCACACTTGCTGAAAAAATCCCAAAACTACAGTGGACAGACTATTCAAATCCAGATTTGTCTGACTCTGAAATCTTGCTCTTTCCACAAAGTCATGCTTGAATCCAAATACTTCATATTTCTTTATATGGCCACACCCATCCTATGTGGCAGTTTACCACTGTCCCATTGCCAACTTCCTCTAATTAGACATACAAGTCCATTTAAATAGACACATGCCCACCACGGTATTCCCTTTTCTAAATATTTGGTCATATTCTTCTCTTGCCTGAAATGACCTTCCTCCCTGTTCACATTCTCTTCATCTGTGACAACCTAGTTTCAATTTTTATTTCTTCACAATGCTACCTGTGGCAGACTGCTAACCATCCCCCAGTAATTTGTCCATTCTCTTACCTTTTAGTACTAGGATTCCCCTAAGCTTTAGTTTACACTGATGCTAAGCTACAGAATATGTCTCCCAGCCTCCCTTGCAGCTCAGTATGTGAGATAGTTTCAGAGCACTTGGCAACTTGTTGATACTCCAGCCTGTGAAATGGTGAAGTCCAATTTCCATGACTGTGGCCCAGCCTCAGTGACTCCACTTCCAATAAATAGAATGTGGTGGCAACGATAACTGGGGCTTACAAGGCCAGGTCATAAAAGATGGTATATCTCTGCCAGCTTTTTCTCTTGGGACACATCTTAGGAGCTCTGAGCTGACACAACAGAGAGCTCACCAACCTGAAGGTGCCATGCTAACAAGACTATGGAGGGAGGCTACAGAGCTAAAAAGCCCCAGGTGTACCACCCCCAAACTGCCTTCCTGGCCTCAACCATAGGATCTGTGAGTGAATCTTCAGATTATTCCAGCCACTACCTATAAGCCACCTTTCATGTAAAATACACCTCCGCCCACTCAAGACCCATCAAAGTCTTAGTAAGGCACCAGGTTCTTGTGATCTAAATCAAGTTCCAGTGTGAATGAGGCAATTTGGGTGTCATTCCTGAAGTATATAGCTCACTGATTAACAGTATTCTAATTGGAAGCTCTGAGTGCTAAAGAGACAAGTTTCTGTCCTCCACGTACAATAGTGGGCTGGCATAAGAGAACTGATAATTGACACTCATTCACAAAGGGGGATAAAGGAGGCATCTAACAGGCAGTAGGCCATGGCATTTATGGAAAAAGAAGGATGACCCAGGTGCTAGATCCAAGAATCCATGGAAAATGATTCTAGGTAGTGGAATTGAGTCCTAATCATGGAACTGAAAACAGCCGGATTTCAGAAATGCATGACGAAGAGATGTAAATAGTTCAGGCCAGAGGACCAATTGTGGCTTTAAACATATCCACATTCTTTGATAATCCTCCCATATAAGGGTGGAGGCTAATTCTCCTCTCCCTCTGACAAACAATGTGATGGAAGGGATGCTGGGTGTCTCCCAAAGCTAAGTCATAAAAGGGGACACAAGAGCTTTTGTTGGACTCTCTTGGGACGTGTGTTTTTGGAGCCCTAGAGCCACCACGTGGGGAACCTGTATAGAGAAAGATGCCCAAAGAATTCACGACATTAACCACCAGACAGGCAACTGAGTGAGCCTTCCCATAATTCCAGCGCCCAGCCTGCAAGGTGACTCAGCTGATGCCAAGGGGAACAGAGATGCGCTCTCCCACTGAAGTTTAAGCCACTTCACTAAGCCGGAAAGAGGAATGAAAGTCATGAGGAATGGAAGATTTTAAATTGTCATTATTTACAGCCAACACACTGAAGCAACTAGTTTATCAGCAGTTCATTTTGGATCTTCTATTAGAATTAATGAGCGAATGTAACATCACTAGATAAAAAGCCAGCATTTAAAAAACCAATTGCATTTCTACACAGCAGCAACAATTATAAATTTTCTGAAACAATACCTTGCCCAATGTTATCAGGAACATTGAGCATCTAAGAGAAACTCCAAAGAAATACTGTATCCTCTTATGTCAAAGCCCATGCCATCTCCTTTAGGCTGCAGTGTGAACTAAAATGCACATTGATCCACAAAAACATTTGAAATGAAGTGAAGCAGAATCTACTAAGACACAAATACTAGCTAATCAAAAACAAAAATATGCTGGAGATAGAAGAAAATTAGTTTGTCAAACAATTTATTACTTATACAGTTGAAGCTAAAGACTCAGCTTCTAATTTGATGGTCCTTCCTCTTAGATAATGCTGAGCATGGAACATAGTAAAAAGATCTAACTTCTAACAAAAAAAATACATCCCTTCACAACAAAGAGGAAGTCCTATTTATTGGTTAGTAGAGAGCTTCTGCTTGAAATGTTTATTCTGTATTTTAAACCATCTGGCCTGCTGCTTGGTAGAATCATGAATTTTTTAAAAGTAAATTTCTGCTGCTATTCAACCAGAGCATGCTACCTAAAATCATCCATGTGAGAAGCACACCGACTGCAAACTGATACCTGCCGTTAAGCACACCTTCCTTTCCCTGACTCGGCACAAATGGCTCTGTCATTCAGGCCTCGGGTTGAATGTCACCTTTCCAGGAAGGCCTTTGCTTTCTGGAGCTAGTCTTTATTGCGTCCCCATGTTTTAAATGGCACATGCCACTATTTCCTTGTTTGTTTATTGTATGTTTTCCCTTAGAAGGTATGCTCCTTGAGAGCAGAAATCTTTTTCTGTTTATTACTGACACTCCAACGAGAATGATGTCTGAACGTAGCAGGTACTCAGTAATTATTTCTCACATAAGTGAAGGGGTAAATTCTGACTTGATTTGGAGGCTGCCCCAGCTGTGATTCCCTAGAGAACAGAGCCCAAAGCAGGGAAGCTGCTGGTGCTTCCAGACGTGCAGTGGCAGGGCGGCAAGGAGAAGGAAGCGAGGAGCAGAAGGCCCGGAAGCAATGCAAAGGAAGGCAGGACCTGCAGCCTCTGCTTCCTAATAAGTCACCGCAGGACCCAGCCAGTTACTCAGCAGGAGTACCTGTGAGGCCACTTGAGCTGCCTGCCCAGGTCATAGAGGGAGATCCTGCCCCGGAGCTGTCCTCCAGAGAGAGGAAGGAACAGAAATTTCTCATCCTGGCTTGGTCCTGTCTCCTATGGCAAGGTGACAGCTACCTCTGGGAAGTCGGCCTCCTTATATTTCCATGTCATCTGGTGCCTTTAAAAGCCAGGTAGGAAGCCATATCCTACACTGTGGCAGGCCGAATAAGGGTCCCCAAAGACGTCCACATCCTAATCCCTAGGACCTGTGACTCGGACATTGAACGGCCAAAGAGATTTTGCAAATGTGATTAAATGGAAGATTTTGAGATTATTCTGGATTATTCACGTGCGTCCAGTGTAATCCTGTGTCCTTGTAAGAGGGAGGCAGGAGATCAGAGCCAGTGGTAGGACAGCGGCAATCGAAGCAAAAGGTTGGAGCAAGGCAAGGAAGGCCACAAGCCGAGCCAAGGGATGCGAGCAAGCCCTCGAAGCTAAGAGAGGCACAGGGTGGATTCTCCCCGGGGACCCCGAGAGGGGCAGCCCTGATGCCGCAGTGATCTGAGCCCTGTGACACTCATGGCAGACTTCTGACCCCCAGAACTGTGAGAAAACAAACCTCCGTTGTTTCAAACTACCTGAGTTTGTGGTAATATGTTAACAGCAGCAATGGGAAACTAACACACGCCCTGTAGAGGGCGCATGCCTCTAAATCTGTGACAGGAGGATCCAGAGACCCCAGATGCACAGCTGCTCAGACTCCTGGGTGGAAAAGTCTGGCCTACAGGGAATCTGTCAGCACGGAAGGAGAGCAAGCCGCTGAGAGCTGGGGATAGGCAAGGCCAGAGGCCTGACCAGGTACGTGAGATGTGCACAGTACAGGGGCCATATTTAAAAAGACCGCTTATATTAGGAAGCTGAGGACAGAGGAAATGTGTATATGTTGATTGTATCAACATTGCCTTTTATCATCCTTCATTTCAGTTGTTGGGAGGAATAACCCTGGGCCTCTCCTAGTGAATTTTATATATGCCACATAATCTATCCTAAGTCACGCCATCACAAAGACACCTTCAAATTTGATGAAAATCTCCTCAGATAGAAACAATTTCATTTTAGATAGATTTGATATAGAATTTATAGAGCACATGTATTATGGCAACTGTAGTTGCTTTGGATAATAAACTCTTACATTTCAACTAACGCTGTTAAAGACAATTTCTTCTGTACACAGCAGTCTGATAGGGTATAATGTTGGGAGGGTAATGATTCTGCTCCTGTGGTTATTCAGGGGCCCAGGCTGACAGGCTCTGCCTTCTTCCACATTGGCCTTCCAAGGCCCCCCTAGGCATAAACAACAATGGGCACAGGGGACAGTTGATGGCACAAGGACATGGGCCTTTTAATCTCCTCAACCTGGAAGTGGTATCACTTAATGCTTACAAATCCACTTGCAAGATCTAGTCACTTAGCTTACTTACATGGAAGGGATGCCAGGAAATGTGGCTCCAGGCTGGGCAACTACCTTTTCCTGCATTAGGCACAATCCTGCATTAGGCAAAGGGAGAAGGAAGCTTTGGTAGGTAGCTGTCACTTGCCACAGTCTGCCCCTGGCCAAGAAATATTCATGAAGATTATTTCTGTAAACTATGGAAAATTCTTCCCCCACCTCCCAGCCTAAAACAAAAAAAACACACGCATCCCTAGGGGCAAAACAGATGGGCTTTGCCCAGTCTGTACAATCAAAAGTCAAGATGGATGATCAGGAAGCTGAGGGCCACCACATCCCACGAAGAGTCACAATTCCTTGCCTGGTTTCCAGGCCCAAACAATTTTCGGACCCTAACCCATTGAGTGAAGAAAGACTGGGTCTCCAGGAGGCAGAACCCTGCACCACCACACAGGTGTATGTGGCTCCCAGTTCTTCACCGAGGGGATCTGCTTGGGTATCTGAACTCTGAGGAATACCCGAGCATTTTGGTGAGTGCTGGACAAGGTCTTAGACAATAATACCTAGAGACACTCACTAGTCATCATCAAGGGCCTTTGTTAGAGGGTGGGGGCTAGGTCAATGGACGCCTGGCCTGGATCCCATTTACCATGGGTCCACTGGGTCTGTGGCCCCACCTAGTGGTCATTTCCCTGACCCCAAATGTATAATGGAAAAAAACATGCTTGGGAGTTGTACAGCTTTACACTGGTTCCTTGGCTTAGGGTAAGACTACCATAGTTCAGAGGGCCACAGAGAATTCTCTCACATGAACAGCCATGACCAATTCATCTGATCTGACACCCTGGGGGGAAGGCAGAAATTAGTGTCATCTCCAAAGAACTAGAGGATTCAGGGTGAGGCCCCTGTCATGTTGCCTTCTAATGCACAATTCTGGACTCGGCAGAAACCAGACAAATCCAGGGGACTTGAGCAAAGTCAGCCAAGTAGGAATCTCAATTACAACTGTTGTGCCAGATAAAATATCATTGCTAGGTCTGAATGGCTTGGCCCTTGACCTTATTGCAATATCTATTTGATTTTACATTCATTCTTTCTTGGAATCCTGTTTTTTGGACTAATTTCAAGTGAACCTAAGTCAGAATGTACAATTGTATGTCTAAATATACACCGGCTATATATAGGATAGGGTTATTTTTTTAAACAGTTATATAATTAATGCTTAATAAATGACATCTATAAATAATACATTATTCATATGGTACTTATTGGGCAAACTCAGTAATTCAAAACACAGCCGAGGATCTGTAAGGAAGCAAAACTTGGCTTCTTGTCAGTCAGTAATAATTGTTAAGTCCATGTAAGCTTTACTGGTTCTGCTTCTGCCCAAAGAGGGTCAGAAAAGCTTGTCTTCCCTTGCATCACACAAAACAGGTGCCCTCCATTCTCCCCGCTTCCTGGTGCCCTCTGCAGCCCCTGATCTGTCACCTGCATTCCACCACGAATCACCGTCTCATCTCAACACTCCCTCCACCTTCTAGCTCTAACTCAAACCTGGCGTGTTCCCGGTAACCCTCTCAGGTGCGGGTTGTTTGGTTCATAGCCTGCACCACTGGGCCTGCTGGGCACATATTTCTTCCTTGGTCCTTCCAGACCATTCCTCCTCTTTCCTCAGTGAAAATCCTCAGGATCTTTAGAGCAAAGCTATTGGACCATCTGCTCTCCCTCCTCATCCAACTATGTGGCTTGCTGTCTCTGCACCATTATTCTGGAGACTTCCTTCTCATAAACAATCCATCCAATGCCCCGGCTCCTTGGTTCTCTGACCTCCTCACTTCCCTTCCCCCTCCAAACTCTAGCCTCCAACTCCAACTGCCCCTTGGCCACCTTTTTTCCACATGCTCCCACTAGAAGTGCTTATCCACGAGACACCTCATCAGGACCTCCCACCACAAGGCCACCATTTTCTTCAATGCCCATCACTTCACTGCTTCCTTCATGTCCCTCCTCCGCCAGATTAGAATCTCTGGCCTATCACTGTCATTATTTAATTTTATATACCCTCAACTCTGTCTTTACTCCTTCCTCTCCTCCACTTGTCTTGGAAAAAAACCAAACCCACAGATAAATCCAATTCTCCAAATCCCTGTCTGAGCAGGAGAATGTTGCTGGAGAAACACCCCAATGTGCTGACTCTCATGACCACAGTCTTCAGACCGTGCGGCCTCTCACGCTCACCTCCCACCGTCCCCTAGCAAATTCAGCTCCTCTGGTACCCTGTGCCCCGGGGCCACTGTTTCAAAATTCCTTTCATTGTGAAAACCCAAGCAGCAGCAGGAACACTTGCATCTTCTTCTGATCACATCTTCCAAGTTATATATTCCTATGGCCTTAATGTCATTTAGAGGCTGACATTCTCTCCCCTGAGCTTAACCTTTTTATATCCAGTGTCCTACCTGGTGCCTCCCCTTCGATGCCCATTGGCATACTACCCTATAGTATAGTAAGTCCAGAAGAGGTGATATTCCCTTCTGAATCTTCCTAGCTCCATAGTTGTTTTAGGCCTCATCCCTAATTCCTCTCTGTCTTCACACCCCACACCTAACCCACGGGCAATTCCTGTTGAGCCTGCATCCCAAATGCATTCCAGACCCAACTGTGTCTCCCCTCCTCCACCACTACCAATATCTTTCTGTGACTGGTGCAGTAACCCCTAACTGATCTCCTGGCTTCAGGCCTGTCTCCTCATGAGCAACCAGAACAATCTTTTAAAAATGAAAATTGGTGTAATGCACAACATCCTTCACTGTCACCATTTTTTAGAATAAAATCTAACCCGCTTGCCAGGGTCTGCAGAGTTCTTCATGACTTTCCACTCTGACTTCCTCTCCTGTCAGGCCGCCCCACACTCCTCCACCCCCAGCCTCGTCTTGCTCTACACTGTTTTGACCTTCTTGTTTCTTGAAGCTAGGTCTGGCTCCCCCATTCTTGCCCTTGTCGTTCTCCTTTGTCTGGCATGCCCTTGCCTCTGGACCTTCACATGACTGTCTTAGTTCATATAAGTCTCCGTTCAAAAGTCACTTCCCTGGCCACCCTGTCTATTAAAGCCCCCTCGCTCAAAGTAATTCTTTTTACCGTTTTTTTTTTCATTGCACTTAACATGTGTCCAGTCATTATGTTAATGGTCCGTCATGAATTCCATGCTCTTGCGGTGTTGCTTCTCACATGGACTTAGGCTTAGTCATGTGACTTGCTTTGTCCACTGGGACATGAGAAAATGTAACCCAAGCAGAGGCCTGATGCATGTTTGCACATTAGGGGCTTGCCTTCATGGAACCCCAGGGGCCAAGTGACGAAGCCTGAGCTAGCCTGCTGGAGAGGCCACATGGAAGACAATTGAGGCCCGTCAGCTGACAGCCCCAGCCAACTATCTGGCATCTGCGAACTGGGGGCAAATACATAAATGAGTCCAGCAACACTATGTGGATCTGAGAAATGTCATTCCAGCTGATCTTTCCTCAGTTGCTGACCAATGGAATTATGAACAAATAAAAGTTGTTTTAGGCCACCAAGTCTTGAGCTGGTTCATTATGCAGCAGTAAATGATACAATTTGCTATCTAAAATTGTATGTCCATGTGCATATTTTGTCATTGCCTGCTAGCCCTTCTGAAGTTAAAAGCTGTACAAGTGTAGGAACTTTACCTTGAATACAGTGTGGTCCCCCAGCTAGAACACTGTCTGGTCCACTCAGACACACCGAAACCATATCACTGAATGATCTCTCATGGAGCAGCCTCATCTGGTCGTATGGCTTCCACTATGATCTCTAAATTTGGCCATTACAGAGATCTGTCTCCTGAGTGTCTATTCCAACCTGCCACTGGACATGACCAACTGAAATTTAACATCTTCTAAACTGATGTCATTTTTGTCCCCAAATTTCTCCCCAATTTTTCTCTCTATTCCATATTTTAGTAATGGCACAAAAATACAACCAATCTTTTAAGGGTTTGTGATAATGGTTAATTTTCTGTGTCAAGTTGGCCAGACCGGGGTGCCCACTTGTTTGGTCAAACACCAGTCTAGATGTTGCTGTGAAGTATTATTATTATTTTTAGATGTAATTAACATTTAAACCAGTAGACTTTGAGTAAAGCAGATTACCACCCACAGTGTGGGTGGGCCTCGTCTAATCTGTCGAAGGCCCTAAGAGACATTTTATTCTGTTAGCTTGGGATCCAACTAATGCTTCTTGAAAACATTCCCACCTACTCTTCAAGCCATAGTTCAGAGCTAGTCTTTCTCTTTAAGCTGTCCCTGGATGCTTGGTCATAATTTCTAGACAATGATAAAGATCTTTTCATAAGTCTTGTATTGTATTGAAATTAATGCCTGTGACTGTATTTCTCAAAGACAAGGGGCTCTTTGATGGCAGGGACCGTATCTTACTCATAATTAGATCCCTAATTCTAGTCTGCTGTTTAGCTCATAATAGTCATTCAAAAAATGTTTGCTGAGTCCATTTTTATGTGTTAGATTTTAAGCCCTTTGAGAGCAGAAGCCATATTACTGTTCATCTTTGTATCATTCATGGTGCCTCTCATATGATCTGTGCATAATTGATGTTCCATAAAGAAGATTGAATTAAAGAGATAAGCTTCAGTTCTATGGGGAACATAGAAATATTTCACTTCCTCTTGCTAAGAAATGTTAACAACCATTGGATTCCTATGCTAAAGGCTATCACAACAATTTTAAATCAAGCAAGATTTCATGGAAAGGATAAATCATTAAAGGTCACACAGTCTTGGGGAAAAGGAAATAGGAAGAAACTGTCTTTTTACAAAAAAGAAAGAGCTTTCTCTATTTCCTATTCTCTCATACAGTATTGTAAAAAAACATAATTTTTGTTGTTTTGAAAAATTTCAAACCCACAGGAAAGTTGAAAGAACAGTGCAATGAACACCGGATACCCCTCATGTAGATTCACCAACATCTTGCCACACCCATTTCCTCTCTCTATTTATCTCTCTCTCTCTCTCTCTCTCTCTCTCTCTATACACACACACACACACACACACACACACACACACACACACACTTTCCTTTTGCTGAAAGCAGACAGCTGCTTTTATGGCATTTCACCCCTAAATGTTGCATCTTGTATCACTCAGAAGGAGGACATTCTCTTACACCATCATAGCACCATTATCACCCCTAAGAAAAGCAATATTAATTCAACAAGATCATCTAACATATAGTCTGGACTCAAATTTCCCTAATTTTCCCTCCAAATGTTCTTGATAGGTTTTTTTTGTTTTTGAGAGCTATTTTTTGGACCCAGAATCCAATCAAGTTTCATATGCTAATTTGGCTGTTGTATCTTTTTATTCTAAAACTCTTCCTCTGTTCCTGATATCAAACACTTTGAAGATCCAGGCCAGCTGACCTGTAGACTGTCCTACATTCTGGATTCCTCTGACCGTTTTGTTAGGATTTATTCAGGTCAAATGTTTCCAGGAAGTTTTGCTGTGTCCGTTCCATAGCATTAGATAAGGGGACTTGTAAGATCAGATTGTTACACTACTGGAGATGTCAGGCATGAGATGCAGATAACGTGGAGGCTGACAGGTCTCTCCAGTGCAATTACACACTTTATAATTAACAAGCAACATGTGAGATTGTGTCTACACTCTCTTCGCTACCTTTTTCCTAGTGGGTCATATTATTTTTGATGATCATTGCCTGAATCAATTATTACATTGAGAGTTACAAAATGGTGCTTTTCTGAATCTACAATTACACTTACTAGCTTATAGTCTTTTGTAAAAAGCAGAACTTTTCCTCTCTCTCTCTCAAGTATCACTATGGATTCATGAATTTTTTTCAACTCAGTATATTATAATCATTCATCAGGATTATTCTTTTTTTTCCTCAAAGTTTCCCAGATTTGGTCAGTAGAATCCCTTTCAAGCTGGCTTTAGTGTCCTTTTAACAGGGATTGTTAAGTAGTCTTTGAACATGTCTTTGCTTTCTGGCACACAAGATGTTCCTAACTCAGACCTAGTATCAGCCAATTCTCTAAGGAGCCCTGATTCTTTTCTGGTAGAAAATAGTTAGAAACCAACGCATGGTCTGTAAATGAGCTCATTGCCATGGGGTGTATTGATTCTAGGCTCTTTCCGTGGACATAGCTAGAGGATCAGATCATGACCTCATACTTGCTGACAACCCCAATTCAAATTCTACACCAGAGGCTTCTTCTTCACTTTTTTTCTATTCCACATTCTATTGCCTGTCACTGAAAACCCTCACTAGTTCCAAGAAGTAAACACAACCCTAGATGATCTGTGTTTATCACCTGATGTGACAGCAGAGAAAGGCAGAAGGAAAGATCCCCTTCCCAGTCAGCTGGATTGTCCCCCAGGGTGGCTGGCCGCCAGGCTTCTTGGTGTGGGCAAACTTTTATACAGAAAGGAGAGGACCTTTCACAAGGAAGGGCAATTTTCCAATTGAACATCATCAAAACATCTTCCTATGACCTAATACTTCAGAAACCTACCTGTGGACTTTTTACATAAAATCAATTTTTGAAGATTTTCTACCTAAGAATAAGTCCAGGAAAAAGTTGCTTGTATAGTTTTCCTACAAGGGTTGTCAGTTCCCAGCAAAAAGTCACTTGGCCTATTACCCCTAGAGCCATGTCCTCCTTAGCTGTATCATCTGAACGGAGTTCTTAGTCGCGTGCTGTGATTAGCTGAGACTTTCTGACTCTGCACACAGCAGAGAGTTTTTGTACATTCCATCAGTACAAATTTGTAAAAATCTTTGGTATCTGTTGCAACAATTTTACCACATGGTACCGGTCTTCCCAAGAGATACTGGATGATTATTACAGAATGGCTGGGCACGGTGTCCACATTCCCTTGGAGATCATCTTTCCCTGGGTCTCAAATGCAATTATCTCAAGAAATGCCTACAACGGTCTTGAGAATTAGTATTATCCGTGTTGTAAAAGCCAAGGAAACGAAGACAGACAGTCTGTATCACAAAACAAAGTAGAGAGCTACAGTGTTTTCACGAGTCTACAAGGCTACAGATTTTAAGGTACATTTTCATTCCCAGATTTGTTAAAATGAGGGAGAAAAATGAGTCAGGATCCATGGAACACAGTGGTTAGCACCTGAACACTGGTATGTAGGGTCAAGTGCAGACCTTCATGACCTTAAAACCCATGCTGTCTCCACGTGAGCAGCTTTTTGGAAGAGGAATGACTGAGCTACAGGTAGGAGGGAGAGGGCTGGAGAAGACCGGCAAGATGAGAAACGGTTCTACAGCATGAGGAGCAACGGCCCGGGTGTGGGTGGATCTGACCACAGCTGAGTGTGCAGACCAGGGAGCAGGGCTTTTGAAGGTGGGTTCTTTCGGTTTAGCAGCTTAGAGGAGAAGGTGGATTGGAAGAAGAGGAGGGACGAGGCTGTGGCTTTTCCGACAGGCACCAAGTGAGGAAGCTTGAACAGGCTGGCGGCCCTGAGACTGGAGAACAAGGGATGTGGGCGTGGGGGCATTTATGATGAAGGGTTCTTAGTTGGTGACGGATTGGTGATGGATGGGAAAGCCATATAATTTATCATCTAAACTGAGACATCACTAAGAAAGAAAGTGCTATTAATAACCATCCCAGACAGCAGGCAGAGACCAGGACTGTTGTGGGCAAATCTAGCATAGGGTTCCTGCAGATGGAGAGAATGCAGGAGACTCAGATCAGAACTACTCCAATATTTCTAGTCTTGGGACTGGCATTGCTGTAGGTGCCAGGGCAGTTGTGAATGCTCTTGTGCCAGGGGGTCTCCTTGTTCTCTCTACCTGACCTCCTCAGCAGGGCCTGTGAGGAATCAGACAGCCACCACGGTAGGCGCTAAGAACCAGGTTAACTCATAAGGTGTGTTGCCAGGGCCAGGGGACTCTCTGGGACCCACTGGGGTGGCCGATTCCTGGAGAAGGAGCATCTCCCCTCCAACTCTGTCACCTCCCTTCCCCACAGGGCAAGAGCAAGAACAACCTCCTCAATGGGAGAACAAACTGTCTACAGGTACACTGGATGCCCGCAGTTGGCAGAGGACATCTGGAAAATCCAGCTGCCCACACCTGAGGGATTTGAGGGCCCATGAGAAGTTGCCTTTCGAAGCAGAGGCTGTGGGGCCCTGGGTTCAGGTGCATCTTCTCTCTGGAGAGAGGAAGAAAGGCCTTCAGTCCTGGCCAGGCCCTTGGCTAGGTGACCTAGAGTGAGATCCCAGGCTGTTTGCAGAGTAGTTTTGCTGGTAGTACCAGAGTACCTGGCTTAGGGTGGGAGTTCCAAAGGGGCAGAGAGACACCATCCATCTTCAGTGGACTGGCCTACAGGCAAATATACTGAACGGTGAACTATATCAAATATAATCTTAAAATTCCTTTGATGGTTCAGAAGGCACTTGAGTCTTATAAAGAAGGCTTAAGGGACTATAAACAGCCCTGGCTGCCCATTCATGTATGGTCTAAGAGGATACATGGGACTCGGCCTGACTGCATGCTCTTAGCAGGGCCAGGGCCACTGTTCAAACCTAAAGGGTCACCACATTTTGTATCTAATTCTGATGAACTAAAACCAGTCACAAGTGACAAGCCAAATACATGCAGTGAAGGGATGTCTGTGGGATGTGACTCTCATAACTATTTCATTAGATTCCTCTGGTCTAAGTTTAGCTTAGAGAATACCCCTTGAGACTGGAGGCCTGATTTGAAGACCTGGATTTAGAGACAATCACACCACAGTTTTCCTTTGGTGATGGAATTCAAGTTGGAGTTCCTGGGGCCTCTGGAAGCCTGGCATTTTGAATCTATCACTTGCTTGGTGAAAACAAACCACAAGGCCCCACAAACCTCAGGAGCTCTCCACTGCTCATAGGCTTGCACCTAAACTTGGTGACTGTTACTCAAAACTCACTTTCCTCTGATGTGCTCGTCCAAAGTCTCCTCACACTCTCGGCTCTGTGCAGTCAATCTGATCTGGCCAGTGTCTCTGAACTCACCTTGGCCTTGCCCTCTAGCGGGGTCTGTCTCTTGTCCAGGACCTCTACTGCTCTCTGAGCTGCAACCTTTGCATTCAACTATCCAACTGACATTTCCAGAGATGTCCCAAACCTGCTCCTTCTCTCCTCTGCCAGGCTCTGTTTAATGCATTGTGCCTTTCTCAAACAAACCAGACCCTTGATCTCTCCCCCAGTGAAAGCCCTCCAATGGCCCCAAAGCTCAAGCTCCTTAGCAGCACCTGTGAGGAAACGCTTTAGAGCACCCACCTGCTCATGCCACACTGTCCCCTAGCTCAGAACTGCTCATGGTTTCCTCTGAGGGCTGGGCTGGCTTCCTTCCCACCTCCAGGCCATGCATATCATGCCACCCCATTCCCTCTGCCTGGCCACCTTCTTCAGGTTCCTTTTTCATGTCTGTGACCTAAGCATCATGAGGGAAATGAGAAGTCTTATCTTCCTATACACCCACAACCAGTCTTTAATGAAAGTTTAATGTCAATGGATAACTAATGAATGAACAATACACACAGCACCAGGACCATAAAGGAAAAAAAAAAAAAAGAAGAGGCTGCAGACTAGGCTGTTGGTTTACAACCTTGGGAGTTTCCCAGGTGAAATCTGACACTGGCACCACCCTAGGGAGGGCAGGGGAGACCAAGAAAGAGGCAGGCCACTCCAGATTGGTAGGTGGCACTTTTATGAAGCAAGGGAATGTACTTATGAGGCTTATCTTGGGTGGATGCAAGATGAGATGGGCCACACCTGCCCACCAAAATCTTAAGTTTATAGAGGTCTTGATAGGGCTCAGTCAATATGCACCATCCAGATGGTCTCAGTAACACCTGGCTCTCCCAAGGCTGTGTCCTTGACGATGGTTCCCTCTGTGGGAAGGGTGGGCAGAGCATACATTCCAAGGACAGGGAGAGGTGAGGAGCCTCTGATGGCTGGGAGCCAGCTTGTGGGCCAACTTCGGACCAGAACAGTGGCTAGTCTGCTGATTTGGGTGTAACTGCTAGCCTGGAGGGAAGGGGTCGGAAGTATAATGTCCTATACACATCATTGCTGTGTGTGTGCCTGTGGACAGATAGTACCTTTTCAGTATATACAATTGACCCTTAAGCAACATGGGTTTGAACTGCATGGGCCCACTTATATGTGGATCTTTTTCAATAAATATATTGGAAAAATTTTAGAGTTTTGTGACAGTTTGAAGAAGCATTTTCTTTTCTCCAGTTGACATTATTCTAAGAATATGGTGTGTAATAGGTATGACATACAACATATGTGTTAATTAACCGTTTATGTTATCAGTAAGGTTTCCAGACAATAGTAGGCTATTTGTAGGTACGTTTTTGGTGAATCAAAAGTTATATGTGGATTTTTGCCCACACAAGGAGTCAGTGGCCCTAGCCCCATGTCGTTCAAGGGTCAACTGTGCTCACGTTGCTGAGGGACCTCAGTTCTCTTTAACCTTTCTGAAGCCTTGGAAAAGCTCTTTCGTGTATTATTAGGGAGGGATGCCTAAATGTGGGACCCCAGCTGGCTACCATCTTGGTGCAAGGCTGATCATTTCTGGTAAGAACCTCCCTGACAGAATGCTTGTCAAATGTAGACTATTCTAGTCTGGATTCCAATGTCTATGGGCACAACAGACAGTTGACCCCAAACAAAAATAGCCAATTCTTTCTGTGAGCTGGGCCTTACAAACAAGGTATAATTTCCCTTTCCATTTCCTCTGTGTTGCTGTTGTGGTGTGATGTTCCTATTAATCTGTGCTCAGGATGAAATATCTAGGTTTTCTTGGCTCAGTGACAAAATTAGGGGAAGTCAGGAATAAGGAGCAGAGGATACAGTGAGAATAGGAGGATAGAATTGCCTTAATAAAATTATTAGCAAAAGAATATCTGCAGGACTAATAGGCAATACAACATGTATGCGTGGTTCATTTCATAAGGAGTCATGCACCTGCTGTAGGATTCTAACAGAAACAGTTCAGGGGAAAAGAAGTAACCCTGGGGCTTTCCCCTCTCATTCTAAGGCTTAACTTGAAGTGGAGTGGGGATTAATTATTCATTATTTTCTCTCCTATTGCAAGCTTCCTAGCTATTTTCAGAAGAGAAAGGTGAGTGGCCTCTTTCAAGAGTTCTTACGTGTATTTGGCTTTCTTTGCTGGAGCTGTGTTATTTTCGAAACCATCTCTTAGATCCAGTAGCTACATGTGTTTTCTTTCACCTTTTTCCTCTGACACATTCCCAGTTTCCTTGTTTTCCTAGGACACTGTCAAATCATCTAGCTTGTTAAGAGTTCATCCCTCTGCTCTCCATACAGAGAAATGCAAATTATAGAAGAGAATCCCAAACAAAAAGGTTACCACAGGCGTTTTAAACATAAGGTGTTCTTGAAACTAGAGGCAAGGTTTATTTTAACCATCATTAGCATTATTTTTACATAGTCTTAGCACTGAATACATTACTCAAATATCACAAAGATAATTAGACAAAGAAAAAAACCCAGCAGCACCCATTTATTTATGTGTCTATGCCAGTGTCTCTTCCTATGACATTACTCGTAATTATTAGAGGTCAGAGGTGAAAGCGACAGATGAAAGCAACTAACTCAGCTTTTTATGTAGAGCAGTTTCATGTAGCATTTTTTTCCCCAGAGGAGAGAAAGAAAAGATTTCACATAGCTGTGGGTAGGGAGAGTTATCATTACATAGAGATAATAAATATTGCAAACAACTGGAAGTTAGTTTTTATGTGTCTTGGGTGTCAACAGCTTTTACTACTTCAACAGATCCTGACAACAATAATTAGAATTCATGGGGAGAAAAGAGAACAGGAAAAATCTTGCAAACATGTTTTCTGGCAGCACATCCACACTGGTTTGCTTCCTCATGGCCTCTGCCCTGCATTCTCCCCTCCACCTGTAGAGTCTAGCGACCCAGTCTTAGAATATGCACCCCCTGGGCTGTATCCAGTGCCAGACAAAGGCCAGATGACACAATAAAGCATCATTTATCTGTCAAAATCTCCTGTCCTGGGGCCAAGAGGAAGGCCAACACTGGGAGAGGATAATCTTTCTTTCACTGAAAAAAATACCTGAGTTGTTTCCACATTGCTTTGTCATATCTTCCCTGGCCACTTCCCTTCTGCTTGTCAGACGGGTTCTCCTCAGAGGCAAGCAGAAAGGCCAGAAACCCTGCCCTGCCTTCAGGTTAAAAAACAAGCTTCCTGCCACTGATAGATCACTCAAGGCCTTGGTGATCTGCTGCAAATGTACGTCAGGACCCGCGTGCCTCTGTCTGCAACTCGGCACCTTCTCGTACACTGATTTTCCAACAGACATTATTGCCTCTTCCCCTACAATTCAAGGCAGATGCCATCCATTCCAAAACACCTCCTGAAACCTGACTTCTCCACCCCTTCCCTAATTAAAAACTTACGTATTATTTATTTTTAAATTGAGGTGCATACAATAAAATGCACACATCTTAGCGTACCACTCAATGACCTTTGAAGTGTATACACTCATGTAACCATCACCCAGATCCAGATATCAAACATACTAATTGTTTCCCCTTCATCTATTCACCCAACCCCCCTCCCACCTCCCTTATGATAACCACCAGCCTTTTCTGTGTTTCCAGGCTGTTTTGTTTTGTTGTTTGTTTGCTTGTTCATTTGTTTTGTTTTTCAGATTCCACATACAAAGGAAATGATACCGTATTTGTCTTTCTCTGACTTAATTCACTTAGCATAATACCCTGTAGGTCCATCCATGTTG
>JAVSCE010017606.1:0-34666 GCA_032199065.1 Smutsia gigantea
CTATATGCCCTTTCCCGCCCTAGAACTGAGCTAGTAGATACTTGCCATGGCAGATGTTTCTAAAATGTCAGTGTGTTTTTCTTTGCTTTATTTGTTTTCCTTGTTTTGCTCTATTTTCCTTAGCAGGCAACTCAAAAGAGTTTGTTAGGAGTCAGGAAAAAGGAAAAGGAAAAGTAGAAGTTGGGTGTAGGGTAGGGCAGAAGGGGAGCTGCCCCTGATGTGTAAGTGCCGAACCTTGACCAGTGCCAACGCTGTGCAGACGTGTGAGTTGGCTGTGTGAGTAGAGCAGCCCCATGGACATGGAACCCGAATAGCAGGCACTTAATCAGCTGATAACTCAAGCTCCGAATGGACCACAGCCAGGTTATAGGGGTGTGTGTGTGATTCCTGGAACAGATTTTCCTCTGAGTCCAGCAGGCTTTTCTTTATCACTGGGGAGCTGTGGCTCCTGTCATTTTTTTATATATATATATATATATATATAATTTATTTTGGTATCATTAATCTATACTTACATGCACAATATTATGGTTATTAAACTACCCCCTTCATCAGGTCCCCCCCACCAACCCCATTACAGTCACTGCCCATCAACGTAGTGAGATGCTGTAGAATCACTACTTGTCTTCTCTGAGTTGTACAGCCCTCCCCGCGCCCCCCCCAACATTACGTCTGCTGATCGTAATGCCCCTTTTCCCCCTTATCCCTCCCTTCCCACCATCCTCCTCAGTTCCTTTCCCTTTGGTAACTATTAGTCCATTCTTGGGTTCTGTAAGTTTGCTGCTGTTTTGTTCCTTCAGTTTTTTTCTTTGTTCTTATACTCCACATATGAGTGAGATCATTTGATATTTGTCTTTTTCCACTTGGCTTATTTCACTGAGCATAATGCCCTCCAGCTCCAACCATGTTGTTGCAAATGGTAGGATTTGTTTTCTTCTTATGGCTGAATAATATTCCATTGTGTATATGTACCACACCTTCTTTATCCATTCATCTACTGATGGACACTTAGGTTGCTTCATTTCTTGGCTATTGTAAATAGTGCTGCAATAAACATAGGGGTGCATCTGTCCTTTTCAAACTGGGCTGCTGCATTCTTAGGGTAAATTCCTAGGAGTGGAATTCCTGGGTCAAATGGTATTTCTATTTTGAGTTTTTTGAGGAACCTCCATACTGCTTTCCACAATGGTTGAACTAATTTGCAGTCCCACCAGCAGTGTAGGAGGGTTCCCCTTTCTCCACATCCTTGCCAACATTTGTTGTTGTTTGTGTTTTGGGTGTTGGCCATCCTCACTGGTGTGAGGTCCTGTCATTTCTCAAGGCTCATTTCTTTCTTTTGGATGAGCAGGAAGATGACTCCAATAATGACTTAGCTTTACTCTCCCCTGTTGGGGTTTTTTTTTTTTTAACCAGTGCAGGGGAGAAGGCTTTTGCTTGCTCTCCAAGCAGCATGTTCATGGTTTACAAAGATTTTTTGGAATTTAAATAATATTTGCATCTATGGCCTAGAGCAGGGATCCTCAGTTATCGCACTGAATCATGAAGTTGGGGGTGGGGGAGAGATTACAATGCAGTTCCCTGGATCCAACATTCCCACCCCACCCTGGGATCTGCATTTTAACATACTTCCATCTGGGATATACTGGCCTAAGGATCACACTTAGGGAAGCCTCGGGCTTGAGATGTGCTCTTGACATTGATTTACATTCGTGACCAGACCCGGAAGCAGGTGTGTGCATGGACATTGTCAGTTCCATCCTTCCTTAGAGTCATGTTAAAGGAGGCTCTAGAACAAATCTACGTGATAGAAATAAAATGCAAACCATGTAGGTAATTTTAATCTTCTATTAGCTCATTAAAAAAGGAAATAGTGAAGTTACTTGTAATGGCATATACATTTAAGCCAATATATGAAAAATAGTATCACTTAACATGTAATTAGTAAGCAATTATTGAAAATTCTAAACTTTTTTCTTGTACTATATGTCACATAGTACAAAACCTGGTATATATTTTTCATTTCAACATAGGTTGATTTAACTATCAACGTTTCAAGCCCTCAGCAGTGGCATGTGGGTAGGGGTCATTGCACTGAACAACTGCAGAGCAAGGATGGCTTGCCCTGGACCCCCGGCAGGCCCGTGATTGATCACGACCCTCATTCCCATTTCTCTGCTAGTCCTAACTGTGACCTCAGAATCCTTCTTAGCACTGAGCTTTAGGCAGCCACTGCGAATTGATCAGACCTCAGGATTCATTTCATTCATTAAACAAACACCTATCGAATGTCTTTTCTGTAAGCAAGTGTTCTAAGGGGCTTGCGATAAACCCATGAGTAAAACAGACTTAAGATTCCAGCCTGTGAAGGAGCATACATTCTAGTGGGAGGAGATGGGCAGTAAGGATAATAAATAAGTAAATTATATGGGCCTTTAGAAGGTGACTATACTATATAACAGAAAGAACATATTAAGCAGGCTTGGGAAAAATCAAGATGATGAGAGTGGTTGGGTTACAGTTTTAAATAGGTCCCACTGAGAAGGTCACATGCGGGGACTTGAAGGAGGTGGGGTGCGAGTTTGGATGAGACTCAGCTGCTCCCGTGGCCTGGCGTGGCCTGCATTTTCATCAGGGCCGTTCATCTGGAGGCATCCTTTCCGAGGTGGTGGCAGTAAGGCGGGAGGGGGGGACTGGGCTGGGTGAAGCCCTGCAGTGGGGCACCCTCCTTGGCGGAGCTCTATCCCTCCTCACTGAAGATCAAACCAACCTGGGGGAGGCCCACGGAGAGACGGTGATAGACCCGCCAGGCCTCGGAGTCAGCGCATGCGCTTGGCTAAGTGCTGAAACGAAGAACCTTGGTTCCAGGAAAACGGCGACTGCACCCGTTAGCCAGGATGTGTTCACTTCACTTGGACTCGGAAGGTCAGTCTCGAGGCTTCAGGGGATCTGCTTAGGACTTTAAGAGTTAAAGCTTAAACGCAGGTGTGGAAACAAAAGAGCTGGTTGCCTCTTTTGCTTTTTTTCTTGCTCTTTTGGACAAGGTTGTTGAATGTGATCCAGAAAAAATAATAAACTTGGCACCCGTTGCCTAGCCGTAAGTTCTTGTAATAAAACTCCCAGCACTGGCAGATAGAGTAATGTTCTGCTCTTTAAAAAAGTCTCATAGCATAACCAGAATTTCAAATACAAACGCTGTGCATGGTTTGAGTAGGGAAGAGCATTCGGGAGAGGAGATGGCTCTGTGCGCGCCTCGGCAGGCTGGGCTCTCTTGGGCAGTAAGGTGCTCCCAATCGCCCCTTGGACGGATGCTTGCTAAGAATCAGGATTCTCGGAGCTCCGTGCTCTGTTCATTCCCCCAGGAAGACATTCGTCATGTCAGAGGATTGGGTTTTAATTAGCAAGCAGCAGGAAAGTTCAGGGGATTCTGGGGTGGGGGGAAATATGGAACCACTAAATGATATAATAATTGGTTTTTAGGTGGAGTTATTGGGTGAAAAATCAAATCATTAGCTTTCAAGCGTGTCTGAAAGCACTTCCTGGGCAGTGAGGGAAGTAAGGAGATTGGGTTACAGGGAATAAGAAGTTATGGCATATCTTCTCCATAAGTAGCATTGAGCTTTCAGTCAACAATTATTGAGTCCTTGCTTCATGCCAAGCACTGTGCCAGGCCCAGGAGGTTCAGAATGAACAAGGCACTTTCTCGGCCCTCAAGGTGTACTTTGTGAGCGAGGGTGGCAGGTTTGCTGATAAAAGCACAAAAGGTGTGCACTACGCATGTGTGGGCAGCTGCAGCCCGAGGAGGGAAAGGGAGCCTGGGAGGCCTCCCAGAGGCTACCCCCGTGGGAGGGCAAGCAGGCGATGGCAGGTGAGCAAGGAGCGATGTGCAGTCCAGGGTGGGAACAGGACGTAAAGACCTGGGAGCCTGATGCAGCATGATGTGTTTTGCCACTAAGTGGTTCCATGTGGTGAGTACGTGGGGGAGAAGTGGGAAGTGGGGTGGGCAGAGGCCCTTTCTGGTCATTTGCCAGTTAAAATGCTTAGATACTATCCTGCATCATCGTGTGTTTACTCTTTAGAAACTTCTCCCAGGTGTCAGTGTGGAGGAGGAACTGGACACACACAACTCGAAGTTAGGAGGTTGGTGTAATGGTTGAGATACAAGGTTGGTTGAAATAGTAGGGCCAGAAATGGGGGGTAACGTGGCAAGAACCTACCAATAAGGTAGAGGATGAGGGATGGAATAAATAGCCTTGGAAAGTTTCTGCCATTTTATCCAAATATAAAATAGTTGCTCTTAACATTTTTTAAAAAACAACTTCATAGTTGCTCATGTAGCTAGTTTCTTTGCAATGGTGGTTGTAACCCTTCCTCATATTGGAAAAAATAGTATTTTCCCTCTGCTTCTTGTTTTTTGTTATTCTCTTTACATCTATGTTCTTCCACAAACTTTTAACACAAGCCAGACTCTAGGAAGGGTACCACAGCCTGAAGATTAGGCAGGGAGTGTTGACTGGTAAAGGACGGACGTGGACACACACTTACTTCAGCAGGGTCCCTTGACAGGCTCTAGTATCATGTCCTCACAGACAAAGTGAGGATAGGCCATGGGGCCACTTTGTGTTTGGTGACAGGCTGGGACCCCAGCAAGCACCGCTCAGCGTGCTTGGGCCAGCGCGGGAGTGCGCCCATCCACACACTGGTGCGACCCGGGAGGCACAGACCTCGGTCTGGTCCTGTGCACTTCGCAGGGATTTAGGTGAATGCGTAGAAGGTATGCATATGAAAATTTAGCGATATTGACAGCTAATGGAATAAGGATTTTTATGTGATCTCTACAGACTTGAAATATGGGTCTATAAAATAACTATAAGACTTTGTATTTGTACGAAAGAACGACTGGTGAACAGAAATACGTGAAGAGCCTTAGTCTGAAATAAAGACCTGGGGGTTCACACACCATCATCACACCACTGCCTCCCTGCCACTCTTTCTCCCCTGGATCGTTCCAGAAGTCTCATACTGGTCTCCTGCTCTTGGTCTGGTCTCCCCTCCGTCTAGACTAGCCACAGCGGCCAGAGTGGTCCTGTCAAAACATCTGTTAGGTGTTCTCATGGACTCTCGGTGGGCGCCCAGACTAAACACCACAGTGCTCGCCGGCAGTTGGCAAGGTCCTATTGGACCCCCTGGTCTCCTGCGACCTCTCCGACCTTTGCTCCCTTCTGTCTCCCCCTCATCCCTGGGCTCCAGCCTTCCCTACGGCCTCCTTGCTCTCGCCTCCCCACGCCAGACCTTTACACTCACTACTGTCCCGGCCACAAGCGCTCTTCCCCGTGACGTCTGTGGGCTGGCCCTCTCCTCCAGGTCTCGTGGCTCAGTGGCTTTCTTTGTTAGACTTTCCCTGGCACAGCGTTTAAAAGTATAGAACCCCTTTCCTCGTCTCTCGATTTGCTTCATAGCACTTACTGCCACATTATATATTTTACTTGTTTTGCTCCTCTCACTTCCCTACTAGGCTATATGTTCCACAAGGATGGGGAATTTTGTCTGTTGCCTTCTCCGCTGTAACTCCAGCACTGGAACAGTACCTGGTGCAGAGGAGAAAGGCACTCAATAAATTTGGATGTATGTTTAAAGCATAAATTAATGAATATGAGATAATTGGGTTCAGCTGATATACAAGCTGAGGGATCTGGGGTTGCATGCAGTGTCTACATATAAGTAGAGAGAGATTGTAAGGAATTGGCTCTGTGATTACGGCGGCCAGCACATCCAGAATCTGCAGAGCCAGTGTTCCAGCTGGAATCCGCAAGCCAGGGGGCTGCTGTCAGACCTGGAAGAGCTGATGTCCTGGCTAAAGCCGTCAGGAAGGAGGATTCCCTCTTACTCACTGGGAAGGTTGGCTTTTTGTTCTATTCGGGTCTTCACCTGATTGGATGAGACCCTCACTCATTGATGGAAAGGCAATCTACTCTACTTAGTCTACCAATCTAAGCGTTAATGTCATCCAAAAACGCCTCACAGAAATACTCAGAATAATGTTTGACCAAATATCTGGGCGTCTTGTAGCCTAATCCAGTTGACACATAAAATCAACCATCACAGTACATTTGTCAGACCACACCCAAAACCCCGAGTCTTATCACGGGTACCGCATTTCAGAGACTATGCTGGTGAAGCTCTGGCATCCATGGTATCTGGGGTGGGGGGAGTTGAGGGGCTTGAATTTTTGCCCTAACAAAGTGAAATTGTGATCAGGGTCCAGTGACATCTTCAGACATTTGAAGGCTTGACTCATGGAAGAAAGAGGAGGCATTCTTTGGTCCGCAAGGCACAGCTCAGACAAGTAGATGGAAAGCTTTCTGTCTAATCTGTAGATAGAAAATAAGCACAGAACTCCTCTGTCCTGGGAGCTAGCAGGGTCTTCTTTCTGGAAGGGCTCAAGCAGATGCCTGCTGTGACCAGGAGTCAGAAGTTGCCCTGTTCCGGCCTTGCCCTGCAGCTGACTCTCTGGCCTCAGGTAGGCGATTCGCTTCTGTGAGGTGTCCTCCTTTCTACCATGGAAATCACGGCAGCCAGCGCGCAGGTCATCCTGAAGGTCAGGTGGAAATAGCAGTACCTTCTAAACCTCGGTGGGGGCTGGCAAAAGCTGTTGTAAGTGTGCAGCCCGGGGAACTGGTGCTTCGGACGAGTGTTCCCCGACCCCGGCTGGAGCAGGAAATTTCCGCTGACCTGCAGACAGGGACACTTCACTGCCCCTGGCAACTTTACTTTCTTATTGGAATGTGCCTGAGGAGTGGCAGTTAACTCCTTTTCCAAATTCCTCAGCCCTGAGTGTATGAGCCTTGCTGCTGCTGGTCCTGGAGAAGGCAGACTCGAGCAGGGCTGATGCTGCACGGGGGGGATCAGCCAGGAGTCGCCCCTTCTTGAAGCATCGGCTTTGCGGTATCACTTCCCATTCCTTTAGGATGCATTTTGAAGTTGTTCCCTATTTCTTCTTTTATTTACACTGTTCACATTCTTGCCTCTGGAATGTACCAGGGAGATATGTCCCACCTTCCACTCAGCGTATAATATATTTAAAACCCAAGTGTTTTGTTTGATGGCTGTGACATGAATGAGGACAAAAGGAGTCGAACAGTCAGAGATGCTCACCTAAATGTTCAGAGCGGTGTTAGCAGCAGGACAAAGGCCTTTGGACTGTTGTGTTTTTTGTCGGTGACAGGCTTGATAAAAATGAGTTTCTAGCACAAGCGCTTTTTGTGAAAAGAAGATTTTTACCACAGTGCTTATTAAGTCAGGATATCAGATGAACATTGCTTGAAGTTTAGTGTTGTGAGTAGCTAAGCCTCAGAGGATTTATACCTAAATTGACTTGGGTGTCGTTTGGCAGGTAAATGGTTCAGGAGATTTTCTTGTGCAGGTGTTGTCCAAACAAGGTGGACACTAAACTAGCCCCACTGGCTTTGCTCATGACTGGATTGGGACGTTTGTTAGATGTCATTACCACACTTCGTGGTACTTAATGGTGCTTGAGACATTGTAGGTGTGCAGTAAATGACTATTGTTAGTGTGACATCATAGTTTATGCAACTTATTAATGGTCAGTTCTGGGCTTCTAATACTGATACAAACCAGCATTGTTGTCTCATTCTTTATTAAGCACTGAACAGCCCAATTCCTATTGTAGAAAGGATTATCAGTTTGGGGATCCAGTAGATGTTTGAGTGGTAGTCATAGCTGGTCAGTCCAAAGTGTAGACCAGGTGTTCTCAGTCACTGTACTATTGCATTTTGCATAATTCTGCATTGTGTGTGGAGGGTGGGGAAAGGGGTGGTCCCGGTGGGGGGTTCCCAGTGGGAAAGGGGCTGCCCCGTTGCAGGAGGTTTAGCAGCATGCCTGGCCTTTACTGACTAGATGCCAGTAGCTCCTGCCTCCCTGTTGTGATAAACAAAAATGTTTCTAGACATTACCAGAGTCTCCGGGGAACAAAATCCTCTGCTTAAGACATACTGGTATAGAGGAAGCTGTGAGGTACCCACCCTGCCCCTGACCTATAATGGTGCATTTCAAATTGTGGATCACACAGTACTTACTAGGCAAGGCTTTCAGCCATGGCTGCACATTGGAATCACCCAGAGAGTTTAAAAATATTCTGATGCCAGGGTCCCATCCAAAGATTCTAACTGGTCTGCGGTGTGGCCTGGGCTCTTTGGTTATTTAGAAGCTCTTAGGTGCTTCTAGTTTTCAGCCAAGAGTGAGACCACAGCATTAAATGGGTCATGGAATCAATTTGGTCTAGTACTTCCTTGCTAGCACTTAAGAAATATATGTATATATAATTGAATAGAGAATATTAATGCTTAGCACCGTAGTTGGGGCAACTACTACTCTGTACATGTGTTAAGGTTGAAAATGCTGCTGTTAGTGGTAGGACCATAAGCAACATCCCTGCCCTCAATCTGCCTTTAGCCTGGCTATATAACCTCTTCAGAAACTGCCCATTTTTTTGCTATATAAATAGTTAATGTGAAATGTAATACAAGACATAGTTCTGTGACTTGGGAATTTTTGCTCACATTTTGAGGTTTCACCCTGACATTGATAAAATCAATTCTTTTAGTACATGCAAGCCAATAAAGATGACATGCATGTGACCCACAAATAATTTGATTAGTGCAGCAGCAAGATGGTAACCATCCTGCTTTGTGTGTGTTCATTATGTATACCATGGCATGCCAGGTCAGTGATGGTCTGAAATACATCCAGCAAGAATGCATAAATCATTCCAAGAGGATTACTAGGATAAGTCTAACAGTCTCTTGACTTTATTATCTATGGGAATTTGGGGGTCTTACAAAGTAAACTATCATACACATTCATCTCACTGCTGGGAAGTGGTGTAATGTGGCAGAAGACTGGCAACCTCTGGCCATTCTTTTCATCTCAGTGCTCAAGCGAATGTAAACCAAAGAACTCTTGCTGTGTGTCCCTGTGGTGGTGACTGGAGGCAGAGGCTGCAGCTGTGGAAGACCTGGAAGTCAAGTTCACTTGCCAGCAGAACTTCGGGATTGCTTGCCCTGATTCTGAAGCCCATTCCGAGCCCATGAACATCTGTCACCAAGGCGTCCCACTTGACTTGAAACACATTATTCGAAAAGGTGGCCTTCAATTTAGATATCTAGAAAATAGCAATGATAATTCTTATGATTTCTCACAATGCAATCTCTCATCACAAAGTTCTTTAAAAACTCAAAGGGACATCCTGCATCTTTGGTAACTTTTTCATTACCTGGGAGAAGTAATCTTGGGATTATTTCTTCAATCAGCTGCTGAAAAAAAAGGTAATCTGCCTGTATAACAAAGGGAAGAGGTTGGATTGACAAAGAATTGTTAGTTGTCTGAAAAGTGCTTTCTCTAATTATGATTCAGCTCTGGGTGATGGCACCTCATTAAATACGCAATTCTGTTTCCTCTAGGTGTCTGAGGGCTCTGTGGTCCAGTTTTCATCAGGCAACTTCTCCTTGTCAGCAGAAACAGAAGAAAGGAGCTTCCCTCATGGAAATGAACGTTTATTAAATTGGGCCCGAAAGGAATATGGAGCAGTCACTTCATTCACCGAACTCAAGATAGCAAGAAACATTTATATTAAAGTGGGGGAAGGTAAATTTTATGTGGTTTTAATTAATGACTGATTTATGACAGTCAGTTATTTTCTTTTCTGAGCCCAGGTGGTTAGAGCAAAGAATCGCAGAATTAGAGAATGTTGGAGCTGGCAGGGACCTGAAGGACCAGGGGGCCTGGCCCCCAATGTCCCCTCCTTCCTTTCTTCCTTCTGAGGAAACAGGCCTAGTAACGATGGCCAAGCAAGAAATGGGGAGTAGCTTGGTTGAGTGGGGAGGAGGTTGTACCATATTTTAGAAGACATCCATGTACAGAAGTCAGGAGAGGTGAACGAAGGGTAAGAAGCTCAGGTGAGAGAAAGGAGGTGATAACTGGTGGAATGGAGGATGAGCTGGCAGGATGGTCATCGCTTAGGGCTTCCTCTTACCTATTATTCTGCAAACATTTGAAACCAATGTCATTTTATAGTCCCGAGATATCAGTTAAAGTTTGAACAATAGCAGAGGAAAGTGTTTGAATATATTTTTAATACTAATGCCTGTTACAAGGGCAAATTATGTGAGCAAGGAACTGTATGGTCTTGATAAGAGATTGCCTGTTCTACTTCCTTGCCTGGCAGAGGGTTATAAATAACCAGTGTGACTCAATTTTGAAAAGTGTTTCTTTTAAAAATAACTTCTTTCATCATTATTTTTAGTTGAGTATATTTGGACCCCCCCCCCTTTGGTTACTAGAAATAACAACTCTTGTGAATGGGTCCTCGTTATAGTCAGGTGATTGTGTACAAACTGCGCTTGAGGTCTTGCTCATTCATCTGCTTTCTGCTGAATTCTACAGCGGCTGTCATCACCTCCACAGAGAGTGTGGCAGTGCAGGGCGGGATACTGAATGCATGTTCCCAGCCTGTTTTTTTTTTTTAATCTGGGCTATTCAGCAGATGCAGGCAAGGTGGACACTGACATGGGAGTGTGTGCTCTGTGCAGAGGCCAGATCAAATGCTTTCACATGCACCCCGCCAGTAATTCTCGGAGGAAACCACTATTTCCACCATTTTATGGAGGAGTTAGTGGAGGGTTAAGCTAACTTGCTTAAATTCACATTACTGGCACGTGGCAGAGCCAGAACTCATGAGTCTAATGCTTGTTGCCTGATGCTGTATTTTAAGTTGTAAGCAAATAAGCACAACCTAAAAATGAAAGTAGGACACCTGGATGGAAAGACATGTTTGACAGAGTAAAGAGAGGAGGAGTTTTAGACAAAAGCTGGATCAAAAAGTTGAAGTTTGTTAACTAAACTCTTTGGTAGTCAGATAGCTAATAATAGAGATTTAAGCCCCATTGGAACAAAATGAAAAAATCTCTTTTAGTAAAGATTGTACACCCTGGCCAATAGTCTGCATTTCCAAAGCAGAATTCTAGTAGCATTAAAGAATGTTGATTAACCCCTTGGAATTTGCTAGAGTTAGCAAACGTGTTACAGTAAGGTTTAGGACATTGGGCTTTGTTCTCCTGAGAGTGTATCAGCTTTTAGGGTGTCTGCCCTGAGAAGGAGGGGTTCAGGGATTCCCTAAGGTCACACACGGGGCTGGAGATAATCCGAAAGGACCTGGCATCCAGTCCAGTAAAAAGTGGCTAACTCCTCGGTACCAACTTCAGAGGCCCTGAAATTTTGCTCCAGCCATCATTTGGGTTTGTCCCTGGCCCACATCGTAGAGAGTTGGGAAGTGAGGGTCCTGGGTTAGGTCAGTGAACCACGAGGTGGTCCCACGGATCCCAGGTCATGAGCTTCCTCTTGCTCAATCCGCAGAGGCTTTCAAAGTGTGGTCCTCACCCCAGCAGTCTCCTCATCACCTGCAAGCTTGTTACACATGCCCGTTCTTGGCACCCCGCCCCCTCCACGCCAAGACCAACCTAATTGGAAAGCCTGGGTTTGGGGTCCAGCCGTCCGTGTGGTAGTGAGCCCTCCGGGGGATTCTCCTGCGCACTAATGTTTGAAAAGTGTTGCTCTAACCTGTATGCCTAGAGTGGAAGAATCAAGGAGTTTTGGCTCTTAACCCAACTCATTTCATTAACTGTGAGGCTCCAGGCAACCCTCTGATTTACCACTGGAGCCTCAGTTTCCTCAGCAGGAAAATGAGTTTGCATTACCTCCCAGGCTCTCAGAGTATATCATTCTAGGTCTCCAAGTAATTTGTCAATCCTTTCCTGAAATACAAATAGGCATGTGACTCTTTCTCCCCAAAAACTTGCCAGGTTTCTGCCTGGGGATTCCCCTTTGTGGTTTCCTTTCTACTTGGCAGTTGGTGTAAGTTTTGATGCCAGGCATGCGGAAGGTCATTTGGGGGAGAAAAAAACCCACACACACAACAAAAAGTGGTCAGCTTGTTCAACTTAGCAACAATGGCATCTGGGACTTGAGCCCTTCATAACAACTTTTAAACAATTAAACCTTTCCTAGGGGCTTAGGACGGTCACAACGTGTGTGAGTTTTTTTGTCTCATATCTCCCACCATCATTTGTTAACTCAGGAAACATATCCCATGAGCCTACTATATGCCAGGGGCAAACCAGGCACGCGTAGAACCTGGCTTTACAGGCCGGAGTCCAAGGAGGGCCCTAGTCTCTTGAGTTCCAAGCTGGCCTGTCCCTGGCCTGATTCTTGATTAAATTTCAGCCTTGCCACCCCAATATCATTTTTCATCCTGTGATCTGGGGGAGGCATCCGCAGGGTATGCATTCCTCATCTGCTCGTCTGGCAAAACCCTCAGCAGATGCAGGGGGAGCTGCCCCAGCAGCCCGAGGCAGCGGGCCCTGCCCCCTTCTCTCTGAGCGGGTCTTCAGGGAGGAGTGTAGAGCGCACAGCCAGCGTGCTCTTGCAAGCAGGAGCCTCATGAGCGCCTCTGGTCCCCTCTGTTCTAGGGGTGGCGCTGGGGGCTCCGTGGTGCCCAGAGCCATGGTGCCACTTCAGCACGAGGGAGGGTGCACAGTCGGGCAGGGGCTCCGGGACCTCCTGGGCTGATTCCTCACTCCGGAGTGAGACTTGAAGGTGAATTTGAACCCTGGCATCCTGTCCATTAAATGAAAAAGGCAGAAGTCTGTGTCATTAAAGTGCCAGGGCTCTGATTAATTACCGCTTCTGAAAAAAGCTTGCTATACCTAGAACTTCCTTGACACTGGTCCCAGCTGTCGTAATGCCAGCAGTTTCAGTTCTGTTTAAATATTTAAACCACTGGATGGAAATACCATCAACCACATGTGGTGCTGTGTAAACGGCATGTGCCGTAGGGGGAGTATCTTCACTTCCCTGGTGGAGATGATAAGCAGCCCTCAGCCCAATGAGATGATGTTAGAGAGAGAGAGCACCTGGTGAACTCTAAAGTGCCATATAAACATTCACTGTCTATGTCAGGATTGTGAGAAAGAGTGATGAAAGTCTGCCCTCACTTCCCCCCAACCTCCTACCTTCTTCAGTCATTAGCATAGAAAGTGCTGTGAGGAATAAATATGAGGGAATGATTAATTCTACGTGGTGGGCCAGAGAACTGTTGGGTGGCTGGTTCTCCTATCAATTGAAAAACACATATCCAAGCAGGAGCGTGTCATGGGGTTCAGTGTTGAGTATACTGACTGGGAAATATCGATTGGACTTGTGGTGGGAGGTGTTTGGAAGACAGATGACAGTACAGGTGTGCTGCTCAGAAAGAGTCAAGTTGAAACCGTGGGTGTGATTGAGATCATCTAGGAAGACTACAAGACAAAAAGAGGATTAAGGAAGAGACAGTTCTCAGCCTTGGTTTTAGATCAGGATCAACAATGGAGCTTTTCATAAAGAAAGATTCCTAGGCTCCCTAGATTTTCTGAATCAGACTCTCCTCGATGGGGTCCAAAAAGGTGGATTCTGACGTGCACTAGAGATTGAGAACCACTGGTATTTAAAGAATGAGCAGAGGCGGAAGAGCCAGTGAGAGAGACCGAAAGAGGAAATGGATGAGGACAAAGAAGTGTCACAGAGAACAGGAAAGGAGAAGAGTGAGACCCAAACAGGCCCCTAGAGTTGGTCAGTAGGCAGTCACTGGTGACCCTGAGGGAGGCATTTCAGGGCAGGGGCTGAGTTCTAAGGCCGTTCCTTAGGGCTTGTTGTTCCCTGTGTCCTGCACTTGCTCAATGTCACCATGACCTTTCCTTCGAGTCTGGTTTCCTGACTCAGTCCTGGGTTGATAGATTGTCCTGTGCTTCTTTATTTTCAGATCAGGTGTTCCCTCCCACGTGCAACATAGGCAAGAATTTTCTGTCCCTCAATTACCTTGCTGAGTACCTTCAGCCCAAAGCTGCAGAAGGCTGTGTGCTGTCCAGCCAACCCCAGGATAAAGAAATACACATCATTGAGCTAATCACCCCCAACTCTAACCCCTACAGGTGAGTGAGTGAGAGTGTGTGTGTGTTCTGAACTGAGAAGAAATGAAAATAAAGATCCTTCCTGGCTTGAAGGCAGGGAGAGGTGCAGCCCTTCCAGGGGAGGGAGGGAGCCATCACACTTTGGGTGAATTAACAGAAGCTTTGAAGAAAGGAGTAACAAGCGCCAGTGGTATGTTGTATTTTCTGCCTCTGTCTCTAGAGCCCCTATATTCCAGGTGAGTTCCTGAAGCCTATTCTGAACTTCTGGGCACTAATTACACATAGTCATGCTAGTTTCATCATTGTCTCCTTTGAATGAGGTTATCCCTCAAAAAAAAAATTGCAGAGTGTATCCTATTAATATAATTATCATTTTAGTAACATTCTGTTTTTGGTAAAATTCTGTTCGTAATGTCTTCAGAGCACTTTTTACACATAACTGTTTGCTTTAAAGCTGTGTGTTTGTGTTGGGGGTGTGTGCGGGTGTGGTCCTTCATGGTGACACCCCCAAGAGCCACTAGATACCACCTGCCTCTCCCTCCCCAGCTCAGCTTTCTGCCCCAGGCCTGGAAGGCTAACCCTCCCTATCAAGAATGATAAGGGAAAAAGAGGAAGAAAAATAGAAAAAAAAGGGAAAAATAGCCTTTATTCCCACTTTAGTCTGCCTGTCATGTAGACTGGTGACTTAAAATGTAAATTCATATTGTAGAGGGATGTCAAAGTTAAAATTCTAATCAAATTTAGGTTTCAAAAGTGAATAAACTACGTATCAGTTTGAGTAAGATTCTATTCTGCCCCACATGAAGAATTTTGTGGAAAATGAGAAGAGAAACAATCTGGCGAATGTGCTTAGCTATTAAATCTGTGGATTCATTCGAGAATATCATTCATGTATGCTTTGCAAGCATGCAAAACCAAGAAGGGGAGAAAGACTCTCTTAAATTCAGAGGGACAGAGATGTTATTGTTTGGTTTTAAAAAAGTCTCTTATACTGAACTCTTAGAAGTCTGCGGTGTGTTCATCAGTTTTCCAGTAATCACTTGGTTGGCCGGCTGTTTTCTCTATTCTAATAACTGTATGTCCTGAAGTTTGGGAAAGTAAATATGGTCCTGTGCAAATGTCAATGGCATAAGCAAACCTTATATAAGTCAAGAAATTCTCCAGCTTTTTGCCTCTTGTTTTAGTCTGAAGGGTCCTGATTCTTTTCGCTGCCAGGCCTCCCTCCTCTCTGCCGCCCTCCGCTCACCAGACTGGCGACCACTTGTAGGTGTGAAGGGTTTTGAGCATTTAACAGATCGGAAAGTTACACGTTTAGGGTGTTGAAGGTTGAAAACGCGACAGGTCTGCTTCAAAAATAAACTCTTCTAGTGTGCACAAGTCCATTTCAAACAGTGGCTGCATTAGGTAACCACCTTTTTTTTTGTTTGTGTCGAAGAAGAGAAAAATTTTAGTGGCTAATTAACAGCAGGCATATTTTTCTCTTGTTCTGTAAAACCGTTTTGTTATGTGTGCACAAACAATCTGTTTTGCACATGCCATCTGCCTGGGATCAACTCCAGCTTTTTAATCAACTGGCCAGACACTGGAAACATGAAGACTTGGAAGAGCAGAGATAGTTGCAACTTTCTGGCACCTGGGTCCTAACTCTGCCTTTGTTTTCCATTCACAGTGCTTTCCAGGTGGATGTAATAATTGACATAAGACCTTCTCGAAAAGATCCTGAGGTGGTCAAAAATCTCATCCTCATCTTGAAGTGCAAAAAGTCTGTCAACTGGGTAATCAAATCTTTCGATGTGAAGGGAAGCCTGAAAGTTATCGTAAGTTGGTTGACTTTTTCTTTGTTTCGATGAATGGTAATAATTAAGTTGTGCTTATATGTGTTATTTTTGTAAAAATTTCTGCCTCTTTGCTGTCTGTCCAAGCTCTCTCAGTTATTTTTCACTTTGTAAAACAGGCTGCTCCTTGGTTTCTCCTGACAGGGGCAGAAGAGTGGTGGTTAAAAGCATGGCCTCTTGGGTCAAAGCAGACTCGGATTTGAGCCCAGACCCTGCCCTTTACAAAATGTGACCTTGGGCAAATCCCTTAACCTCTCTAGACCCCAGTTGCCTCATTTGCAAAATTCCTGAAATGTATTCGTGTACTTTCCAGTCATAGTAAGTGTAAAATAACGAACACAATTAAGTCTTTCATGGTTGAGAGTCCTGTAAGAGCCTCAGGGTCACGGTCTTGAATAGCACCTCTCACTTTGGGGCTAGGTCTTAGGGAAGGTATGGGAAATCAGGCTGACCCCAGCCCACACTGTCATCTTTCCTTTTTGAGATAAATACATGGTGTTGGCATGTCCTTTCACTTGTTTCTAACTTCTAAGGATGAAATACTGATAAAAGAATCATTGTCACGGAGAGGTCAGTGACATGATCCAGGAAAAGCACCCCTGCAGTCTGTACGTTAAACATGATTTCTGTGAAGGCAGTATACTTAGCCTCAGCTGGTTGACAAGATAGGCAAACAGCAGCTAGTTTCCAGAAAAGTGAATGTTGAAATTTGGTCAAATAAATCTTTTTCAGATATGTTTAGGGAGGTAACTGTTTGACAGAATACTGGCGCAAATTATACTGAGAGTTAAAGAAAATCCTCCTATTGTTAAGAAAATAATTACCTTAGCATCTTTTTGGCAGGCTCAGATTTTTTGTGCCTTGTCTTTTAAAAAAAATTGTGTCTGATTTCCTCTTTCATCACTTGCATTTAATCAGTTGGAGTGGGTTTCATGTTTTCAATATTTGGGGAGCACGATGCCTTCGGTTTTGGTATTACTCATTTGTGGCATCTTCTGTGTGATAGAGCAGTGAACAAAGCCACGGTCCCCTTGTCAGCATGATGTATAAGTCCTCACCAGGCAGGCAGAGCCACGGGCATACACATCTTAATTTTAAAGTAATCGTTTCTGGTTCCTCTATTTTTGTTTTTGTTTTTTAACTTTGAAAGGATCCCAGTAAACCATCATGTGTAATGATGAGACATTGATTTGGTGCCGAGCACAAAGCCCAGCTCTGGTTTTCTGAAGTCAGAGCTGTTTTGGTGGCCTTCCCCTGGCGTGGCAAGAAGGCTGTTAGTGACCTGGGGTGTCCGCAGCCTTTGCTGCCTGGCACACCAACCAAATGTTTTTAATTTCAGAATAACAAAAACAGGAAAAGGAATCATGCTTTGACAGGCAAAACATACGCTCCATTTTAATTCCCTGCTGGAGTTCTTGTGTAAATGTTCTTTCAGCACTGACCCCTCAATGGCTCTTTCTCTACCTGAGTCTGTGTGTTTGGCCTGGGGCAGACCTGGAGTTCCCTTTGCATGTCCCTACTTCACATATAAATCAGAAAGGCTAGAACTGAGATTGCTCATCCCAGCGAAGATCTGTTTATATTCCTCTCTCTGGCTGTACTCCTGCTCCAGGCCAATTTTGGACAATGCATGACAGCATTACTAAACAATTAGGTAATGTTTCACGATGTTCTGTTTTATTCCCCCAGTCATTTTCTTGCTTTGTGATTTCCTAACTCCCTGTCTCAGATGTGAATTCTGACTGTTGTGACGAAAAGGTACCTGCTAATAAGAAGGCATACATGCATGCTTAGGGGAAAACGGCTCATAGTGACCTTGCTTCTAACGGTTCCTTTTGAGACGTCATGGTAAAGTGGAGAGAATCCTGGCTTCGGTGCCACAGATTCAAATCCCATCTCTAATTGTCATTACTCCTAGTTGATATTGGGCAATCCAGTTGAACTCTGAGTCTGTTTCCTCACCTGTGAAATGGGTATAATGACAGAACTCACCTTGAGAATTATTGTGAGGCTTAGCCAAGTTCGTTCGTTCATTCATTCATTCAACAAGTACCTGTTAAGTGGTACGAGGTGTTTCATCTAAAGCATTCGGTAAAATTCCATGCACATGGGGAGTTCTCAGCTACCTGTTTTACTTCTTTGAGCCTCAGGTTCCCCTTCTCTAACAAAAGAATAATAATGCCTATCTATCTCCTTATATTTTGAAGGAGAATTAAATAATGTAACATATGTAAAGCTCCTAGCACTGTGTCTGCCATGAAAAAGGAGTTCGTCTTCCTTTCATAAGCAACTCTTTAAATGTTTGTCTATAGGAGCAGTTAACTTCTCTAAGCAAAGTGGAGAAACAAAGAAAATATCTACTGAAGGAATTGTAAGGAACTCGATGGGGTAAATTTAAAGAAGAGCCCGTTAAGCATGGGTGATCTATCTGTGTGTGCGTGTGTGTGTGTGTGTTGGGGGTGGGGTATGGGCAGAAGGCACCCTCCAGGTGGCAGAATGGTCTGAAGAGGTGCAGAGGGCAGTGCTCTGGGAAAAAGGGGGAATATGAGAAGTGTCCACATTGCCATGCCCAGCTCTGACTTTTTCTTCAGATCTCTTAAGGACCACACATAGTCACATTTTGGAAGAACCTCAAAGAATAGGTAGAAAACATCAAAGAATAGGTAGAAACTTGTTAGAAATTTCCTGCTGTACTATTTCTAATAGCCCGAGGACTTCCAGGTTGATGATAGCCAGCTTGTTCTTAGAACAGACTTTAAAAAATCCCGGTGGGAATCCACATGACTCTCTCAGACTGCCCCCTTCCCTAGGACCCCTCCCCTACACAAGTGCGTTGTTGGTGGGCGGGGAGAGGGAACACTCCGACTCTACCTAGCTCATCACCCTTCATGAAGACGTGGCTGGGAGTATTGGCGGTGGTATTTGGAGACCCCCTTGAACACTCTCATTTGGAGCAGCCACACCAAGGACTTAAAAAAGCCCGGGGCCTCCCAGAAGTACAGGTTGTGTAATTCTCTCACTGCTGGGAACCGACCTGCCTGCCATCGTCCCAAGCCTTGCTCCTTTACATATGTGTAGATAGATGTCCAGCCTTGGAAATCCCAAGGCATAATCAGCGTGACTTGTACTGACAGCTTCTGGGTTTGATGTGGAAAGGTGTAAACAAACCATTCCGTATTGTATGGAAAGGACAGGTAGCAATGATGATGATAGTATTCTGGAAATACAGTATTTTCTCAGCTGTCCAGCAACATGAAAGACTAGGGCAGATGAGGCCGAGCAGTATTGTTCAGGTCAGTGTGGCAACTACAGCCAATCAAAACAATACGCTGCTTCGAAAGGCTGGACGAAACTGTTCCTCACAAGCTGTGGACTGAATGAGTAAAACATTCTGAGAACAAATTGGATCCTTCTTTCCCTCATTTTAGTTTTCTTCCTTCCTTCTTTCATCTGTCTGTCCTTCCTTCTGTCTGTTCCTTCTTCCTTCCTTTCTCTTTAGCCCTTCCTTCCCCCCAAGAGTTTCTCTGAATCAGAGTAAGAGCTTGAATGGTCCAAACCTCTGAAACTGACTTTTTGTAGATGGCTACAGAGCTCCACCAAAGCTCGGTCTGGTTCCTTTGCGTGTGATTGTGGTTGGCCCATCTGGCAGTTTCTCCTCAGACAAGCTCTTCGGGTAACAGGAAAATATACTGGGTGAGAGCCTTTAAGCTTTGAATTGAATATATGTGTCCTCAGCCAGTATCCCACAACCAGAGGCTGAGAGAACTTAGAGCCTGTGAATCTTCTATAGTTTTACAGTGGGAAAGGATTAATATTTAGTCATGTTAGGGGCAAACAGAATGGGAAACAAATGGGGAATTTAGGAAGAATGCTCATGTGTGCAGGAGAAAATAATTGGGCATGGAAATTAAAGTGACTTTTATGCAGCATGAAAATGGCATAATCTGCATGCTGGAAAGGCTTTCCAGCCCTGTGGGAGCAGTTGTTGAAGAGGTGGTGCCTTCCCTTTGGGATCCCCTCACCACCTGACCTTCCATCTGACAAGATCACTGCTGCGGGGGTCCGGTGACAGGGAAATTTCTCTTCCATGCTTTGGTTACTCAGACTCCTTTTATGTCCTAGCCCAGAAAGATTTCTGTCATTCAGTTTTAATTTTGTAACTGATTACCAAGTGAAAGCCAATTTTAAGACTTGCTTGTACTGCTGGATAAAATACGGGTACTTAGAGGGACAGTAACCTAAACTAATTAGTATTTAGAACATAAAATCTAAGCATATTTAGTTAATAGATTTGGCAAATGAATACAATTGCAGGATGGCAAAATCAACCATAAATGATAAATGAAACAGAAACATTGGCTGTTTCACCATATGGAGTTTAATAGTTTACAAAGATAAGGTAGTCACCATACCGATGTGACTAGGTTGTACCTTCTTTAATTTAAATCTGGGACATAGGACAGAGAAGCCTGTTTTTTTTTTTTGCAATGTAACATTTATCTGCATACTTTATGGATAATTTTAAATAAAAATAAGGGAAAGTTTGGTGTACATATTTGATATGTGTATTAATAATGTAGACATTAACTCTGCAGTAACATACCGGGTAGACTTAGTGTGTAGCTACTTAGCTGTCATTGGGTTATTTTTACTAACATTTAAACAACCTAAATGATATGACTAAACAGCATGAATAGATTTCTCTTAATCTCCTGTTTAAAGATGTTCATATCAGTGTTCTTAGCCCAAGGAAAAACCGTGATCGAAAGAATAAATAATTCTCTCATACACAATATACAATCTATTTGTTTCAGATATTTAGTCTTATTTAAAGCACATTTAATTTTAGACTCATGAGTGAAATTTCGCTCTTCTTTTCAGGCTCCGAACAGTGTTGGCTTTGGGAAAGAGAGTGAAAGATCCATGGTAATGACCAAATCAAAAAGAGACGACGTTCCTTCAACCCAAGAGAGTCTGGTCAGGTGGGCCTTGGACAATGACTATAGCCCAGTGACATCATACACAGTGGCTGCTGTAGCTAACAGATTTCATCTTCGGCTTGGGAACAATGGTAGGTACATATTTTTTGTTTTTTTTAATTAAAAATATCCCCCAGTTGAAGCTTTCCAGTGAGGAACTCATTTCAGCTTCAATGGTGCTATTTTGCAAATTTGAATGATCCGTTTGACTCCTTTTACTATAAAGCTTAAAGTTATCTAGAATTGTGATAGATTATTTTAAAGACACTATCTTTAATACAGGTCTTTCAGTAACAGAGGTGATTGCATGGTGGACCACTTTGTTATAGTTCACAGTCACTGTGATTACATTAAGGATAGATTAGCCTGGCTCTTTCTCCAAGGTACCTGATAATCACTTACAGCTGAGATACACAGAGGTTGGGACTGCAGGAAATCCTAGGTCAGTCTGTGTCTTCTAGAGAAAGAGTTACAGGACCATCCATATGCTGTCTCTTTCTATGCATGAGTATTAGCCCAGTTTGATGGAGCAGAAAGCAGAGGCTTAAAAGTTTTTGAGGTTTTCTGACTCAGAGCTAGCAAGACTCCAATCCCAAGTTTTCTGATCCGCAGACCTGTTCCTCGCCCCGTGGTCCTGCCACGGAGTGCAGTGCCATCAGGATGAAGGTTAGGAGTACCGGCCATTCAGAAGTTGCTTGACCTCTGAGCCTCGGTTGTTCCTCCTCAGTAATATGGGGAAGCAGTAGACTTGCCTCACAGGATTGTTGTGAAGGTTTTACCAAAGTACAAATGAAAAACTCTCCAAAGTTCTGGCTTCTTTGGGACCCATACAGCTGTGCCATCTTTTTCAAAAAGAGTGTACTGAGGGAGAGTTAACGTCTGCTGGTAATCTTCGCTCCCAACTCCCACAGAGCATCCAGCAAGTATCAGTCATCCATCAGTTGGCTTGGAGAGTGGATGTAGAGAATCCTGGGGGAATTTTTTTTCTCTGAATTGTTGAAAATATGACAAAACACTGAGTATTGATTGTATTCTCTGAGTTTGAAGGAATAAGTGTGCCTAAGCAGCTTTTTCTCTTTTCCTTCAGGACTAGTTTCTAAAAGGCCAGGGTGTCCAGATACCTGTTAGAATTTAGCAGTCAAAACGGACGTAGCAAATAGTTTTAAAATACCAATATTGTTGTAGAAAATCTTTAGAGAAACTATTCTAAAGAATCTCTAGATTCAAGGGAAGTATTTCAATGACATTTCAATGGAATAATATTGTCCCACATAACTTAATTGACTCATAGATTTTTATAGCTTGTAGGGCCTTAGAAATCATCTAATCCAAAGGTTCTCATCCTTGACTGTCCGTTGGAATCATAGGGGGAGCTTTAAAAATTAATGATGACATGCCACTCCAGAGGGCCTGATATTTGATTGGCTGGGCCTAGGAATTTTTTTTAAGTTCCCATAGTGATTTTAGTGTGCGGCCAAAGTTAAGAACCACTGATCTAATCCACCCTCTTATTTAAAATTTGGGAAAAACTGAGGCACAGAGAATTAAGAAATGGCCCAGAGCCACTCAGTTAGTTAGAAAGAACACTAAGATGAGAATTCAAGCTTCCAGACTCCTCTCTTCAATACATTGCTTGTTAAAAGTAATTTTACACGTGCCATTCTGTGCTAATGCCTCCGGTTCTTACCTCTGGATGAGGACTGTGGCCTGTGTCATACGCTGATGGTGTCTTGCCTTTCTCTGTTCCCTGCAGAGGAGATGAGAGACGAAGAAGTCCATACCATCCCTCCTGAGCTACAGATCCTCCTGGACCTGGACCACCCACCCATCCGGGGAGGGGCAGGCCGGAATGGAGGTTTCCCCTTTCCTTTCCCCGGTATCTCCAGGAGAGTCCAGAAGGAAGGGGGAGAAGATGGAATCCCCCAGCCAAAGGACCCTGCCATCCCCAGCATACAGCTGTTTCCTGGTCTCAGAGAGCCTGAGGAGGCGCAAGGGAACAGGGGGGTCACCTTGTCAGTCAAATGTGACAGTGAAAAGATGATGGTGGCTGTAGAGAAAGGCTCCGTGCAGGTCAGTGCGGTTTCTTAGAGGGGAGAAGAGAAGCCTGCCTCCCTGCCCACCTTGCCCCGCTATGTGTCCGTTCTTTCTGCCTAGCCCTTTCACTTTTGAACTCTGGAGACTTGATACTGTTTTCTCAGTTGGATGGGCTCACTTCCTCTTGGCTGTGATTCTCACCCGGGTCCTGTTGTTCTTAGTAAGGGGAGGTTCCAGATCCTTGTGTGTCAATATTTTGCTATTGAATTTCCAAGGCCAACAAACACAATCCTTGGGCTGTTGAGAGGTGGTAGGCTGGGAAAAGGTAAGGGGAGTGGGGGGGCGTATAGGCTGCCGGCAACCGCCCCTTGGCAGCCCAGGCCAAACGCACACACTGTGTCTGCCGACTGCCCGGGGCCCCCTTTCATGTCCTCGGTGGTGGTTGTTTCAGGCTGACAGCTACTCGGGGATAGAGCTCACCTTGCTGGATCCTACCTGCAAAGCCAAGCTGAACGGCACCCACTTCATTCTGGAGTCTCCCCTGCACGGCTGTGGTACCCGGCACCGGTGGTCAGCCCCTGTTGGTGTGGTTTACTATAACTCCGTGAGTGTTCTTCAGAACGAAGCCTGGCCCTTTGCCAGAGCCTTGCTGGGTGTCACCTTAAAATCAGTCTTAAAATTTCTGTGAAAATGAGGAGGGGCATATACCCCAGGTTCAAACAAAGCCAAGTGTCAGGTCCCAACAAAACAAGATGTGCTTTGGCCCTGAACTCTGTCTTACTTATTTGCTTTATTGGTGAATCTGTGGGAGTTGGGAGGCCCGTTTCTTTGGGAGAAACATTTGTGGTCAGTTTTTCCGCACCTCCTTCCATCTCTTGGTGACAAAGCGTTCACTGGTAAGGTGCTTATGACTTCACTCTCTGGCCAAGGAGTAAGATCAAATGGCCTGGTCCTTATGCAGATAAAATCCAAGCCCCAGGGCCCATCTGCGCAATTTAGCCACAAGATCGGTGGTCTCTCTGGCCTCATTTGAGTCTTGCCCAGAAGGGGGAAGACTTCTCCCTCCCTCGTGAACAAAAGAGGCAAAAGAAGAAATCCAGTAAGGGCCTTCAAGAAATTATTATTAAGTCTCTCTCCACCTCTGAGGAAGACCCTAAATTAAAGAAAATCTACTTTTGAAGTTACCCAGAGGGAGGTCTCACAGATCACTACCCCAGTGACAATCTGTCGTAATAGCTGACCTACCTTTGCAGAAATCATTCCTGTCAGTTCATCTAAATCTTTTCTCTTCCAATTAAACCTATTCTTCTAGAGAAAGACACAAGGCAGTGCATATTAAAAGAATTTGAAACATAAAGTCTAAGAGAATTTATAATGTTAATTTTGCCACTCGGGTTGTACTTCTGATGGTAAAAATAAGGGCCAGAGATCCCGGTGTGCAGCTTTGACACAGTGTGTGCATCTGTGCTCTTAGCGCCTGGTCTAGTTTGGCATGGGGTGGGGTGGGGCGCAGCCGCGTGTTCACGTCTGTTCCACTTCTGGTTGGTAGACAGCGCTTGACCCAGCCGCGGAAAAGGATGGTGATCAGGTGCCCCCGTCAGTGTGGTTCATGTGGGACCTACCTCTCCCATGAGCCCAAGTTTATTGTTCCTCAGACAATCTTAGAATGTTTTAACTGGAAAGAATCTTAAGATGATTCGTTCAACTTCCTCACTTCAGAGGTGAGGAAATTGAACTCCAGGAGGTTAAGAGACTTGCTTAGATTTGAGGGCTGGTTAATGGCAGAGCCAGGACTGGATCCAGCTTCCTGACCTCTTATCCGCTAATCTTTCCCCAACACCAGGCTGGCCTAATCTCCCTTTGTTCCTGGAATAATTTATTAACCTTTGACCTATATGATGAAACCCTCCTGCCAATTCTAACACTAATTTTCTTGCAATTATCCAGTTTATTTTTTTCCAGATATAGTTAAGGTCGCATTACTGGTATACTTGATTTTGGAATTTTAAACTTGGGTCTAAATTAACACCAGTAAGAGGCTGTGGTATCTGTTAAGTTTAAGTGTCATTTGCCTCAGAAGAGAACGGTATATCATGAGCCCTTAAAATCCCTTCCTTCTCATATACATGTGTGTATATCTATTTTATTAGTAGTAGTATTGTTGTTAATATTGTTATTATGATACCTATGGTAGGCTATATCCTAGCTACTTGCCTTAGTTGTTTTGAGGACCAGGCAAAAAGACAGAGTCACTTTTCCTTCATTCGCTTCCCATTCTGCTCCCTTCAGAGAATGTTTTTGCTGTTTGTTCCAGTTATAATTGTTTTTAGTAATTTTCGGACATACTATATATTTTTGTTTTGTGACATACTCATAGTATAAGCATGTGAAGTGAAAATCACATTAAAAATAGCATTATTACCCTACATATGCAAAGAAATTAGGATTTTATTTATAGAATTATTATCCTTTCCTTGGGTGAATTTTTTCATGTTATCTAGAACTATCTAGAATGTTCTTTCCTGTATCTAGACACCATACAGAAAATATTGGAGAAGAAATGAGGAAAAGATAGAGGAGTATAATAGAAAAGATGAAGAGAGAATGGCTCAGGAGTAAACGTTAGAACCTTTCTTCTAACTCAAGTGACACTTTATACAAATCTCAATGGATACAAATACCAAGAGCTCCTTACATTAGCCAGCTCTTAGTATTCCGTACAATTTTCAGTACAAAGAGAAGCTCCCTAAGAAGAAGTCCCTTCCTACAGCATAGGTAGCCCTCCTGACAACCCCACTAAGCCCCATTTCATAGTTCAAGTTTTAATTTGAACGTGCATTGGGTGTCTCTTTATTTTTCATCTCTTTGAAGATGAAATCCTAAAAAAGTGGTTTGTTTTTTTTCAAGTCAGATTTCCAGTTTGCATCCGAATTATTACATGGGTATTTGTGTGAGATAGACCCAAACGCATGTGACTTGGTGTTTTTCTGACACTGGCTGTGTTTTCCTTTTAGATTGTGATACAAGTTCCATCCCCTGGGGATAGTAGTGGTTGGCCAGATGGTTATGAAGACCTGGAGTCAGGTGATAATGGATTTCCAGGAGATACGGATGAAGGAGATACTTCCATCCTCAGCCGACCTGAAATTGTGGTGGTAAGTATTTGTTTGCAGGTGTGGAGAATGCTGTCTTTTGGGTTGGCTTTAGTTAGGGACTGTAAGGGGAAAAAAATGGGTCTTAAAGGCCAAAGCTCGTAAAGCTGCAGGGCCTTCATCTTTGATTTGACTGTGATGTATCTCTCTCTGGTTCTTTTCCAGTTTAACTGCAGCCTGAGGCAGATGAGGAATCCCAATAGCTTCCCCGACCCTCCCAATAGAAACATCACCTTCAACATGGAGCTGTACAACACTGACCTCTTTCTGGTGCCCTCGCAGGGCGTCTTCTCCGTGGCAGAGAACGGACATGTTTATGTTGAGGTGAGAGACCTGAATGTTAGCTGTGAACTTGTGGGTTAGCACCAAGTTGTAGTAGCTCCCTGGGGCATGAACTGCAGCTTCCTGGAGCAGACCTCTTCCTGTTCTTCCTCACTGCCCTCGACCAGCTCTGGGTGAGGGCTTGGCTCAGAAAACGCTTCCAGGTGGATTTCTGACCGAAGCAGGAAAGTTCAAAGATTTGCTACATGACACTAAATGGAGACAGTGGTCTATAGATGAATTCTTTTTTTTTTAATTGGCAGTGTGAATTCTAATAAAGCCCTACCCTTGCTTTGTCCTTTGTGTTTTTGGAGCAGCAGTTCAGTAGTTACAGTGTCAGAGTTAACCATGAAATATTTCAGACCACCTCACTTATTACCTTTTAAAGCATACACACTTTAGTGAAATCTGTGTGCACCGTATCTCATGAAAACTGTTTTTTTCTAGATCATTATCTAAATGTATCTAGAAACTCATAAAACTGTTTCCTATTTATCACAGTAATTGTCGTGTATAGCATAAGTCTGTGGAATGACTGCAAAAATAATTGGTAGTGGTGGTGTTAATGAAATAATAACAACTAATGTTTATTGCAGATTTATTTTGTGCCAAGCTCAGTTATAAGTGTTATAGTGATTTTCTTTTCAAAGCAGTCCTATGAAACAGGACTGTTACTATCCCCATCTTACGGATGAGGAAACTGAGGCACAGACCTTGTCTAAGGTCACACAGGTGGCACCTAGTAGAGTTCATACTCCTGCAGTTGGCTCCAGAGCCACACTGTTTTCCACACTGGATGCTATTGTCATGTATCCTCAAAGGGTCATTTGAAAAGAGGAGAAAATGCAATTTCTTAGCAGTGCAAATATCCAGGTTCACAGACTGGATTCTCTAGAGAAAGAGAAATATTCTTATGGCCCCAGGATGTCTGCTGGTCTTACAGGGAAGCTGTCATCTGATGAGCTGGTTTTGGTGCTAAGCTGCAGGCTGGTGTTCTACTTCACTGCGGGGGGGAGTGAGAAGCTTACGGGGTCGAAATGGGATACTTCCATATATTAAAAGTGACCTCAGTGCACATATTTCTATTTTAGAAAGACGAATAGCTCACATTTGTACTGATTCTGGGACAGAGCCCGCTGGCTCTAGACATTTTCCTGGATCTCTTCTCTGTTTCGATTCCCTGTTCTGAGAAGTCTTCTTCTTTGGGTACACCTTCCCTCTCCTCTGGGAATATGCACTGCTTTCTGCATGCTAGTGCTGATCAGACATCTCTTCTAATCCAAGATCATCATATAGTTTTTCTGGCTGCAACCCACACGTGCAGGTGGTCAGTGACTCCCTGTTGTGCTTCGGGGGTTAGGGGCCCTGCTCTACTGCAGTTTGTTCTTTTCCAAACGTGTGTCCGGCTTCATTCACGGCCTCGCAGCTGTGTGCTAATCAGTAGCCAGCCTTCCTCGTGTGCCCTCCCCTGGGTGTTTGGTTTTCTCCCTGCTGCCCTCACGGCTGCCTTACTTGAAATACCATTTTTTTGTTGTTGTTCTTTTCATTCCTATTTTCTCATTTATACCTTTTACCATATCATCTATAATTTTTTGTAATTAAGTTGCGTCGAACACATTGTCAGGTGATGAAAAAGGAATAGACCGAATCCTTTTGCTACCATTTTAATATCAAGTACACTGAGGAGAATTTGGAGAGGGGGAACTGTTATAAGCAGCTTTATTTTAAAGTTGTTTTAAACTACCTAAAGTATGAGAGAGAATCTAAGTATTTTCCTAAATAAAATAGCAGCCACGCCTTATCTCTGTTTCCCAGTTTGGACTCCATGGCTGATGAGAAAATTTTTTACTTAGGCTAAATCATTGGCTTGGTCATAGGAACTATTTCCAGGTTTCTTCTCAAGCTGTTCTTGTCACATCCCCTCCCAGAGTCCTAGACCACAGTCCCTTCCTTTAATCCAAGACATTATCAGGTTTGCCACCTGGTCTTGGGTCAGCTGTGGGTGACAGCTGGTCACATAATGGCAGCTTTTCTTTTAGTCTTGGGGAATTTTTAAAAAACTGCTCATAACCCCACAAATTTAAATCTAGAATAGTACTAGTAACCATAGCTGGTATTTACTGACTAGCTGGAGCTGTGTTGTTTGCATGCAGTTTTGACTTCACACATCCTCCCAATAACTATATAGTAGGCATAACGCCCTACTGCTGCAGGGGAGGAAACAGGAGCGGGATTCCTTGTTTGTACGTGGCACAGCACACAGTTTCCTGGATCTCGTCTCACTCCAAAGCCATAGTCCCTCTACTACTCATTTCCAGTACATTTTGGAGTAAAAGACTTCCTGATAATACTTCTTCCCCCCTCAAGCAACTTTTGTTTGTACCTTCTGCTATCACACATTTTCTGTGATCGGAGAGAGGACCTACATTTTGTCATGATGCATGTTTTTGCATTGTGGGTTCTGAGTTCATGTGTAAAGGGTACTCTTTACTTAGGAGATATGCAACTTGCCATCTCTCCAAGATCATATATGAAATATTGCTCAAATAATGAAGTGTGAATACTTATAGACTACAAACACCGCTTCCTGGAAAGATTTCTTACTAAGTGTTCTCCCACATCTTGGGCCTGGTTGAGTTTGACCATTGGACTACTGTGAAATAGAAAAGAGAAAATGGACTTGAGGTCAGAGGACCTTGGTTTAAGTCTTGGTTTTACCCAGTGCTTGCTCGATATCACCGTGAACAAGTTATCTGCTGGGTGTCCACTTTTTTCCTCCATTTATAAAATGGAGATGAAAATATTTATCTCACAAGATTGTTCTGAGGGATTAAGCTTTCTGTTTTTTACTTTCAATCAGGTACACACAGTAAAATGAGAGATTAAGCTTTAAGGCAGAATAAAGGGACGTGATCATTGTTAAAGTGTGTTGTAGTTAACCAGTAGGGATCCTTCAAAATAGTGTCATGTCCTTAAAGGCTCATTCGATGCCGGGGATTCCCCTGGGTATCTTAGAATGGAAAGTGTGTTTATATCTCCATGAAAGGATTCTGGGGCTACTGGCTTATGACTATGGACTAACTTCATTTCTGAAGTGTTTTAGTTTATTTTGATCTTAAGTTTAGTCAAGGAATGAGGCATAGAGGGGAGAGGCATTTCACACAGTGATCCATGTCACCAGATGGAGAATCCAGTCTGTTCTGGAGGATTTTAGCTGAGTTCAAGATAGTTGAGGTTTGAATTCTGTTTACACTTGGCCAAACACTATTTCCTGTTTCTAAAGAAAAGAACCTTAACAACAGTTGGACATAGCCCATACAAATGTTTTGTAAGAGGGAAGTGTAAATGAGTTGGAAACGCTTCCAGATTAGATTTCCCTTAAAATACCCTTGGGGGCTCAAAGAGTGGAGGGAGAGTACTTGGCAAGGCTGGGTTTGGACCTGTGAGCAGCTGGGATGCTTTGCCAGGTCCATGATTGCCACCAGATTGCTCCATCCCTGACATCCAGCCCCAGGGACTGGCTCTGCCTGCTTGCTGTGAACAGGACTTCAGATGAATCTACAGCTTCCCCGCAGTGCTGTAGGCTCACTCCGATTTGCTGCAGCTTAGAAGTTTCAGTCCTCCCGGACTAGGTTAAGTAGATTCTGCCTCTGTACTTTATTTTTTGAGCCATCTTTAAAAAAGAGCTTGCCTTGCAAGTGATACACTATAAAGATATGATACATTATTATAGCAGTAGAAGCTTTGCCTGTCGTGTTTTATTTGTTTTGGAAAATCCACTTTAGGTGCATGATGTGGGTTTATTTTTATCTCCCAGAGGATTTATGGAAGATTGAAGAGACTTACGCATCTTGTATTGGAACCTTCCAGACTGGCATTTGAACTAAATAATTCACTGTCACCCTCCATTTCAAGTTTAAATGGGAAATATCTCCTGCTTCACTGAATCTATTTTTTTATAACTAGAAAGAAGACTATATAAGTGTGTTATGAAAATAAAGCCATGTCTCTCATCAGAAGGGCCATATTGGCATGTTACCCTCGTGCCTAAAATAAAAGTGAGATGCTGACTGGTTTCTGAGTTGATCATTCTGTTCTTCTGTAGGTGTCTGTGACTAAGGCTGACCAAGAACTGGGATTTGCCATCCAAACATGCTTTATCTCTCCATATTCGAATCCTGATAGGATGTCTGATTACACCATCATTGAGAATATTTGTCCTAAAGATGAATCGGTGAAGTTCTACAATCCCAGGAGAGTACACTTTCCTGTCCCGCAAGCCGAGGTGGATAAGAAGAGATTCAGCTTTGTTTTTAAGCCTGTTTTCAACACCTCCCTGCTCTTTCTACAGTGTGAGCTCACACTGTGTACCAAGAAGGGAAAGGACCCCCAGAAGTTACCTAAGGTCAGTGGGCCTTCATCCATTTGTCCTGTTGTTTTGACACTTTTAGGTGAAGCAGTGGCCTACTGGAGAATTTTAATCACAAGTTATTGCAGGTTGAGGTTTTGGTTTGGGAACTGCCCAATTGAAGTAATAAAGTCTGTGATAGCAGGGAACCGTGAGTTTTATGGAGTCTTAGAGAATAAATCCTGAGAGTATGATTTTTTTTTTCCATGCATGCTACTTAATAGTATCTTACGAATGATAAATCAAGACTGTTTTCCATTGAGGGAGAGGCCTGGCTTTATCTTTGCTATTCAGATGGTGAGCAGTGCCAAGAGTACAGAGAGCCGAAAGGACAAGTTCAGTGTAAGGATTAATTTTTCCAGATCCCGCTGAGACTTGTATTGCAATTGTTTTTTGACCTTCTCTGTGTGAATTATAAGGTTGACTTGTCTCAGGAGGACTTCTAAGGGAAACTAACAAATATTTAATTTCTCAGTTTCATATCAGTTCATCATGTTTGCTTCATGTCACTCTCTGTATCAAACCAGTACATTCTGTTGCCACAACAGAAATTAGAACCCTTTGATCTTGCTGAAATGGCTACTATAGAGGGGATCTGCAAGATTAATTATGATACCTCATTGGTTTGGCCCTGTGCAGGAAAGATGTCTTCTGCCATAATTTTGTTGCTGTGATCTGCTATATTAATGTATAATTTCATATGTGCATTTATTCTCTATCTTATATAGGGTAAGCTGACTTCTAATACTTTTGTATTCATGTATCAATCAATGTCTAAAACTTGAATAATTGAGCTGTATCATTAGTAATGTGTGTATATGGAATTCTCTCAATACATAGGTTGTAAGAGAGAGGTGTAGAGGTTAGAAGGGGAAATCATCATTATCAGACTGATTACTGTTGATCTGAATCCTCTGTGCTATATACCCCCTGGGCATTCATTTCTCTGATAACACCAAAGAAAACTTTATAATACAAATGAAAATATAGCAAATCTGATCAAAATCATTAGGGAGCATGAATATATGAGGTGATTCAGACTGTCCTTTAGGTTGCTTTTGGAAACACTGATGCCTTAGCCAAGTGGCCCTCACCTTCCAGGGCCACTGGCGGACTGAGGTGGAGAGCCACAAGGACGCGGAGCGCTTGGCTGCCAGCCGCAGCTGCTCTCTGCCGGTGGGGGAGAACTTTCAGGAGGAGAGGCCCGGCAGTCTTTACTGATGGCTTTGGCTATTTTTCTCTCTGAGTGTGGCCTACAGCAGACCACGGTGCATTAATCTGTGAAAATTAGTCCTATTATTTCCTTCCAGAACATTCTAAGGAGAGCTCTACGTCCTAGGGGATGACATGGGATATGAGCCTAAACCTAGAGTCACTGATTACACCCAAGGCAAGATACAGTGGAAGGAGCGTGAGGACCGGGAGGGAAGGCCTGCTACTTATTGAAGGGACTTTAAACAAGTCTCTTGCCCTCTCAGAACCTGCATGTCCCCATCTACAGAACTGAAATAATAGTACCGGGCCTCCTTCCTGGTTAGAGAAGCAAATGAAACAGCACATGTGACAAGAGCCCACCGTTTATGAAGCAGCGGTATAGGATGAACTGTTAATCATTGTCTTCCTATTTACTGCTTATAGTCAGTATTGCCGTATTTCTAGTTATTTCTGAGCGCTTTCTGAGACAATAGACAGGGCCAAAGAATCTTCTCAGAAGAGTTCTTGAAGATTGTTGAGTGCAACCCTGCCCTTTGCTGATGCAGCTGAGGCCAGAGGTCAAGCAGTGAGTTAGATGCAGAATCATTCATTCATTCATACTCTTACTTAATTGAAGAACCAGTAGGAAAGTAAGAAGGCTGTTCCTAAAATGCAAATATTTCAATAATGATGCCTCTTCACAGAAAATCCATTGTTCCATTGTTTCCCTCTACAAGGCTTTTCTCTGTTGGGTTTTTTTTTTTTTTTAGAGAGAAGAGTTGTTGTATATGTTGCTCAGAGCAGCAATGACAGTAAAACGAAAAAGTCTTTGCTCTTTGTGATTGGAAGAGCTGGAAGTTAATTAGCTTTTTGGGTCAGCCTTGCTGTACACATTTAAAATGATTGGTATATTTCTTCTTACAATGAAAGTGGATGGATGTCATTCATATTAGAGCTTCATCTATTAATGAGCATAGGCAAGGGGCCAAAGCTGTTTTAAAGAAAATAGTACTAGAGAATGATCACACTTCTTAAAAACAGATACACTGGGCTTGGGCATGCTAGTTGTACATTTGGGACCTTGGAATAGCTAGAGGCAGCTGGTCTCTTGGCCCCAACACCTGGGCACGACTCCCCAGGAATCCATTTGGGAGCCCTGGAAGCAGATGACCCTGGAAAGCTTCATTCTGCATGAGCCTCTATCAGGATTAGAAAATCAAACAAATTCAACAGCATGATTATCATTTTGGACAACAAATGTAAAATCTGTCACTTTTGTAATGCAGTACACAAAGTTTCCCACAATCACAAATCACAAACATGACCCATTTATGTGAAGCCCGCTTGGTGAAGGGCCAACATTTGTCATATAGTTTCTTTATTTTTCAGACTAAATAACACTAAAACCTCTAGTTGTTTTGTGGGAAGACAGGGGGGAAAAGACAGTATTTATAGGCCATCCAGTGATATTTGCATCTTCAAGTGCAGCTGAGAATACACTGGGCCTGCTACTCTGTCTCTGAGATTATTTGTGGTTCTTTGGAAAACACCCAAATCTCCCGTGTGTCTGTGGCAAACAGCTGCAAGCTATCTGATGAGGGGCACAGAACAACTGTGCAGGCTGACTGGTGAAGGCCCTTTCGAGTGACCCCCACTCTGTGCTCTGCTTCTCTGCAGTGCGTGCCCCCCGATGAAGCCTGCACCTCGCTAGATGCCTCGATGATTTGGGCCATGATGCAGAACAGGAAGACGTTCACCAAGCCTCTTGCTGTGATCCACCAAGAAGTAGCATCTAAAGGTGTGGCTCTGGGGGGGCTCAGTCAAAGAATAGCGGCCCCAGGGCTGCTTGTGAAGAAGTTCCAGTGCTGTAAATCGAAGTTCAGTTTGTATTCAGGAGATAAATTAAGGGCAGTTAGTAACATGAGAAAAGGATTCTTTCTAGAGTCTTATGTAGCTGGTTCTCCTCCTGCTGTATGGCTGAATTGTTAGGAAACATGCTAGTGATAAATGATTGCCTCTTGATATATTAGGTCAGAATCAAAGTTGTCCCTGTCTCAGTGTCACTCTCCTTTGCATCCAACCATGCTTCTAAGAGGATACAAGAAAGGGTTACAGTTGCATACAGTCCAGTCCACAGCCCACCTCTCCATGGTCATGCTGACTACCAGCAATTGCAGCGCTTTGTCAAGATTGCGGATGCTTTGGGGGTAGATGTTAACGTCTATGAACACCATCCATCTTAGGTGTCACAGCAGAAGGAAGGCTGAGAACCACTGTCATTTTAAGTGCACTTTTATAATTCAGGTTTCAGAGTTATACGCAGTCACATTTGTTGCTTGACGCCAAGGGCACCTCTTCCTGCACACAAAGGAACATTCAGGATTCTGCATCCTCTAGGGGAAAAGAAAGGATGCATCCTAAAAGGCTTCAGGACCTGGAGGACAGGCGGGGCAAATCCAGACCTGGAACAGGCCAAGCCAGCCACACCAGCCACACCAGCAGAGTAGAGTGGGGTCCGTGGGCTGATAGGAATGGATGCGTGGCTCTGTGGACTGCAGGGAGAGGATGAGGTGGGGCCGGTGCAATAGCTCTGCGGGCACGGCAAGCAGGAGCACACTGCCAGCTGTCAGCATCTGAGTGGGTGAAACCCAACGCTGAGCTGTCCAGGTAGGTAGAATTGTCACTGTCTAGAAGCAACCTGACTAGCCAGAAACATGGTCTGAGGGTG
>JAVSCE010017607.1:0-80682 GCA_032199065.1 Smutsia gigantea
AGACTTAACAACACTCTCTAATTAATCAATGGGTTAACGACCAGATCAAAACAGAAATCAAAGAATATATGGAGACTAATGACAACAACAACACAAAGCCACAACTTCTGTGGGACGCAGCAAAGGCAGTTCTAAGAGGAAAGTATATTGCAATCCAGGCCTATTTAAAGAAGGAAGAACATTCCCAAATGAATAGTCTGAAGACACAATTACTGAAATTGGAAAAAGAAGAACAAATGAGGCCCAAAGTCACCAGAGGAGGGACATAATAAAGATTAGAGAAGAAATAAATAAAATTGAGAAGAATAAAACAATAGAAAAAATCAATAAAACCAAGAGCTGGTTCTTTGAAAAAAATAAACAAAATAGATAAACCCCTAGCCAGACTCATTAAGAGGAAAAGAGAATCTACACACATAAACACAATCAGAAATGAGAAAGGAAAAATCACGACAGACCCCACAGAAATACAAAGAATCATAAGAATATTATGAGAATCTATATGCTAACAAGCTGGAAAACATAGAAGAAATGGACAACTTCTTAGAAAAATACAACCTTCCAAGACTGACCAAGCAAGAAACAAAAACTAAACAGACCAATCACCAGTGACGAAATCGAATTGGTAATCAAAAAACTACCCAAGAACAAAACCCCTGGGCCTGATGGATTCACCTCTGAATTCTACCAGACATATAGAGAAGAAATAACACAGATTCTCCTTAAAGTTTTCCAAAAAATAGAAGAGGAGGGAATACTTTCAAACTCATTCTATGAAGCCAGCATCACTCTAATACCAAAACCGGGCAAAGACCTCACCAAAAAAGAAAATTACAGACCAATATCCCTGATGAACGTAGATGCAAAATACTCAACAAAATATTAGCAAATCGAATTCAAAAATACATCAAGAGGATCATACACCATGATCAAGTGGGATTCATCCCAGGGATGCAAGGATGGTACAACAGTCAAAAATCCATCAACATAATCCACCACATCAACAAAAAGAAGAACAAAAACCACATGATCATCTCCATAGATGCTGAAGAAGCATTTGACAAAATTCAGCATCCATTCCTGATTAAAACTCTCAACAAAATGGGTATAGAGGGCAAGTACCTCAACATCATAAAGGCTATATATGACAAACCCACAGCTAACATCATACTTAACGGCGAGACGCTGAAAGCTTTCCATCTAAGATCAGGAACAAGACAAGGATGCCCACTCTCTCCACTGTTATTCAACATAGTACTGGAGGTCCTAGCCACAGCAATCAGACAAAACAAAGACATACAAGGCATCCAGATTGGTAAAGAAGAAGTCAAATTGTCACTATTTGCAGATGACATGATACTGCACATAAAAAACCCTAAAGACTCCACTCCAAAACTACTAGAACTAATATCTGAATTCAGCAAAGTTGCAGAATTCAAAATTAACACACAGAAATCTGTTGCTTTCCTATACACTAATGATGAACTAACAGAAAGAGAAATCAGAAAAACAATTCCATTCACAATTGCATCAAAAAGAATAAAATACCTAGGAATAAACCTAACGAAGGAAGTGAAAGACCTGTACTCTGAAAACTACAAGACACTCCTAAGAGAAATTAAGAGGACACTAACAAATGGAAATGCATCCCATGCTCTTGGCTAGGAAGAATAAATATTGTCAAAATGGCTATACTACCTAAAGCAATCTACAGATTCAATGCAATCCCTATCAAAATACCAAGAACTTTCTTCAATGAACTGGAACAAATAATTCTAAAATTCATATGGAACCACAAAAGACCCGAATAGCCAAAGCAATCCTGAGAAGGAGGAATAAAACAGGGGGAATTACACTCCCTGACTTCAAGCTCTACTACAAAGCCACAGTTATCAAGACAATTTGGTATTGGCACAAAACAGACCCACAGACCAGTGGAACAGAATAGAAAATCCAAACATTAACCCAAACATATACAGTCAATTAATATTTGATAAAGTGCCTTGGATATACAATGGGGAGATGACAGCCTCTTCAGCAGCTGGTGTTGGAAAAACTGGACAGCTACATGTAAGAGAATGAAACTGGACTACTGTCTAGCCCCATACACAAAGGTAAACTCAAGGTGGATCAAAGACCTGAATGTAAGTCATGAAACATAAAACTCTTAGAAAAAAACATAGGCAAAAATCTCTTGGACATAAACATGAGCAACTTCTTCATGAACATATCTCTCCGGGCAAGGGAAACAAAAGCAAAAATGAACAAGTGGGACTATATCAAGCTGAAAAGCTTCTGTACAGCAAAAGGACACCATCAGTAGAACAAAAAGACATCCTACAGTATGGGAGAATATATTCATAAAAAACGTATCTGATAAAGGGTTGACATCCAAAATATATAAAGAACTCATGCACCTTAACAAACAGAAAGCAAATAATCCAATTAAGAAATGGGCAGAGGACATGAATAGACACTTCTCTAAAGAAGAAAGTCAGATGGCCAACAGGCACATGAAAAGATGCTCCACATCGCTAATCATCAGAGAAATGCAGATTAAAACCACAATGAGATATCACCTCACACCAGTGAGGATGGCCAACATCCAAAACACAAACAACAACAAATGTTGGCGAGGATGTGGAGAAAAGGAACCCTCCTACACTGCTGGTGGGAATGCAAATTAGTTCAACCATTGTGGAAAGCAGTATGGAGGTTCCTCAAAAAACTCAAAATAGAAATACCATTTGACCCAGGAATTCCACTCCTAGGAATTTACCCTAAGAATGCAGCAGCCCAATTTGAAAAAGACATATGCACCCCTATGTTTATCGCAGCACTATTTACAATAGCCAAGAAATGGAAGCAACCTAAGTGTCCATCAGTAGATGAATGGATAAAGAAGAGGTGGTACATATACACAATGGAATATTATTCAGCCATAAGAAGAAAACAAATCCTACCATTTGCAACAACATGGATGGAGCTAGAGGGTATTATGCTCAGTGAAATAAGCCAAGCCGAAAAAGACAAGTATCAAATGATTTCACTCATATGTGGAGTATAAGAACAAAGAAAAAAACTGAAGGAACAAAACAGCAGCAGACTCACAGAACCCAAGAACGGACTAATAGTTACCAAAGGGAAAGGGACTGGGGAAAATGGGCGGGAAGGGAGGGATAAGAGGGAAAAAGGGGCATTACGATTAGCAGATGTAATGTTGGGGGGGCACGGGGGGGGCAGTACAACTCAGAGAAGACAAGTAGTGATTCTATAGCATCTCACTACGCTGATGGACAGTGACTGTAATGGGGTTGGTGGGGGGGACCTGATGAAGGGGTAGTTTAATAATCGTAATATTGCACATGTAATTGTAAATTAATGATAATAAAATAAATTATATTAAAAAAATTTTGTTGGACATAAAAAAAAAAAAAGAATAAATAGAAGGAGCAATACCAGGCATCTGTGTCTAGTTCCTGACCTCAGGGAGAAAGCTTTCAATATTTTACCATTAAGTATAATGGTTATTGTAAGTTTTCTTTGTATATAGTCTTCAGAAGGAATTTCTATTCTCTTCTAAGTTTGCTAAGCATTTTTACCATGAATGGGTTTTGAATTATATTTCTGGTTTCTCTGGGTGACCCTGGGAACGTTACTTAAAACTGTAAACTGTAAAATGACCTACTGCTTTAGCACTAGATATATCTGGGCTCAAATTCCAGCTGTACCATTTTCTAGCTGTGATTCTGGGCAATTTAATCAAGTTTCCTTATATAGAAAATGGGAGATAATTATAGTAATTTCCTTATAGGAATCTGAGATTTTTTTCATAAGCTCAAGAGCCCAAGAGGCTGATTTTGAAAGAAGACTAGGGTTTAACATCCAAAGCCCAGGGAATCAGCTCCCAGATACTCTGCAGGGGCTAATGTTTCCAAGAGTCTTTCCATATCCTGCTCCTCACTCAGTATTTCCTAGAACCCTTCTGATGATGAATGGGAATTGATCTGAGCTCTTTCATCCACATGCTCACACTCTGCCCCAGGACTAAAGGTACAAACATCTGAGTGGTCAATCCACTGTGATAAGAGTCTCCAAAGATGCCCCCCATGATCCATGTCTACTGGTATTCACACCCTTGGGTAGTCCCCTGCTTTGGAATCTGGGTGAGCTTATGACTCTTGTAACTAAATGAATTGGGAGAAGTGATAATGCCTGATGTCCAACGTTAGGGTAGAATAGGCTTTCTAGATTCTGTCTTGGTCTTTTGGAAGAATCTCTGCAAGACTTGGGCCACCATGTAAGAAGTACTACTACCCTGAGACCGCCCTGCTGGAGAGGCCATGGAGAGGAGCTATGTCCTACAGTCTAAGCTGAGCCCAGCCTTCTAACCATCTGCACCAAAGCACCACACATGTGCATGAAGCCAACATGGATTCTTCAGACTAGCACATGCACTGCCTGAGTACCACTCAGAGACCCTAGTTGACCCCACATGGAGCAGAAGTATCATTCATCCTAGTCCTGCCCCAATTCCTGATCCGATCCACAAAGATCAGGAGATATAGTGTTGGGGCTGTTCATTGTGCAGAAATAGATTAACTGGAATATCTACCTTATGGGTTTAGCCTTTAGTCATGGAAATACGCTAAGCAAGCCTGGCTAGTACTCAAACTTATGACGTCCATCTCGTTTGACCCTATTCTAATAACCACTTGAGGTGGAACCAGATTCAAATAAGCAGTATTTAAGTACTGAGAAAACAGTGAGAGAAGGAAGTCATCCCACTCTAAATTTCCTGAATGCTTTGTGCCCTAAGTCCCTCTATTAATGAGAAGGGGCACAAAACAGATGATCCTCACAGCAACCTACAACGTTGGTACCATTAAGTACAGTTGTTTTTTAAGGCTGAGAAAACAAAGGCTCAGAGTGAACACTAACTTTCCCAATATCACACAGCTAGTTAAATGGCAAAGTTGAGAATGAAGCAAAATACTATGAACTGCAAACCAAGCTCATTTTTTGTGTGTCTTGGTTGGGGAACTTTTAGTTGGCAATCAGGGAAGTCCATTTACAGTAGCACAAGGAACAGAAGGGAATTGATTAGAAGAACACAGGAGCAAAAGTGCAACCAGTTCTCCTCAGGGGGCGGGACCCAGGTAATGAACCCCCTTCAGGAGCCATCTTTGCCTCTCTGGCACCCTGTGTTTCTGAAGGTACTCTGTTACTTATTGCACTTCTTTATTATTTTCTACCTCTCTGCAGATGCCTTTCCCTGGCCTGGCATACACAGGCTCAAACACAATGGCCTCGCCTTCAAGCAGGGCTGACTATGTAATTTGCGGGACCCAGAACAAAATTAAAATGCAAGGCCCCAGCAGGGACATTAGTCTCTGCTTCCCACATGCCCACTTAACTGACGGTAGTTGGTGGCCTCTGAGGGATCGCAACTTCCATACACGGTACCAGGATCCGAGGTGGGTGAAAGGCCCGTGCCAAGTGATCAGCTAGATGTGCTGTGGCCCTGCCAGCCTGGATGGACAAGACTACCACCTTGCCCCACCCCAAGATGCCATGAGGCACACATGCCCCTGCCCCTGCCCTTCCCAATGTCGGCACTCAGGCTCCTTTGGTGGGCAGGAGGTGGCAGCAGTTCCAAGGCCAGGGCAGTATGCGGGAGGCCAGGCAGGGCTGGAGGCACCAGGCAATGGGGAACAGGCATTTGGGAACCAATCTCAGTGAGGTAAGCAAGGAGGTGGCTGGAGGTGGACAGCACACGAGCCAAGCCTCCAAGCCCCTCATGCTTGCTCCATTGTCCAATCAGACTTTGCCTATCAAACACAAATTCAAAATATTATTATTCAGAATGTCAAGATGGTGACTGCAGAATATGAAACCCAAGTGTGGGGCCCTTCTGAGCACAGGGCTGTGTGACTGCCCTGGTCTGATGCCATACAGCCAGGATGGGCAACAAGGAATAGACCCCCAAAGGTCCCTCCTGAACTTTCTCCTACCACCTGTTTCCGTACTATCCATCACATACTCTCAGCGAGCATATGAGCAGAGCCTACCCCAGCAGCCACTGCTCCCATTTTTCTTAGTAACTTGAGGCAGCAATGTACTCAAGCCAAGACGTAACATTTCTCAGCCTCCCTTGAACCAAGAGGTGGCCAATGTGACCTGAGTAGAAATCTCTGGGTGGGTCTTCCAAGAAATCTCTATAAAGGAGACTGACTCAGCTGGAGCCCCTTTCACCCCTTGTCCCTCCCCTACTTGCCACTTGAAGGATTTAAGGCATGATGGTGCCATGATCAGATGGAGGAGATGAGTTTGGGGAGGGTGGGTTCAGTTGTTCCACAAAGCGTCCCAAAGGATCTGAATCAAGGCAGTCAGATGAGGAAGAGCACAGGATAGATGTCAAAGAGCTAGGACCTGCAGGATCTGATGGTTGGGACCACATCCTGTGTCTTTAGTGTGCCAAGCAAAGTAGAATGTAAGCTCTGTGAAGGCAGGGACCGTGTCTCTTTTGCTTGCCACTGCATAACCAAGCTTTGCACAGTGCCTGGCACCAAGTGGGTAATCCCTAACTGTTGTCCAGCAAATGAATGAAACTTGCTCCAGAAGTCCTTTGGGGGCTTTACTCCTAATCAGAAGCAGTATCAAGGGGTCAGGAGCGCGTCCATCTCCCAGGAGCCCCTTGTACCCAGAGAATGATTCCCAAGTATGGCTTCTCTTGCTTTCTGCTACCTGTAAGCACCCACCATCCTGCGCTCAGACCCAAACCAGGTTCCTTGGGGCCTGGAGGAGGAAAGCCATAGGAATTCCACCCTGCACTGAGCTTTTTCCAACTCTGGCTCCAATGTGGTTTGCAGGCCAAGTTAATGCCACTGTTTCCACAGCATCACTTCCTCTGCAGCGTGAGAAAAGAGGAAGAAAACTCGCCATGTGACTCTCCTCTTCCCCCAGGGAAAGCAGAAAGCTGTTGGAAACAATAAAAGCAGTCCTGTGTAAAGGGGAGACTTTTGTCTGTGCAGTCAGGGGTTGCTGTGCCTGTGACTTCCTGCAGGGACATTCGGCAGCTTTGCAGATAAATAAATGCTCACATTCAGAATGACCAGCCTAGAACACTTTTATGAGCCTTCTCTCCTCCCCAGGCTGTACACAGATAATAAATCAAATTAGCATCCTGAACCTCCGGTTCAGCACCACTTGTCACCAGTCCCCCTTGCGCAAGGGGTAAGTCTCGGCAAGGCTGTTCTCAGCTACAATCCAGCCACATGGGACTGAGGCCTGCGGCCTCCTTGGAAATCCTCTGATGCTTCCAACCTGAGCTGGCCACAGGCTGAGGTCACAGGGTCCTGTTGGTCAGTTCAGACCAGACTGTAAAAGAGGCAGCTGAAACCCCAGCCTCATAGTCAAGATTGGGTTGTTACTCAGAGAGAAAATAAACATTTTCATTTCTTAGTTATTAACCATAGGAGCAAGAGCCAAAGTAGACAACTGTCAGAAAGAGAAATAGAGAAGAGAGGGAAAAGGAGAGAGGGAAGGAGGATAGACTATATCAATAATCAGAAACAGAGGCTAGGCATTTTCCTCCTCCATGTTCTGCCTCAAATAGTGACTTACACCACAGAGGCATTCGACAGATGTTGGAGTAATCAAACTGGAATGAAGAAAGTTTATTTTCAGGTAACCTGAAGTCAAATTTGTCCTCATTTCAGATTGCCCAGTTAGTGACATAGAAGAGACAACTGGTTAGGCTTCAAAAATCATGGGGGAGAAAGGTAACAATATGGTATAAAGGGACATTTTATCACACTATTTGAATATACCAATGGTTAGTTTAATTGCATCCTTTCTTGGGCCACCATAAGTGGGCAGACAGCACAGAGCGCCAGTGGCAGCTCTCCAAATTGCTCATGTGGTCCCACTGACCAGCATCTCAGAGCTGTTGGTGAAGGTAGATAATGACCTCACAGCTGGTGAGGGCTGCAACTCTGAAGCAAGTAGCACAATCATGGTGTTCCTTATGCCATCCCTGATTTTAAAAATAACCACTGAGCTACATGCCCTGCTCCCCTCCCCCACCCCACAACCCAGGGAAGGGAAGCCAATGAGCCATGTTTGGAGGGTGTGAGGGTGTATATTCATCTCAAATGTGGTTCCAGGCTACCTGATCCCGAGCAGAAGTCTACAGAGAAGGCAGACAGTGGGAAGAACATGCCTGAGACCAAGTAAAAGCTGCTTTGGGTACATGCCCTAACAAGCTCAAATGCTGCCAGGCTTTTCGGCTGGTAGGGGTGGGAGGCTAATATATTCTTGAATAAGAGCTTCCTGTTACCTGTGAAGACTGAAAGAACAGCTGGAGGTGTTACTAAGGTTGGACAGTCCTCTTAGAAGGAACAATGGTTGGGGCTTTCTCTAAAATCACTTGCCATCAATGACTGTCCATCATTTATTCAGACACCCATTCATTCCACCAGTATTTACTGAGTGCCTACTATGTGCCAACCACAATGCCACATACAAAATACATCGCCCTCAAGCAAACACTAGGTTTTACAGATGAGGCTGTACTGATTCCAAGGTGAGGTGAGCACTACAGCGTAATGTTTACCCACTCTGGACGCTGGCAGACCTGGGTTCAAATTCCCACTAAATCATTTAACTAGCTGGGCGACTCTGAGCTAGTTGCTTAATTGCCTTTTCTCTCTGCCTTGCCTCAGCTTCTTGATCTGTGAAGTTGGAGAGCTTGTAAAGTCCTCAACACAGAGCGGGAAATGGGAGCTACTGTTACTATTTAGCACACTCCCTCCTCCCCACCCCACCCTTGCTCGGTGCCACAGTCCACCACTTGGTATTTCTGAGGCTGGCCAGGCCTTTAGCCGCTGGGCCGTGACCCTGGAAATCGGGTCAGACACTAGTCAAGGCAGCGTGTGTGTGTGTGTGTGTGCGCGCGCGCGCGCGCGCGCGCTCGTGTTGGGGTGGGGGCGACTTTCATTGCGCGCGGCTGCCCGCGTTTCCCCGCGTTTCCCCAGGGCCTCCGGATAGTCTAAAAACTCACTTCGCAGGAGAGGAAGGAGCGCGAAGTGGCTCTTTCGATCTGAGACAACCCCTCCCGGAGAAATCACCCCTCCCCCAAGCCCGACGCGGAGTGAAATCTTAGAAGCTGCCGCTGCTGGGTTTGAACGGAATGCCGGAGTCGGTGGAAGCCGGAGCTGGTCGGCCCGAAGGTCAGCGAGTTGTTTTGAGTTCTCGTACCCGGAAGGGGGGGCCGGGAGGAGAGGACGCCAGGGCCCGAGAGACCCCGCGTCAGAGGAGAAATTGTTTGTGCTCCGGAACAGGCAGCTCAGCGGAAGCCGCGACGGGGGCGGGTCACGTGCGGCGGTGGCGGCGCAGCTGGCGGGGGAGCCGGGCTGGGACAAGGGCCGGGCGGGGGTGGCGCGCAGCCGAGGGTGGAACCGGCGTACTTGGGGCGCTGAGCGCGAGCGGCGCCCCGAAGCCGGGGCGAGGGAGCCGCGCGAGTTATGGAGGGGCTGGTGTGGGTCCCAGGGTGGTCGGAGCTCCTCGTGGTGCGGCTCTAGCAGGACGAGCAATTGCTGTGGGGTGGGGCGGGGGGACGGAAACGGGTCCCCCAGTCAAGAGTGCCATAGTGGAACAGACGCGGAGACTGTGCGGGAGTCTGAACCCTGAGAATAGAGGCGCTGCTCTTGTAGTCGCCGGCCTTGTTTTCTTCTTGCACGCAATTCCCGGAACCGCCATCAATGCTTGCGTCCCAGGGGCGCCCCATTACGCGTTCAGGGGAGGCTGAATCCTGCCGGGCGACCCCGGGGGGGAATCGGCTGAAGCCGTGGCCGGGAGGGCTGGCGAGTTGGCTCCGCGGAGAGTGCGGGCTGGAACCGTGGTGCACACGACACACACGCCTCCCCTAACCCCGGAAGAGCGGGCGAGAGAAGGCGCAAGCCACGTCTGGGGGATCCCCGGGGTGTGGGAGTCGTGCGGGGGCCGCAAAGCGCGAGAGGGTGCTGTAGAGAAACCATGAAGACAGGGGTGGCCTCGTAGTCGGGTATAAGAAGTCTCACCCTTACCCAAAAGTGGCGCGCGCTACTCCAGCATGGGAGAGAAAGGACACAAACTTGGCCATGTGCCAGAGCCCATGAGGACGCCTGACTTTGTTGTCCCCTCCCTAGAGTCCACAAGGTTCAGGTCCGAGGCCTGAAAGAGTGGGACAGTGTGATCACGTTTCGGACGGGAAACCCACCTACGTTCCTCTCCGGCACCACGCGAGGAAGGCACGGAACAGCTTCCTGCAAAGTTTCTGGCGTTCCCCCCACCAAGTCGAGGAAGGGTGGCTTTACTGGAGGTGGGGGCGGGGAAATGGCCCGGGAACGGGCTGCGGTGGTAGTCCCTTTTCCCGAGACCCAGGCGCAGGAGCGGGGCGAGGGCCGCTAGCGTATTCGCGTCCCCAGAGTGGCCGCGCTAGTCCTACTGCGACGTCTGCTCGGGGCCGCGGCAGCGGAGGGCGTGCAGAGTCTGGGACGATGTGAGACGCCATTTGCATTCTCCCCTCCCTTCTGCAGGTTGGCGGGGGCGGGGGTGTCGCCCGCCGCGGAAGCGTATTCCTGGCAGTGACACTGATTAGATGTTGTGTCGGTACGTGCACAGAATCGCGGTGGGCCTTCACCTTTCCCGTGCGCATACACTTTCTGTTGGAAAAGTTGAGGGCTCTCCCCGCCCCCCTCGCCTCACAGCTGCTATCTCCAGGGCGGAATTAGGCAAGTACGTTTGCTCAGCCTGAGGGAGAGAAGATCGCGCTGGCTCGGGGAGGCCGCCGGGCCCGGGACGCGAAAATCCGGCCCTGGCTTTTCGTCGAGCTGCCGGCCGAGGCCTGGTTTCCATCTGCCCCCTTTACCTCCGTGTTAAGTTCGCCGGGGAAAATCCAATGATCTGTGCAGAGCCTCTCCAAGGAGAACACCCCCCGCCTCAACCCCCCCGACCCGATTCCGACCGATGGAAAAAATGACAGTATAGGTCAAAGCAGGGTGCCTGTGAGTATTAAGGCAGCCACCTCCGTTCCCGGTGTTTGGGGACGATGGGCCCCTCGCCAGGAAACCGCCGAAAGGAGGAGCCAAGAGGGCCGCCTGCCCCTTCCCGGGCTAGAAAACGTGGATTCTTGGAGAGACCAGAGAAATGTGGTCAGGTAGCTGCGGGAACTTAGCCTATCTAAATACTGGTTATCCGTGTATCTTTCAAGCAAGATCAATCTGTTGTTTTTTAATCGAGTACATGTTTGGTCAGTTATAAATACTGTGAGAACTGGTTAATCAGCAGATGGAAACCTCTGTCCCTGTCTGGTCTTAAACGTTTGTGCAGGAGGTGCCAGGCTGAGCATGATGTATCTTGGCAGGGCCCCTGTGTTTCCTAGGAAGGTGCGGTCCCCTTTACACTCCACCTTTGAGAACTTTTAATGTAACTCTAAGAGGGGATTTATTTTAGTTGTAGTTTCTATTTGAGGGTTGCTTCTTGCAAACTTGTGCCTGGGGTTGTTTGTACTCTAGTAGATGGATGCCCTGGGGTTTGCCTTATTTTCCTGCATATGTGCTGCTGGGTGCGGGGAGCCCCGCCACCCTACCCCCAGACGTGTGCTGCCGCCGCCCTTGGATTCTCGATTGCGCACCACGAGGCCTCCCAGGAGGGGAAGTGTGAACTCTCCGGGTGGCGCTCGAGGAATCGAATTCTGTTTTAGGGCTGTGGGTTTGTTTGGGAGGTTGACCGGCAGCGACTTGGGCCCTGGAGGCTGTGCAGGGAAAGCACCGCAGGTGACCCTGAGGCTTCGGGGGCAAACCTGGAGGTTCCAGTGTCTTTGTCTTTAGTGGGGCTGGCAGCCTGGCATGCACAGTTCCGATAAGGATCAACTGAGAGCTAGAGCGCACCGCCAGCACATTTCAATGATTAGGTGAAGCAGGCAGCCACGTAAGGGAAAGGCCATTTGCATTGTCTTTGAAAAGGAAAAAGCTGCCCCACTTAATGAATTATGAGTGACCTGGTAGAGTCCAGGCAGGGAGTGAGTGGCGCCGAGGCAGGTCCTTCTTTGCCTCAGTTCCTCCCCATCGTGCAGGAAACCCCATTTTAAAGGGAATGGGAAGCTTTTAAAATTAGAAATCTAACCAATTCTATTTACCTAAATACTCGTGCATTTATGCATCCCAAACAGCCCAGGGATTGGCCTGCCATATGCTAACCCTGGACCAGCGTTAAACTTTTCACCGAAGTACATCCCCAGAGGATGTGGCTTTTGCCCAGTATCCCCAAGAACTGATTTATAGAAGGTGGCCTTGGGCCGTCCAAAAAAGGGTGGCCTGGAAGAGTGGACTGTAGGATTTCTATACCAGTGCTACTTGCCCAAGGCCTCAGGGAGAGGGTGGGTAATGGTGCCTGAGCCCTGGCAGGAGCTACCCATTAATCCAATCTAAATGAGTGCCATTAAAGCACACATTCCACCCTACATCACTGCCACACACAGAAGCCTTTAAGGGACAGAGTAGTCGTGACAGTTGAGCCCATTTTCCTTCTTTTTTTGTAGGTGATAGTGCCCTTTCTACCCCACCCAAACTCCTGGGCCCACATAGGCCTCTGGAAACTGTAACCTGGCTATTTTTTTTTTTACCCTTTCCTAGTCCAAAGGTAAGAGTACCAAAAAAAACAGCAAACAGTGTAGTACTGTATACCAGGCAGCGTTCTAGGTGCTTCGAGTATTAACTTATACTATCCACAAGACAACCCTGTTAGTTGGACACTATTATTGGCCTCCTTTTACAGACGAGAACACTGAGGCCCAGCACTCTGAAGGGGCTTGCCCAAAGCTGCACAGCCTGGGATAGGTAGGGCAGGCATTGCTCCGAGGAAGGGACAGGGCTGTGCTGCCTATCCAGTGTTGTGTAGTGAAGGCAAGCTGTTTGGAGTTGGTTTCAAAGGGATTGCCCAGACCCTCACCTCCCAAAAGAAAAGTTACAGTTAGAGGAGAAGGGCCAACATTTGGCCCTTGCTTTGCAAAGCAAAGTTCCCGGGCGTCTTACAGAAGCACATTATTGTGGCTCTGCGGCGGAGGTGTCTGGGAAGGCAGTGCAAAGGCCCCTCACCCCACCTTACCGCATAGCATCCGGCGGTCATGTCCCCCGGAGGTGACTAGGGCCTGGAGACAGTGGATTGCTGAGGAATTCCTTATCGCCTAGTGTCAGTGGTCCAGGGAGGCGGGGCTAAACGGCTGCCTGAGGGGGCTGCTGGGTCACACTGGTCCCTGGGAGCGCTGGTGGGTCCTTCTGCGGAGCTGGCCAGATGCCCGTCAGTGCCTGCTGCAGATCCAGGCTCCCCTCATCCTGAGCGGCCAGCTCTGGGCACGGAGCCCCATGGCCCAGGGCAGAAGAGGCCAGCCAGTCATTCCCGGTTGAGACGGCTGGTTCCTAGTTGCTTACACTCACCGTGCCTGTCTTAAACACTCTTTCTCCTTTCCGGGGATGGACACACACACAGACACAAACACGTTCCAGGCGCGTGGTCCGCCTCCCGCCTCCTGAGCCTCTGCCTCCCGCTCCTCCCAGCTCTCGAGCTTCGAAAGCCCTTGGCTGTTGTGTGCTGCTCCGGGAATGGAAGAGTTGGGGTGGAAGGTCCGTGCTGCAACTTAGCACCTCTGGGGTACACAGACCTGTGGGTCTCCTCCTTCTCCGTCCCCCTCCGGAAGTGGCAGTGACTGGCGGGGACTTGTGCACAGTGTTTCATGATAGACCAGGGTCAAAGGGGAGGGCCGGGCAGTGAGGCCTGTGCGTGGATGAGGGTGGCAATAAATCCTCTCTCCTGGGAAGTCTGGCTCGGCTTCTGACCACCGCTAACAGTCTATCTTGCATGTCTTGTTATTAGCCAAAACTTGACACCCCTGCGTGTCCGGGCAGGAGTGTGGGGTTGTGTGTTTCGGACGGTGGTAGGTTGCTCGTGGTGCGAGGCGGCGCTGGATTATCGGCTCCCCATCTCGAACCTTTACTTTAGGTTCGCAGAAGACTCATGGAATCCGCAGCTCGCTACTGCTCACCGCCAGAGGGGCCCGCAGAAGGGCAGGTTGGCGGGCCTAGCCACCCTTGCAGGTGTTGAGAGAGGCTCCTGTAGCCCGGTCAGCTGCCGAGCTGAGGGAAGGAACGCAGCAGCCCTCGCATTTTAAGGCAGAACACACGCCTTTCCCGGAACCTTGAAACCCAGGGGAGCTGCTGCCATCTTCGCGTGACGAGCAGCGAGACGCCGGTGATTGTTTCTTTCCGGCTCTCTCCCCGGGTTGCGGCTCTCCTTTCCACAGGGCTGAAAAGTAAAACCGGGGGAAAAAAACAAGTGCGCTGTTTGCTCTCCATGTGGGTACTGGTCTCCCAAGGTGCGTCCACATAGGGCTCCCTCCATGGGACGCCCTCCGCTCCCCTACACCTTGCCTCCAGAGGATGGAGGCTTTGGGGGTCCAGGGCCACATGCCTCAGTCTGCATCTGCCTCTGCCCAAATCTGGGAGTTTAGTGGGGAAGGGGGCACACATTGAGGAAGCCACCCGACCCCCATCTCTCCTCCTCTCATGGGGATTAAACCTTAACACAGGAATCCCCCACCCACCCTAGGGATTAATCCTGCAGCCCCTCCTGGGATTAACTGGGCTCTCAGGTCCATAAAACACTTCCGGCGCAGCCAGAGGGTCTGTCTGTTTGCAGAAACACTTTAAAATTATCCTTCCCCGGCCGGAGTCAGGATTGAGGTGGTGGAAGGAAGTGAGTAAACATATGATTGTAAGAGAAGATCCCTGCGTTTTGCAGGCTATGGAAGGAGCTGCCTAAAATGTGGGCAGTGGGGGCTGCCTGGAGGGTGGCCCAGGTCCCAGTAGATAAACCTAAGAAAACGAGGCAGCAGTTACTAAATGATGTTGATTTGGAGGAGGGTGGATGCAGGCAAGAGCAGGTGGGTTTCACCTGGCATCTGGCCCCAGTTCAATGAGGAAGACTAGATTCCTGAAACTGTGGAGGAGTGGCTCCGTCTTCTCATCTGTAAAATGGGAACATTAACACTTTGCTGGGCTCAAGTAAGATTCTGAGGACCAGAGTGCTAAAGCACTTTGTAAGCGGGCATGACCCCTCCACTTCACTTCCTTTAATGTTCAGTCTCTCTTACACCTACAAAATAGTGATCTGCTGATTAAAAAAAAAAGTAAAAACCAGCCCTTCCTCAAATCCATGCAGGAATGTACAAGATAAAGGGAATCCAAACGCGATTTAGTATTTTGAACTTTTTTCTTTTACATCACTTCAGATTAAGTTTCTGAATTAATGGAAGAATCTTTGGAATGTTCTAAGAAAAATCCGTCAAAACTTGGGGGTTAAAGGGAAAATAAAGGACCTCTAGATTGGATGAAACCACATTTTAAGGAGAAAAAAACTGGATGGAGAATATAAATTCAAAGTTGGTTTCTTGCCACATACCCTTCTTATAGTCTGGAGAACAGATGCCAATGCCATAGCCACTTCACCACCACCACCCCCAAGAACCCCGGAAGTCCCTAACTCAGGCTTCATCAGCTAATTAAGGAGGGCACGGTGAGGTTGACATTCAGGGTGGGGACAGAGACAAAGGGCAATAATTTCCTCAAAATGAACATCAGATGAAACACCTAAACCTGTCTCTGCATCAAGAGCCAGAGCTGCTAAAACCATGTGTGAGAGGGGACGCCCGGATGACCTCCTTCCACACAGATGGGCTCAGGAAGGGTGACTGGCCCCAGGTGCCTCTTGGCACGCTGGCTTTGTAGTTGAGGCGCGCTGAGGTTGGAGGCCCAGGATGCGCATTCACCCTGACTGCAGATTGCAAGCAGTGGCCTCTGGCTGGACCGCTCATCCGCCTTCCTCTCCCCTCACAGGTCTAGAGGCCTCTCGGCAGGGTCAACTCGCCTCCACTTCAGTGCCCCTGGTGCTGCGCCCTCCCCTCCCTGGCACCCAGCCTGGATCCCGAGGCCTCCCCCGCCCCGCAGCCCGCCTTCTTCCCCTCGTGATTCATTTAACAGCGGTACAGAAAGCCTGTTTACCTCTGCAGCCCCAGAGCGACTGAATCTGCGTAAAAAGCCCTAACGCCAGCGCCGACCAGTAGGGGGGGATTGTCCTATAGATTATTTCTCCTCCTGGCTTGTTTTCCAAGCAAGAGAGCTTGGTTGGAGAGGGGGTGGGGTGGCGTGTTGGTGCTGTTTTTTAAAACACCGTATTTGAAAGAGAAACAAAAGCCACACAAAAGCCGTTTAGGAAGTACCAAGGCTGTTTTTACATATAAAAAGCGCAGCGAATACCAAGGGAGCCCCCAGCAGTGATAAACTAAATGGTTGGCCGATTTCAACAATTAGCAGTTAATCGGTTATCTGCGTCTGCAAACAAGTTTTGAGGCTCTTAAGGACACCGAATTCCTGTTCCAGTGGACAGGCGTTGTGCCGGGATCTGTTGTGCACCCCCAATGCCCTCGGTTTCTCTTAACTGCGAACCCAACTCCTGCAAAAACACGCGATTCCCGGGTAGGAGAACAGACCTGAACCACAGAACATTCACTTAGGCAGCTGAGGAGCCTCCGCTTGCACTGCTCCTCTGGCCGGACGGAGCTTGTCTGTTCAGTTCCGATTTCTCCAAATGGTTAACCCCCATGATTTCGCAGACCTACGTTTGCACGTAGTAGGCCTCCAGCAAGGGTGGAGCGAATGACAGAAACCAAAAGTGAGGCTCAGCCTGAAGTGCAGCCTGCTGCGTGGCCTCGCCCTCGGAACCCCATGCTGGTGCCCGGAGCCCCCTGGCCGCCGCAGCGTGCGCACAGCTTCGCCCTGCGCAGGCCGGGGCGGGCGGGGGAGGCCGGGAGGCACGAAGCGCCTGGAGCCTGCACGATGATAAATATTGCGCAGACAGCCCATAAATAATTTGCATTATGTTCAGCTGACAACGCAGGGCGATTAATTTTAATAGCTACATATTTGCTTGGGCTGCTGCTTTCGTAGGCCCGGTAATGAAAGGCGAGAGGCCGTCCTGGCTCCGTGCTCACGGTCCCGGAAGGCAGCCAGGAGGTGCGGGAGGGCCTGACGCGGCGTCTCCTCCAGGCACCCCCTGGGGAGCCCCAGCTTCTGGGCCCCACTCTCGTCCATCGTGTCGTGTAGGGTTGGGGTGCGCGCGCCACTGGACCACCCCCCTAGGATCTCGAGCAACAGGAGCTACCATAATGACACTGAACATTTGTACGGGGAGAGCCACTTGTGGACAAGGAGACCCTCCCTGAAGCGATGCGCGCCACCCAAACCAAGTCTGGAGTGAACTTCGGAGAGGATTTCACGTTCCATTTTGGTGGGGGTGGGGGTAGGGTTGGGGGTGCTGGTGTTTAGCCGCCGCCAGTTGGCCTGTAGACCCCAGCGCAGCAGACTTTTCTGCCCTCCGTGCGAAGGGCAGAACAAAGCCTACCTGCCCACCCGCCCTCTCCGCGCGCGTCCTGAGTCCTGCTGTCCCGCGCCCCGCGGGAGGTCCCCCTCAAATGCTTCCCGAGCTCCTCGATTAAAAGCACCGCACACATAAAGGACGGAAGAAAGCTCTTAAGGACATGAAGGAGCTCTTAAAAGGAGGGGGCAGGGAGGGGAGCGCAGCGACGAAGGACGCGCCACGGCGGCCGCCACGGTCCCGTGGAGGCCGGGTGCGCGCGTATGGGTGTCTGTGTGTGCGTTACGGTGACAAAGCTCCGCCGCCGCCAGCAAGCTCCAGGCAGCCAGAGCACTGGTGGGGGAGGGGAGGTAGGGAGCCAACGCTCGCGTAGGTAGAGGGGAATTGAAGCTTCCCGGGAGAAAGAGTTAGTTCATGAGCTGTAGAAGGCCTCCTGGCTGGGCCAGGTGGAGCCTCTTGAAGCCACACCTGTGTATTTTCCATTTTGGAAAGGGGCAAGAGCATCGATCATTACCATATTTTAATTGCCTTTCGCAAAGGTCATCTCAATTATGGGCTGCGAGGAGGGTTGGCCCGGGCTCTGTAGCCCTTTAATATAATCTATGTGTGTGTGTGTGTCGCCGCTGAGACAATGCGCCCAGCTCTTATCGAAATGCCAATCCGAGGGTGACCGTGCGCGCCTGCGAGGCTGTCACGACGTGTTGGATCCACGCAGATAGACCAGGCTCCGTGCACAATAAAAGACGAGCAGGCGGAGAAGGGCCGCGCAGACCCACGGGTTTTCTTTTTAGAAACGGTGGTGCGAAGAGACTTGACAATAATAACACGCAGCAGGATTAAATCAGGGCGGGAATAAGAAAATTCATTTTCGTTTCTAGAACCGCGAACTGTGTTTAACCCATCCAATTCCCCAAGAGCTTTTTGTGCCCACGTGGAGTCCTGCTCAGGAACAAGTGCGGGGCAGAGCGGCTCAGGACTACCTGATAAGGTTATGAAACAGCTACCTGATTCTAATATTAATCTCTTCCTTTAATTCAGCATGGTTGTCAGTTACAGTGACATGGAATCCTTAATAATGTCTGTTTTCTGGGAAATGATACCCAGATAGTTGAAAAAGAGAAAGAAAATATTGCGTTTTTTTTTAACTTTTGAAAGTCTGCATTTCTTAGTTGTCATCGCTTGTAGAAACCCTTGAGGCAGAAGCCTATTTTAACTTCATCCAAGAGAGAAGAACAGTTCTTGGGGGGATCAGGGCTTCTTGAGAGATATTTTGGAGATTAAGGCGTAGAGATCAGTGAAGAGCTGTCTTCAGGGGTGGGCAGCAGCCACTCTGAACTTGACTTTCTCAAAAGAGCCTGGCATCTCTGAGCCACCATGCTGTTTCTGGGAGTCCTGCCTGGCAGAGTCAGGGGCTGGGGTCAGGAGTCTTGGAGAGTTGGATGGTTTTGTACTGGCTCTGCTTCCTGCCTGCCCCCACACCTGGCCTCCTGGCCTCACCAGCAGCCAGCTCTGCCCGGAGGAAGCCAGAGCCAGATGACTGGTCCAACCCCCGAGAGACTGCCTGGCTTTCTCCTCCCCTGTAATCAAAACCAGATGCACTTAAGCGCCTTTCATCAGAGGAAGCCCAAAGCCCTTTAACAGGCTTCAATAAAAGCCTTGCTAGGGCCTACCAGCCTGCTCAGTGTCAGGGCCCCTGTGCCCACTTTCCACCTGAGGAAACCTAGGACTGGAGTCAGGGTCTAGCTCCTCCCCTTGGGTGCCAGAGGCCAAGGACAGCTACCCAACCAAGGCCACCTCTCCAGGCAAGTAGGGTGCCAGGATCCTTGTCAGGTGTGTGGGTGCAGATCCCTATGACAGGAGGAAAGACACAGGTGGGAGGGAAGCCAGGAACTAGTGCCTAAATAAGGACAAGAAAAGTGGACTTGTGAGAAGAAACAGAAGGCCTAAGAAAGTAACGATGGGATGGAAGGGCAATGGTAATCAAGATATTCAGAGGGGTTCCATGGTAGTTGGACCATGCTGGCTGAGAGCCCCTATCCCATTGTATTGCAGTGTTTCTGTCTCCCCCATTAACCTACAAATTCCCTAAGCGCTATCTTATCTTTGTAAACCTGGTACAGGGCCTGGTACAAAATACATGATCAGACTGGAAGATCACAGGTATGGTAGAAAGCTCTGGAGCAGGACATATTTGGGCTTAAGATGGGAGCTCTGCTCCCACTGGCTGTATATCCTTTCTGAGCATCAGTTTTGTCATCTGTGAAATGGACATGAGAATGTCGCTATCACAAGACTGGGGAAAGATCAGAAGAAGTAATTGCATGTAAAGCACCAGGAAGTTATATTTTAATAAATGTTGTGCCTTGTTCCTGAAGGAGTGAGGATGGGTTTGGGCTGATATTTGAAATGTAGAAAGGAAATTTCCTGCAAGGCCTTAGCTGGGCACAGGTCTCACTGGCCTGGGATTTGGGTCAGAAGAGAGAATTGCTTCTAAAATGTGGTTCCAGTATCCCTGTGAATTGGAGCCATAGGATCCCACTGTCCAGTGGGGGCAGGCAGCCCCAAAGTTGTGAGCTGGGGAGCCGCACCAGCCTTTGAACTCAGGCTCTGCCAAAGGGTCAAGTCCCAGGCCCTGGGGCTCCCCTGTGCAGGGCTGACTTTCGGCTGAGCCCTGGTTGGTTGTGCACTGAGGGCTGGGCCACCCGAGATGAGTGGCTGGCAGATAATCTCAGTTGGTGCTGGCTTTCTGTGGTCAGGGGGAGAACTGTCCCCTCAACCTGACTTCTGCTCCTGTTCTGTGGCTGTATTTTATCGGTGACAAATTCATCCCTTGGCATTTGGCAGGATATAGAGGGATCTTGCCAGCTTCTCTTTGCTGCTAGTCCCATTTAGCTGCTCCCCACATCCCACACCCCACATACCGTGTGGCCTATTTTTCTCCACATTATAGGACCTGTTCTTTTCTTCTCCCTGGCTGCTCTGCTTGTTGGGGTGTGGGGGATAGGACCTGGGCTCCCCCTGCCCCTCCACATTATCCTTCACATTCCAGACATCTTGCAGCCCCTCTCTAAGTCTACCCTAAACGAAGCAGCTCCCCAGGAGGGCAGGCTGTGAGCTAGGGTCAGTGGGATGCCTGGGCAGCAGGGGCCTGTGAGTGCCTACCTCAGGGAAGGAGGAAATGGGGAGGGAGAAGCCTATAGCACTGCTGGGTGACTCTGTGGGTGTGGCCTAGCAAATGGGACTCAGTATTGTGAATGAATATGCAGGCATCCTGGGGTGACCCAGGTGGGATGGATGGGGTCAGGAAATGAAAACGTGGGATTTGGGGGGGAATTGGGAAGAAGATAAGATGATGTTCCTTTCATATTCCATCCTTCCCCATCCTTGACATGAGAACCTCCCAGAGGGGGAAAGAAAAATGTGAGGAGAGAAGAGAAGAGGTGGGAGAGCAAAGCTAGCTGGGTGGGAATGCCTGGTCCATCTTTTCTGCCCAGTGAACTGGCTCCCTTGTGCAGCCAATGTAAGTCAGGTGGCAACAACAAATAGGGTCCTTTCAACCAGGTCCTTTATGGAAATGTGAGATCAGATATGAGGAGGAGACCTGTCACTGTCCTATAGGGATTCCATAAAGAACAGGACATTATTCATGGAAGGTGGAGGATTTGGGTCATGACCAAAAATGCTCTCCTCTCCATACTTCTGTTGCTAATCCAGTTCACCTTCTTCCATGGATTTAGCAACATCTTATAAAACTGATTTTCTACTTACTATTGTGAAACTGAGGGTCATAGCATGTCAGCTGCAAGGGAGTGAGCTCAGAAGCAATTCAGTTCTGCTTATGGATTCTGTGGGTCTGGAATTTGGTGAAAAGACTCAACAGCTGGGGGTAGAATCACCTTGAGGCAGCTTCACCTACATGGGTACTTAGCTGTGTCCCTCAGCACAAACTAGGGGCTCTCCATGTAGCCGGGGCTTCCTCATAGTATAGTGGCTGAGGGGTGTAATAGGCCTTGAAGTTACACAGTGGCAGGCATCTTAGGGCTCCAAAAACCAGCATGACAGCAAACAAAATGAGAGCAGCATCACCTTTTCTGACCCACTCTCAGAAGTCATGAGGCGTCATTTCTACCATATCCTGCTGGTTACAAGCCCACTCAAATTCAAAGGAAAGGGACAGAGACCATACCTCTCATTGAGAGGAGTGTCAAAGAACTTGTGGCCATTGGAAAAAAGAAAGCAAGCCATGCTAGGCACTCTTGAGAGCTAAGCTTTATTAGCAATGGCTCTAAACAGAATAGTCTGTGTTACAATAGGAGTTTGTACCTCAAGAGGCCACATAATTTATATGGGGGTGGGCAGAGAGCTAAAATTAGGCTGGGGTAACAGAGCCATACAGCAAATATGGATTTTATGAAAAATAGATGATATCAAAGGACAGCGCTCTGTGAACTTGTGAGGTGAGGGAAGGGGATGAGGAAGAATCAGGTGTTGGGATCAGATGGGCTTAGGCCCTTCAGTTGAAGGGGAAAGCAGGTAGGGAACAGGACTGGCAATCTGGCTGCCATTATCCTCCTGCCATCTTGGGGGGGGGGGGATCCATTGTAACACTTCATTGCTTCAGGCAACATTATTTTCACTATGTACTTACCAATCACTTTTTTTTTGCAACATATGGATATCTTCATGTGGGTACAAAGCTGGAGATGTAGTTATTGTATTTCCTAAAGTAAGTGTGGGAAAAATAATGTATTACTCTAACAATAAATTAATACTTAATATTTGTCCACTACCCCCAGGTATGGTTTGAAATACCCAGCGTGGATAGTGTTGCAACTGAAAGGAGCTGGGTACATCTATAGGGCCCCAGGTTCCCATTATCCTTGCCTCTAACCCCTGAATGAAGAGTTTGACTTCTAATTTCATGCTAGGGGTTTCACAGGCAACATAATTGTATTTGCCTCTGCCTTTGATCTGCTATTTGATCTGCTATTTCATTGTGGCTCGACTAGGAGACAGAGATAGAAACGTGGTGGAAAAACATGATTTTGTTTTGCTTTGGAATTGGCAGTTATTATTTTCTCTGGCTCCCTCAACGTGACACACCTTCCCTAAATCTGAAATCTAATCATTTTCCCGTTTTTGAAAATCCAAAAGGCATGTGCACCCTCTGGCCTGCTTTCCTTCTGCTCATGAAGATTTAATTTTCAGCAAAGGCTTTGGGGCATGATGTTCATGTTTTAGATCTCAATGAAAATAAAGTCCCAGAGTTAGTGGAGAATTCCAGGATGAATTCCAGGATGAACTCTGACCCTCCTTGCCTCTTTCCTGACCTCACCTTGATTTCCTTGGATGAACCTGGCTCACCCCAGCCTCCCTTCAGGTGATTAGAGGCTGTGGGGCTGGCTACTTCAATGCTAGAAACCAAAGAAACTCAGATTCAACAGGAACCTCATGGGTCAGAACTAAGCAACTTTCAGGGTAGTCCCTGAAGTAAGCTTGCTTCTCTGGCATCAGGCTGTGCAGTTTGTGCACTGCGTGAAAGTCCCCTGCCAAGACAGGGAATGAGGGCTGGAATTCAGGCCCATGGGCACCTTTCAACAATTCTTAGAAAGTTACTAAGTAGGCTGTTCTCAGGGTAGAGGAGAAACAGATTCTCACTCTGATCAAGAGAAAAGATGGTGACACAGGGCAGGATATAGGGGTCAAAAGGGCATCTTGGGAGCAGAGTGGGCTAGCCGGCTGCAGACCAAGCCAGCACTGACCCAGCAGGTTGGAGCAGTAGGCCCATTTACTTTGTTTTGTCACCTCTCATCTGTAGGGTCCAGTGTTCATAAATTACTGGGTCCTTCCTAGGCTCTATTTAGAGTTAAAAAACAGCAGTGTCACCCTATTTATGTGTCTTGTTTAGCCAGCACCGTGGGATTTTTTTGTGGGGGGGGGGCGGGTATGCTTTCTTTGGTTTTGAATGTGAAGCCCTTAAGGGACGTTAACTGCAGGCCTTTATGTACTGGATGTAGCATTTGAGTGTAAGACCCTAACAGGTGGTGCAATAGAGTTTGACATCCTAAAAGTTACTTGTGAACTAAAATTCACACTAATGTGTAATGGATGAAGATAATTTACACTTAAAAGTGGAGGATCATCTGGAGAAAGCAATCTGAATCAAAATTAACTCCAAAGAGGGACTTTTCTGGTGTTAGCAATAGGCTGGTAGGGCAAGCCTTTGGAAGCCTTCTAAATAAGCCCTGTAAAGCTTACGCTTGTTCATTTCTATAGTAGACAGATGGTATTGGTATTCAGAATTCTATTAATACTTGGAAAAGTATTTTCATAGTAAATCCATAAATGGTGTCTCTCCTGAGAAGGGCAAATTCAGATGACTTGCTCTTCCCTTATAACCAGGATAATGTATAGGCCAGGAGCCCCAAATCCATTCAGCTCCTTCCCTGTTTCTTTCCACACTTTGGATAATGAGTTGGGTATGTTAAAGGAAGATAGTTTCAAAGGACATTAGTTACAACATTGTGACTGTTTGGGAGTTCTCAGACTTTCATTCTTCTATTTTTCACAAAGGAATATTTGCCCAAAGTTTATAAGCCAAATAGTATGTAAAGGCTTGGTGTAAAAAAGCAGGTCCCTGTGAGTAACCCCTTTCCTTCTTCTGCCTGTTTCTTCTGGTAGATTCCATCATATTTCTAAGTAATTTTAGATGTGACTTTCTCTTAAATAATCCATTGTAACTATCATCTCTTGGCCACCTAGTACAATGGAGGAGGATTTTTGTTTTCTGATCATACTTCCCCTCCCCTCTTATCACAATAGAGCTATAATCATAATTTCTTATTAAGTTCATATCCAGTGTTTACTTTGTGACCACATGTATTTTTTTTTTTTTTAATTGCTGAGGCAAATGAGCTTCAGGGATTGCATTTCCTTTGTTGTAGGATTTTCTCCCCCTGGAGTTAATAATTGCCTCATTTTTTTATTTGCTTAATTTTCTTTGACCTATGACTAATTTTCCCACACTCTCCAACCTGTGTACAGATCATCTTGGGACAGTTTTCTGCACGTTCATCTTGTAGAGACCATCTGCAAATAGGCTGATCTTTTGTTTTGTGTGTGTGTTTGTTAATTCCCATTTTCTTGAAGTCTGAAGCCTTTTTAGAAGTTTCTAATCCTCCATTTAGTTTTTATTTTCTACTACTTTTCTTTTTATGAAGTGTAGTGGGAGTTCTACTGATTCCACATGGGGGTATTGTGTTTTGATGGAAAATTGCATCTCTACCACCCAGCTAATGTCAGGAGCTGAGAAGTAGATCCAAAGTTTTTGATTCTTGGAATTTTGCTTAGTTTAAATAAACTTTCCCCAATTTTCCCAAACATCAGTCTTTCAAAAGTGATGGCTGTTACTCCCTGGAACCCTGAACTGCCTAGTGTTAGTAAATTTTTATCCTCCCTTCTCAGAACTGGTTCTACATTTTTAGAAGTAAAGGTTATTTTTTACATAATTAATTGGCCCTTCCCCAGGCCATTTACTGCAGGTCGCATGCTCTTTGTTTACCTTCATTTCAAGTTGCCTTTTATTTGTGTTTAGTTACAAGAGTGCCTTCCCACCTAGATGGTAGATTACTTGAAGGCCAGGGATGCCTTTAAAAAAAATTCACTTCTGTACTTTTGGATTCCCTTAGAATCTAACACAATGCCTTGCCCTTAGTAAGCTCTCCATAAACGGGTGTCAAAAAGTGGAGAGAGTGACAGTCTTCTCCAATCAAGATTCCTTAAAGTGAGGTAACTTTCCAGCCCTCTCTTGCCCTGAAAGCGACTTAGAAATTCCTGGAATGGTGGGGAAGGGCTGTTTGTAGGCCTTGCCCCCCGGGAACTCCCTCCGTGGGTTGCAGTCGGGGACGACTACCCAAGTTCCGGGGCGCATGGACGGGCGGCTGTGCGAGGAAGCGGAGAGAACGCGCTGACTGCTGCAGGAGTCTGGGAACAGGAGGTCCTTTCTCGTTATTAAAAAACGCGCGGGTGATGCAGCGAGGGGCGACTACAGGCCGCGCCTAACCAGGAGCGGCCGCCTCGGGCTAGGGGTCCGCTGTGACCCGCTACACGGAGGGGCTCCGATGGGAGCTGACGCGGCGCCCCGCACGTCCCCCAGCAGCCTGGGAACACCCACGCGGCCGCCTCGGCCCTGCGGTCCCACTGCCGGGGGCAGCGCCGCGGGTACTAAGATGGCGGCCGGCGTGCAGGCTCGCGGGCCGTCAGTGCCCGGGGGAGAGGCAGGCAGCATCCCCTCGGGAGCCTGTGCGTGAGGCTCTGTTCCCCCAGGGAGGAGGCCGCCCCTCCTTGGCTCACAGGGGCCCCTGAGGACCGGGTCCAGAGACTTCCCCAGACAGGCTGGCTCCCTGCCAGGTGCCCTACCTGGACGGGCCACAAAGGGTATTTTATCACCCAACTCTTCCAGACTGCCGTTAGGAGGAGGTACGGATAGGCCCTGGATGAGATAAGGACTTCAGGGAGGATGTATGCGGGACTAGACATGATAGACAGAGGCCCCAAGTGGGTACCACTGGGTGCAGGCCTCACACCCAAACCATTTCTTCCAGCCTCGGCAGCTCAGCCAGTAAGCCCTGAACATCTTTGGCGCCCAATTACACAGCACCGGGACCCTGGAGAGGGGATCCTGCTCAGTCAAGACCCAGAGCCCAGCGCTCTGGAAATCAGGAATATCTTGGAGAGTCTGGTACATCTGGTTGTGAAATCCACCACATTATCTAATAAAGGCTACAGAACGTGTGCCACTAGTCACATTTGCTGACATCGGTATGCGCACTGTGTACTGTCTTCCTCCTAGGACACTCCAAAACCTGAGGTCCAATTTACCAGAAATGGCATTGATGAATGCGGTGCATTCTGAGTGATCTTGCCTCCGGCTCAGGTTGGGAGGTCAGAAGGGCCCCCCTAGGGAGCAGCTGGTGCAGGTAGAATCACAATGGCAGGAACAGAGAAGTACCCGGAAAAGCTTCCCAGTGCCCTTTGTAAACTGCAGGCTGACACCTCCCACTGGTTCAAGGTTCCATCCAAAGTTTGCATGTTGCTTATCAGCTCAGCATGAGAGACTGAAATGTGAACTTTTTTTTTTGTCTTTGGTGAAATAGTCATTCTGCATAATGTTTGCACCGGCTTGTTATTCTTATGGAGAACACTTCCTCCACCCACCCCGGCAGCAGTCACACCAGCCTTTCCTTCCTTTTGTGGCCACTCTTAATTACCTCTCCCTTGCCCCAGTTTAGGCAGCCCCCTGTGCTTTTTTCAAGTACAGTCGTAAACCCAAGAATGAACCTATTCCTCCCTAGTCCTGATCTTCCTTTAGTGGGCCTGGAACCTGGCAGGCCCTCCTGGCTCCCCAGCTGATTAGGGTCAAGGATTCTGCTTTCGTTTATGTGTGTTTCTCCCCTCTGAACACTTTGTTGGTACTTGTCATACAGACTGCTTCACCAAAAAGTAAATTGTATTCAAGAAAAAAGTTCATTGTGGCCCTTTGGAGCCAGGTCTCCACAAGCTGGGGTTCATCCTCCCACTGAGCCAACCATCACATTTCTGAACCGTAGCCACCACCAACGGGTTATCGCTGACCTTGCACCTACCTAATTTCTATAGTAGACCCTGCTCGGGTAACCAGGGTGGATCCACCTCTAGCCCTGTCCGGCCTCATGCCCCTTCCCAGAGACGCAGTAACCATAAACTGCCCGACAGGCGGCCGGCCGAGCTGGTTCAGTGACGACTCCCTGGAGACTTGCCTCGAGCGGCAGGCCCCATCTGCAGTGCAGCTGAACGAGTTAAGCTGCCCCGAGCGTGAGCGGCCCTAGGTGGGGCCTGAGCGGGAAAGAACCAGCGGGAGCCCCAGGCAGCCTAGGCTTCAGGATCCTCCACCCCAACCCCGTTACAGAACTGGGTGGACCTGACTCCCTGCTGCGTGGGAGGCAGCCTCGGAGAGGGGCCCAGTGTGAGACTGCGCTGGGAACCTTGGAGTCGCAGAGGGGACGCTCCCTCAAGGGCTCCCCGAGACCAGAAGGCGCTTTTGCGCCGAACTAGTAACGAAGAGCTGCAGCACCCGACCCCGTAGGCTCCTGCGGCCAAGAGAAGCCCACGATTAAGGCGGGCAAGGGAGGCGCGGCTCTCCGTTCAGCCCCTGGCGCGCTTAGATTATGCGCCACCTCCAGTACAAGTCCACCCCTGCACTCCGCCCTCGGGTGCCAGGGCGGAACCTGGGCTGCGCAGGCCACAACCAGGATATCGCCGGGCTCAGCCCCGCACGACCCCGCCTCAGCCTTAAAACGGCCGCGTGCTGCTGGGGCAGACTAGGAGCGGCCACGACTCTCAGATCTTTAATTACGCCCCTACCCTTCCCCCCACCTTATTGTCGGCTTCCAGTCCTTTAATCAATTTCACGATATTAAATATTAATTTCCCGCCAGCCAGGCTTTCTCGGAGGGGGAAGGGACGGGCAGGACAGCTCCGAAGAAGGGCTGGCTTTGTAGGGTGTGACCTGGGTAACAGGGCGCGAAGGACTCCTAAGTCACCTACGCCGGGAACTCGGAGCCACCGGATCTACGCTTTGCGGCTGGGGAACTTGGAGTGAACGCCGGGGTGCAGGCTTCCGGGAGGGGCAGCTAGGTGTGCGAAGAGTCCCAGTGCCCCGGGGGACCACCTCTTGGTCCGCACTCCCCCACCCTGCCCCCAGCCCAGAGTCAGCCTCACGCGGGCTCGCGGCGCGCAGCGATGATGGATCGCGCCGGGCGGGGGTGATTTGGTGTTGATCGCACATTATCACTGGCAGGTTGGACTGGTTGCTGATGGACGACTTCTAGCGGCGGCGGCAGCAGCGTCTTCAGACACCGCACGGGGACTCGCTCTGCGAGGGTCTCTGTTTTACCCCAACGACCCCCGCCCCGCTTTCCGACGTCAAGAGAACCTGAGAGTCCGAGAAGGGTCCTGCCGCACCCACGGCCGCCCTCCCCCGGCCGGGTCCTGCTGTGGGTCGCAGACGGGCCGAAGGGAGCCAGGACGCCTCTCCCACTTCCTCCCATTCCTCCTTCCCGTGCAGCCGGCTCCCCCCCTTCCTTCCTGCTTCCCCATCTAAACCGGGAGGGCCTGGGTCACTCGCCGGTGGCTTCCCCGCTGTCGGGTCCAGGCCGCGGGGGCGGGAGACGAGTTCCCCCGCCCCTCTCCCGAGGCTCGCAGGACCGTGGCGCTGCGGTGCACCCCTCCTCGCCTCTTTCTCTAAAGTGCCTGCAGATACAAAAGCGGTTTCGTAATGCCTTCCGTCTGCGAGAGCCGGAGGACCTTGGCTGACCTTTCGGAAACTGATTGCAACTGCCTGTTAACAGCCCGTACTGACCGCACCGAGCGGAGCACAATCATTTAAGTGACAGACGGCGAGGTGGCCTCGGCTCAGTCGAGCGGCCTGGTTAAGCCCGCCCCGCCCCTCCCCCCAAGCACCCCCCCTCCAGCCCCTGGCTCACTGCGGGCTGTGGCGGGCGCTCGGGCGGGTGGGGAGGGCGCGTCGCGCGCGCGTGTGTGTGAATGTGTGTGTGTGCCCGCGATTACCGGCCGACGGGTTAACCCTTTCGCCTAGCGGCCGGCCCCTTTGAGGCCGGACGCTGCAGGCTTAATCTGCCATCTTCAAAAGAGGAATAAAAGGGCCGCCTCCGCCGACTTTCCCTAATGGATAAACTGTCTTCTCTCGGCGTGACCGGGGCTGCGTCCCTGCTGCTGCCGGGGAAAGATCCCGACCCTCGGCTCTTCCGGCACGTCCCCGGGTCCCCTTCTTGCACCCCCTCCCTTCCCCTCACAGACACCGCCACAGGGAACAGCACGGGGATAGCGAGGGGTCCAAAGGCTCCGAGAGACTTGCGGCGCAGTGGACGTGGGTGTTTTGTGTTTTGGAAACTGGAGAAAGGTGGGGGGGGTGGGCCCACACGGAGAAGGCGAGGTGGGGGAGGGGAGGCTGGTGACAGGGCACCTCGGGCTGCGCTCGCTCCCTCTCTCGGGAGAGATCGCCAGCTGCTCTCCAACAGGCAGCGCCCTGAAATCTATTTAAAGAGAGGGAAAGGGGAGGAGAACAAAGGGGGAGGAGGGGGCGGCGAGCGGAGCCTGGGCGAGAGCGAGCGAGCTGGGAGGATCCGCCGCTCCGCGGGCACATCAAGCGCTCACATCTGCACACTCCGCGATCGATGGGGAGAATGGATAATATTTGTCAGCTGCAGACCTTTCTCTTCCCGGTTCCCGGGGAGGGGAGGGGGCGAGGGAGGGGGAGGGGCAGGCAGACCAGGCGAGAGAGGCCGCCTCAAGGACAGCGCGCTTCCCGCTGCAGCCACACGGAAACCCAAAGCCATGAAAGATTTTTCTCTTATTATCATTATTAATTATTTCTTATTATTCCACAGCAGCCAGAGAACGCTCGGCAGCGCCCCTCCCCCACTCTTCCGCCGCCTCCCTTTGTTGATTCTCAGCTGCGAGCGCGGCGGGCCCGAGCCGCTGCCGCCGCCGCCACGGAGCACGATCTGCTCTTGCGCCCTCGGTCGCAGCTGCGGCCCAGGAAGCCCGAGCTGCGTCCCCGCCCCGCGCCCCCCACAGCGCAGCAGCTCCCCCCTCCCCCCCTCCCTGCCGCCAGCCATGAGGCCAGCCCAGTCTCTTCGCTGCTTCTCGTTGCGGCTCCGCGTCCCCATCGCGGAGCAGAGGCGCTAGCTGCTGCTGCCCCGAGCCTCCGGCTACGCGGGGGCTTAGCAACCAATGATGGAATAGCCTCAGGACTGTTTTGCTCTTCTGTCTTTTCAAGAGAGGCTGGAAATCTGGATTTGTATGTGCCATTCCCCAAATTTAAAATGTTGGCAAGCAATTAAAAATTTCAAAACCATCATGCTGCCCAGAAACCTTCAAAAATATATTTTCAGGACATATCTGGTCTGAAGAGAGGTGTTCAATGTCTGGCACGGGTAGTAGGTAATGGGTAGACAGAAGAGGTCCAAACATTTGCAAGGATCCTGTCACCCAGTCCCTGGGCCCTACCCTGAAGCTGGGTATAATTCATGTTTGAAAACAGCCTGACTGCTTAGAGCTCTTGTATGCCTGCCCAGGGAACAGAGAGCTCTGGGGTATGGCCGACACTGTGTCCTTGTGTGTGGACGGAATATACTGCCCACCGGGATCTGAATGCAAAAACAGCTGACAGCTCTTTTTTTTTTTAAGTACTTTTTGCTCTTTATTGGCTGTCTTTTTTTTTTCATTTCCTTACGCTCCACTAATAAAAATGCATTTGGCAAAATCATCCAGAGGAAACACTGTCTTTATGTAAAACTGTTTTTCTTTCCCTTTCACTTGATATTTCCAAAATTATCTTATCCATAATGTATTAAAGTAATACTCAAAAATGGAACAATACTGCACCTTTAAGAAAGTATTATTTTTCCTGAGGTCCTATCAAGGTAAATTTCATCAGTATTCAAAGAATGAGCAAAGCACTTCACCAATTTATTTCAATAAAAGAAGACTTAGCTGAAAGGAGTATAAATGATGAGAACTTGCTTTAAACTGATTTATTCCCTGCAGCAATAAAAGGAATGTTTCTTCACTCAGCTGTTTAATATGCAAATATGCAGAACATGCAGCTCCTGACAGCACGGCATTAATAAGACCTTGCAGTGAGCAGAGCGCCCGATATTTCATTCTGATGAAAATACATGATGATGGTTTTGGACTGTAGACTTTTAGAGTTGGAACAATGTGCTTTCCCGGTGATGAAACCCCACTAGTCACTGGGTGGGGGGAAAGCTTTTCAGATAAGCGATCAGATTTCTGCAACATGAAGTCCCAGAGTAAAGGAAACGGTCAACACTGAAGGCTGAGGATAGCGCGTGCACCTAAGGCCCAAATGACAAGATGTAACAGGGAGGGGGCAGTGACAGAAGGGGCAAAGGGCCGGCACTGACTCCTTCTGGGGAGGGAGGCGTTAATTTTTTATGTTTTGTTTTGGACTGTGTGGGATTGTCCTGCTCGATCCTGTGTCTGATGCTAGTTTTATACCCACATAGAAGAACGCAGCAAGCTAAATAAAGAAGACCAGGGCTCAGGAATTCGAAGCCCTGGGGGGGGGGGGGGTTCTTGGTCATTACTGCCCTTGACTGGATTGTAGAACAGTGATTTCTGCATGACTCTCAGACACTTAGAAAACAAGCACGGTGAAGAAGCTGGAAAATACTCCTTCCCTAGCTCCTTTTGTGCATTTTCTCTTTCCATTAAAATCTTGGATTGATGTTAATAATCATGGATGGATCACGAAGCCTTCTAAAGATTCTTGTCTTCTTTACAACTTGTTATGCTTTTCCAAATTTTCTATATTGAGTACACCCTATAGATGACCAGAAAAATATGTTTTTTAAAATGCAATTTAGTATATGTTTTAAAAGGAATATATATGGGCTAGTGCCCAGGGACATAGAAGATAGTAGGCACTAGGATGGGTCCCCACCTCCCAGAACCTTGGAAATCTCCATAAACTCCCTGTGCTTGCTCTCAAAATAAATATTTGTTAAATGGTTAAGTAAATTACTAGTTGTAAGTACTTAGAACAGTGCCTGGAACACGGCAAGCACCATAAAAATACTTGTTAAATAAATAACCAATAAGTCAGATTAAATATTTAAAGTATTTTAGTCTGCAGAGATGAGTTTTCTGTAAATATTATTTATTTAACTGGATAAAGAAAGAATACAAAAATGCTGGGGCTTTTTTCCCTTTTAATACTAAGCTTACTACACTGTATGGTTCTTTTCAAAAGTACTACTCCAGCTTAGAGAAACTTTGACTAAAATCCCAGCTCCTACACTTGACTCTGTGGGATCTAGGACAACTCACTCACCTCCAGAGACCCTCTTTCTCCATCTGTGAAATAAATACATATAGTAGTAATCATACTTATTTTGGTGAGTGTTCTGAGGATTCAATGCAATCATCTGTGTAAATATTCCGCATTGTGCCTTGCCTCGAGTGGAGGCTCAAGCTTACCATTTATTGAGCACCTACTATATACTAAATGCTTTCCACATGTTAATGCTAATCTTTATGACAACTCTTCAAGGTAAGCACTTAAGTTTCACCGAGGGTATATAAACTAAGGGTAGATGACTTGAACAAGGCCACACAGCTTGGTCTTGAACCTCGGTCTATCTGCCACCAAATCCTACTGTCTTTACCCTAGTTCTGCTCTTTCTTCCTAACCAAAAGAATAAAAATAAACCACCAGATACACTGATGCTTCAAAAATATATGGCAAGAGTAAGTTTCCATTCATTTACCTTGGTTTTCAGTTACAATTCATCTTCAGAGAGTCTCCCTTTATTATTTTTTAATGAAGTGTTTAAAGCAAGGAAGCTTATGAGGCAAAAGGCAGGAAGTTCAAGCCAGGTGACACACAGGAGGGATCCTAGTGCTTAGGAGATAAGAAGAGTGACTAGTAAGTTCTCGGTGGCTGCACTGTTCTTTGAAAAGCTCGATCATACCTGTAATTTGTACGACTGTCTTCAATTCGAGACAGTTTGAGAATAAGACATAAGCGGACTTGTTCTTCAAATTTGTGATGGTCCCTCTTTCAGAAAAAATGAACCTGTTGAACAGCAGTTGGGTGGGAGGCACCTGCCCCCTTTCAGACATGCCCCCTGCCTCTTCCTCTCTCTGCTGTTGTGTTCTCGTCATCCAAACAAAAAAATAACTCTCTGTGCCAAAGGAAAGAGGGCTGTTTGATTTTATCTCCAAACATTTCAATTATAAATCAATCATTTAACAGAATTCAATGAAGTCTGCAAAATTTCCCTTTGAATCAGCTCCCATCGAGAATCCAAGAAGTCTTGAGGGCAAAGTTTCAAGTGGTCTCTTGCAGGTTTTAGTAAACTTCTCCAAGCTAGTACTTTCCATGTTTCTGATTTTATGTGCTCAGTAATACGCCCTCATAACTCAAATGGGATGAACCAATTAAACATTTCCCTGTAGTCTTTAAAATAGCTGCTCTTGGCATGTTTTTTGCATGGCACAAACCTCTGCGGGAGGATACGATAGAAATCTTGCACTATTTAAATATAGAATTGGGACATCAAAGAAAGGGTTGTATTGAAATAACATGGATAATTAAGGAAGTGGAGAACGGTAATAACTGATTTACATAAAATGCTAATGAGTCTCTTGACTTGTTTGGCAATTTGCACTTTAGGCTTGGTTACTGTGGCTCCAAATTTATGATCTAATTTTTATTTTAATATTTTCTTTTAGCAAGTCGTAAGCAACAGTAATGGGTGCCTGCCAATGTCTAAATTCTGCCCCCTTCATCCACCCAGAAACTTTTTTTCCAAGTCCAGCACACGGGCTTGGAGATGCAACTGGTCCAGAGTTTGCTGGACACCCGGCTTTAGTTGGGTTTCTTCTTATGTTATGGTGATGGTGTTGTGACGGGTGATCAACGGTGTTGCGAATACACACAGTTGGCCAAGCTAGCTGGGTTAGAAAACTTGGAAACCAAACGTAGTATTAAAGAGCCTTGTACAGCCTGTTCCTTGCTATGCAGAGGGAGAGACTAGGATAAGGCACCCTCAGCTCTAGGTTAGCACTCATTTCACACCATTCCCTGGTGCCTTTCGCTTCTGAGAAGAAATTATATGCTCTGAAAATTCCTGGTTTATTGTACTCTTCTACTGATCTCGCCTCTCAGGGCCACAGCCTCCCGTGAATACGAATGAGGATCTGGGCTGTTCCTTCAGGACACGTCTGCACGGTGACCTTCAGCGTACCCTATTTCTCTCCGAGCCCTCTAAGCATGATCCATTACTTTCTCAGGCCATTCCCCCTTCACCCCATTGATGGGTTTCAAAGCTACTTAAATTTCCAAGTCCTGACGTGCTCGGCAGTGACCAGGGCTCTGCCTTGCTCTCTTATGGATTGCACAAGGTCACCGCTGGGGAGAGGAAGGAGGCAGGCAGAGCATTTATCAGGATGTATTGCTTTACTTTTTCTATCCATCACCAAGGCGATGATTCTATTTTAGTGAAAATCCATTGAACTCCGATCAAGTCAGATGGCTGTTATCATTGGAAACTCAAGAGCTGTCAAGCCATAATCGGTACAAATGCCGGACCCTGAAACGGGGGGCTCCGGGCCAGGGATGGCCTACTGGGGTCATTCTTGTTCTTGAAATTTCATCTGGTCATTTTATTTTAAATATCTTTTCAGCTGTTTTGTTTGCAAGTGATAAAATCTGGTTGTGCAAGGTGGGATCAATGGATTACAGACAATTTAGGTGTAGTTTGGAGGCACAATGGTTTCTCTTGCCATGCTACATTGACGGCTGTGGTCCTGACACCCCACCCATCAGAATTCCAGCACACAGCTGAGGGATCACAGAAACCTGAACATGCGGAATGCACACACACATTCCTATCTTAGTCAGAATCACCAAACTTCACACTATTTCGTGTTCTCTTCAATATGTACATTTTCTGACCCCCACACTTGGCTATAGAATACAATGTTTACAGGTACTTTGGCCTCTCTAGCTGCATTTTTATGATAAATACCTGTTCACCTTTGCACGCATATGGGAAAATTTTAGTTTACAGTTATCACCTTGAACATGGGGGGGGTGGAGGGGATGGGGAGAAAGAAAAAGAAATTCCGAAGCTCCCTGAAAAATTCTTTCCGGTTTGTCTTCTGGTTATGGATTTAATTAAGTCTGACATATGAATAAAATCACTTAAACATATTTGCTGCGCCTCTGGTATTCTAAACTTTTACTAAAGGAGCAGTTGTGAAATAGGGTGACAGAATAGTTTTTCATCAAGATCTTGGAGCTCAAAGTGACACTTAACTCCTCACTGTCCAAAATCTAATTCTTCTCCTTGGAGACTGTCAATGATCACATTTCTTCCACTGCCAGGGCTAAAGGCCAGTCCCTGCTGGGGTGGCCTGGGATGGAATGAAGTCAGGCACCCAAAAGCTTAGTGTCTCTGTGGGCTCATCTCACCATGTTTTGAAATGTAAAGTTATCTTTCCAGTATTTTCGATTTTACAGTCCATACATTTATCCCTTTTTATTAGGACTGTAATTGAACATTGACTATGCATTCTTAAATACATTCCCATTCTAAATAATAGCAACCACATTACAGGCAGTTACTTATCTGTCACTTACACTATGAACTAGACTTTTGCCAAGTGCTTTACATATGTTGTCTCATTTAAGTCTTAAAACCACCTCCAAATGAGGTAGAGACATCTCCACTTACAGATGAGGAAACCAGGGATCAGAGAGCACCAGTGATTAACCAGACTATCACATGATTTAAATGGGGCAGATGCTGGGGAATAATGCTGACGCCCACCTTAGAGAGCTGTATTAAATATGCTAAATGTGGAAAGTATCTGTATTCCTTTCCTAGGGTCTCCAACTAGGTGGCTTAAAAGAGCGCAGATTTATTCCCTCAGACTTCATGAGGCCATATATCTGAGCTCAAGGTGTCAACAGAGTTGGCCCGCTGGGTGCTCTGAGAAGCAACCCCGTGCCTCTCTGCCGGCTTCCACTGGTGGCGGGTGAGCCTTGGGGTTCCTTGACTTGCAGATGCAGCCCTCCGATCTCTGCCTCCATCTTTATATAACTCTCTTCTCACTGTGCATCCATTTCTGTCTCAATATGAGGACACTCTCTTGGACAGGGCCCACCCTGACTCAGTATCTGGTTACAACTGTAAAGATCCTATTTGCAGATAAAGGTGAATTCTGAGGTTCCGGATAGTCATGAACTGGGGGTGGGGAGGTGGGGACATTATTCAATGGAGTACAGCATCCATCTGGACCCCAAACCTGAGTCTGTGGGGCTCTGAAGCACTTGTCCCTAACCACCATACTATACTCCACAGTAAGGGTGACACAATTTCCAGTCACAGGCCTCGGATTGTTCCATGAGTTTCTCAGAGATCAGATCCCATGGTGGACACAGGGCAAGGTCCCAGTGCTGCATGCTGCGTTGTGATCGTCACTGTGGCTTTTCTGCACATTCCCAGGATAAACTAGCATTGCGGAAAGCTTGGAAAGGTGCTTCTTTCCTAAACCGTGGGAGAGTCAGAAGAGGCAGATGCACAGAAAAACACCCCAGGATGTAACCCTGGGTGAAGAATGGCTGGCTACTCATCACAAGCTCCCTGGCCTTCCTAAATCCTGGTGGGCCTGACTGGTTAGACTCAGACCCCTGGTGGAAGAGAACGGGAGTTAGGGGTGCACGAGAGATCAGCTGCACTCCACTGACATCAAAGATGGAGTTAGCGGATGCAACTGAGAGCAGGGATGGCTTGTTCTTGGCCACCATGCATTCCCCCTTGCTTCTGTCAGAGGGAAAAGAAAATGCCAAATAACTGCTCGACATTATTGGTGGGGGAGGATGCAGGGAATAAATGCAACCTTTGTCAGAGGATTTGTTAAAATAATACAATTCTGCTGATAAAAAAGTGGTACATGCCTAAGAAAGAAGTGTAATATGGAGAGAAACTTTATTTTTCCATGTCCATAAACAAAACTGTATGAGAGATTATTTTGAATAAAAAAGTCTGCTGAGCCACTGAAATAATCAAAATGGGTGTCATCTAAGTTATGCAGGATGCCTGGATGCAAATACCAGAGGGGAAACATATGGAAGGAACTAAAATCAACTGTCCTGTAAATAATATCTAGTTTTTAGCTCAAATTTGCAATAATTCTAAGGCTTTTGCAATGGGAACAAATGATGTACTTGTGCTGGATATTTCAGACTGCCTCATTTGGTCCTTTTTCACCCTCTGCCAGGTCAGTTCTTGGCACTCTGACATTTAGGACCTGATGATTCTTTGTGGTGGGGGCTGCCCTGTGCCTCGTAGGAAGCTGAGCAGCATCCCTGGCCTTGACCCACTTGATACCAGTAGCATCTCCACCTCCCAGTTGTGTAAACCAAAACATGTCTCATACATGGTGAAATGTCCCCTGAGGGGTCACACTGCCCCTGGATTCCATTATTCCAGCTGGAGAAGTCAGAATGTTTAAAATGACCTTTCCAGGACTCCCTTGCAGCTACATTCTAGACACAAATCTATCCCACCAATTGCTAGGTGCTGTCACATGACATGTGGATGTAGAAGTGCGAGAAGGGCCATATTCCTGCTTCCAGGGGGCTTTCCTCCCAGCAAGGACATGTGTAAATACACTTTCCATCTTCCTGTTCCGGTGCCCAGTCCCCAGCTTCCCGTGTGGTGGAGATGGGGCCACAGCTGTGGAGGTGGCTTTGGCTTATTCATCTGGTTTCGCTCTAGTCATGGCATCAGTGGTAGGATCCCTGGATGTGACCTCTCTATTATTTAGGGAGCTGCTCCTGGAGAAGACCAACCTCAAAGCCACTTCTTCAACTCTTACAACAATTCTGTAAGCACCAAATTGCCTTTGTTAAATCCTCTCCTGTTTAAAATACATAGAAGGGTTCCCTTTTCCTACATCATACCTGACCAAGATAACCCATTCAGGAGTTTGATCAAGTGACCATCATGTGTCTCATCAGGATGACCCAGACCTGCTCTGAAGATGCCTTGCACACACTGATCACTCCACTAGGAATGCACTTCCTTCCTCTCTTCCCCACCTGCTCAGCTCCCCAGAGCGGTCTACCAACTAATGCCCACTTAGATTCCAGGGCCCACCTTATGCATCGTCTTCTCTGTGGTCAAGTCCCCCCTACCACACTGCTTCCTCCTCATCTCCTACACCTTCACCCACACTTGCCAAAGATAACCCCTCCTTTCTCTCTCCTACCTCTCTTGGGACTGTGCTCTTGCTCTTATCACACTAGATGTTCCAATTGCGTGTTCATGTGCCTTGTCCTAACTTAAAGCATAGCATCCTAACTCATTCTTAAGCCCCCAGGGCCTAGCTCAGGGATAGAATATAATGAGTGGTGGTTGAAGGATAAATGGATAAATAAATACATGGAGGGAACCTGGATAGCATTCCTGTCTACCTAGTGCCATCTTATCCCGTGGTTCCTGCCTTGAAGTTCTTATAGAATACCAAGGGAGTCAAGCTTACAGGGGAAAGATATGTCTAGGGTTATAATTGTGTGGTTTCAATGGTTTGTGTATTTAAGAAGAGCTTTGACTGAAGGCAGTGTAGAGTCCAATGTAATGGAATCAAAGTGCCTATCCTAGAGACCAACGAGGAATACACACGGAGGAGCAGGTGTAGACAAATTTCAGATGCTTTACAGGATAAGCAATCGAGGCTCAAGCTGATAGGAGAGAAGGAGACACATAAAGAAACAAAAGGGAGATGGCTCAAATGAGTTCAGTAAAATAAGAGTGCATATAACAGTATTCTTATCAATCTCTTATTATTTTCATCATTATTAATATGTAATTTCCTTCAAAAAGCAGAACCCTGAAAAGTACATTCATATTGAGATAATCCATTAAATAACATTGTCAACCTATCCAAGTCTAAATATGGTGTTAAAAGAGATGTATAACAAAGATGGTCTGCTATTAGGAGAAGAAACCTAAAATTTAAATGCCAAAGACTTGTAGACAAGGTCACCTATGGATTCTTAGGGAAGCTGTTAGTAAATGTATAAAGCAGGGTTTTTCACTCCTATTGAGCAGAACTGAAAAAATATTATATGCAAGGGGCTTCATTAGAATGGAATAAGCTGATTTCTTTGCATGAAAGATTAGGTCTGTATTAAGCATTGATGTAAGGTTTTAAATTTAAAGGCTATGGTCCTTATTAACCTATTTTTAATTAAATATGAGAGTACACCCTTTGGCACTGTTTTCCACGGCAGAGTTTATGGAGTCCTAGTGTTGGACGTATGCTTGGGGAAGATACCAGTGTCAATAGGAGTTTGGGCACCTGCTCCGTCAGCCACCAGGCGAGTGATGAGGAAGAAGTCACCTGCCTTCTGTGATGCAAAGAGCCTCTTGTGCTGGGCAGGCTTCTGTGCACTAGACACAAACCTCCTTAACCATGACACCATGCTATGAGCTCAGCAATAACAGTACATCCATTTTACAGATGAGGAAATGGAGGCACAGAAAGGTCGACCTATGGCCACCGCACTTTGAAGCTTTGACAGCTAGAACTAAAGTCAAGTTTCATCTGATCCTGTAGCTCATATACTTCTCCACTTTGGAATCCAGCACAGACAGACCTGGACAGACCCACAATGGAGGCATCCACTGTGTGGAGGGCAAGCCATACTGGAGTCTAGCCCCAAAGTCACCAGGAGCTGCCCCCATCAGGACTCCTAGTGCTGTGAGATAATACATCATTTCCTTATTTCAGATCTATCGAGCCAGGATTTTTTGGAACTGGCAGCTGACAGCATCCCAACAACGTCACCTTCTCACTTCGCTGGCTACTAGATGATTTTGTGTCAAAGACCACACTGCTCTCACTGCCCCTATCAATATAAAATTACTAATAGGATAGAACATTCATTAGGCTTTTCCTTAGTGGCGGGGGCTGGGCTGGCATTAGCTCACTTACTGCTCCCAGTCACTTGAGGAGGAAGGTGCTAAGATGCTACTTTTGTCCCCATTCTGTGGAAAAGGAAACTAAGGCTGAGAAAGATTATTTAATAGGATTAAGTGTGCACAATAGTAAATGGTAGAGGCAGCATTTAAACCCTGATCTGTTGGACAACCGAGACCTGCGGCTTCTCCCTGTTTTCACAGGTAACACAGACTGCCGGCTGAGCAGTGTCCTACGTGCATTAATGCAAACGCTCACGTAACACTTGCAATGACCTCATGAAGGTGAAGACTATGTCTTACATCTGTGAAAGACAAAGCATAAATCTGAATTGTGGAAACTGAAGATGGTAAGGACTGCTGGGGGGGAAGGGGAAAGAGAAAATTCTTATTGAGATGTGAGTAGATTCAAGAAACGAATGCACCAAGATTCTGTATTCAAAACCTCCCTGATAATTACGTAAGGGACTTTTAATTCAGCCAGCAGTTGGGTTTTAGGGTTAGAGATAACATAAAGACCACTCAACTTCCCTAAAACCCTTTAAAGCCACTTAATTATGAAAATGTCACCACCTGGACATCCATACTGGCTTAGGAGAAGCCGTCCTCTGGCTTAAGTCTGAAGTTACTATGGAGCCTCCTTAGCCTTCTTAGGAGGTTGTAGGTCAAGAGAATTAAATGCAAACTTTTATCTCTCCTTTCTAAATCTCCTTTCAATCACTAATCTCTTCAGGAAAGAAAACAACCAACCAGTCCCATTAGGTAAGAGGCAGATAAAACTAATGTAAATCCCCCCTGAATTAATGGGTCTGTTCTTCACTCCACAGTGACCCTTCCCAAGATGACCTTGCCCATCAGTAGATCTTGTTTGGTCTGCATTTTCCAATGACACAAGGCCCCACTCACAGCTAAAGGAATCTGCTTACTTCTCAACCAGGCACCCCCATCAAATGGCTCCCGGGGATAACTGAAACTTACTGATACATACAGATTTTTAAAATAATTTCTAAAAAAGGCAAATTGCAATATTCCAGTCTTGCAAAAATAAACTGTAAGTATGTTACGAAGGGACCCACTGTTCTGGGTTTAGGTTGCCCCACTCCTCAAACCAAGCTCCCTCTATGCCTGACGAGGGGTATAAGTGGTCAGAATGAACGAGATGATGATGCTGTAACAAGCAATTCCCCAAATCTCAGTGTTTCAAGGTCACAATTTATTTCTCTATGTCCATCGTGGGTTAGTTGGGGCTCTTTGTCCTTCCTCCAGCATCCACCCTGACTTGTCAGCTGGTACCAGGAATATGTCAATATTGAACTTTTTAAATATGTGGTGCAGCACACTTTAGGTTCTTCAGGTTTCTGCCTCAAACAGACACATCGCTTCCACCCAGATTCCACTGACCAAGGCAAGTCACATGGCAGGGGAGTGCATGTGCCCACATGGAGAGGCAAACCCAGTTATGCGAGCAGCCCTCCGGACTCAAGAATGGATAAGAAACGTTGAGGATAAGTGAAAACTCTTCTCTAGGGCCCCACAGGATGTGCAGATCTGGAAGGGGCAGGGCCAGAATTCAGCCTGAGACTCCAGAAGCCCCTGTGCCAACTTGGAAACATGTTCCCCCTAACCAGTGTGAACTCCTACAATAGCCCGAACTGCCTCAGAAAATTCCATGACGCTCTGGCCTCTGCTATCTTTTGTCCCCATCACGTTTACCAAATAGATGACCCTACCAATTCCCATTGGCAGCCCTTCGCAGCATAATGAACAGGACGTAGGCTGATGAATGCAGCCAGTGTACGGAACACGTCAGTTCTTTCATTAAGCAAACCTTCCCAAGTTCATTGTATTGAACCAGGGTTTAGGCTATTAGGCTGACACATGACAGAGCCAATTCTAGTCACACTGTAAGTGCCTGTTCATGTTCGGCAAATTCCATTTCATGCCACATACACACGTTTAGAGTTGGACTCTTGTTGCCTACAGCTTTTTTTCCCTCTTGAAATCTATTTTCCTGTTTTTAACTGTTAATAATGAAGAAACATCCCACTTTAAAAACAGCCTCAACAAGCCTAATTCAGGGGGAAACATAATGGATGGTCATACCGAGTTTCCATTCCACCAGCCACCCGACACGCTTGCTCTTCCCAGACACACCGATATTGATGTACTGGGTTCATTTATGAAAGGGAAAAAAATAAAATATTTGCACATGGAATTTTGACACTGCTGGCTCTTCTTTCTGTCCACACTTGAAAAGGAAAACATTATTTACAGCATGGAATCAATTCCTGCTAGTGAAAGCGGACAGGACTAAAGGCATTCTCGGGGACAGGCTGTGAATGAACCAGCCCGATAAAGGTGGAAGAAGCTCAGGGCGTCTGGAGCCAGGAGCCCTGGTGGCTTTATCTCCAACCTCCCATTTCCAGCACGCAGTGGGTGCCTACTGAGTGACCAGCGCACACTGGGTATCAGGATGTGGACAAGAAGAGTTGGGGTGTATGGTCTAGTGGGAGAGAGGCCAACTCACATTACATTCACACGTGCTCAGTGGACTGCCTGCATCCAGAATCCAACCTCCTCTCTCCATCTCCATGGTGATCCCCTGGTCTAAGTCACCATTATCGCTGGCTGGGCTACCTCCCAAAGGGTCCTTCAGCTTCCACTCCCACCTCCTACAGACCGTAACTACATTTTTAAAAAAAGTGAATCAGACCATGTCACCGTCTTGCCTACAAACTTCCAGTGGCTTCCATGCTGATCAGAATAAAATCTCGATCCTTTACAATGGCTACACAACCTGATGTTTGCCTCCCTCTCCGATTTCATCGCTTATCTCTCAACCTGGCTCTAATCGTAGTGGCTGCTTTCTCTCCCTTGAACAGGTCAAGCATATTTCCACCCCAGGACCTTTGCACTCGGCATGCCTGGGGTTGGAATTCTCTTTGTTGAGATCTTTGTGTGGCCTGTCATCATTCAGGATTTATTTCAAATGTCGCCTCCTCAAAAGCCATCTCTGACCACATACGTCATCACTACCTACTTCCTTCATTTTCACTGGAAAAAATCTTATTTGTTTCTTATTAGCATCCCCCTACCACTTAAATACATGCTCCATGAGGCATGAGATTTTGTCTAATTTACCTTAGTATCTCAAGGTCCTAGTTCAATGCCTGACACACAGTAGGCAGTAGAAGCAAAAGCAACAGTAAAAATAAAAATAACGTTGTTATTATTATAATGGTAACTACATATTCCTCTTTCTGTAAGATCTGTACATGTATTAACTCATTTCCTCCTCATAACAATTCTGTGAGGAATTCACTGTTATATTCATTCTACAGATGGGAAGATTGAGGTGCCAATAAGTAAGAAACACACCCAAGGATGCACAGTTAATATATAGAAAGCCATGGTTCAACACTAGGCAGTGTGACCCCAAAGTGCTAACAAGACTCTATACTGCCTCTAGAGGCTCAGTATCTATTTGCTAGACAAGTGAATACAGAGTGCTAGGCAAAAGGCATTGCTACGTTGTTTAAACAACCTGAGACTCAGTTTCCTCAGCTATAGAATGAAAGTCACAGTCTGGTGGTGCCTCCTCCTCCCTCCTTCCCCTATATTTGTAAAGTATCTACTATGGATCAGGAACTGCTCAAGCGGCTGAGGTCACAGCAATAAACAAAACAGGGAAAAGCAAGTCTGCTTTCATAGACTTTACACTGGGGGTACGGAAAGACACTGGGAGGGGGGTAAATAAATAAAATTAGAAGCACAGATCAGGAAGTTATTATTAGCAGACCAAACAAAGTTATATACTTATAAGTGTTTTGTGAACGCACACAGGGTCATGAAGGAGAGCTGCCTTGGAATCAGCAGAGTCCCTAAAAAATACAGCTTTCCACAACAGGATTGCCGTCACTAGAGTGGGCGCACAGGGCATGATGAATCCTCCCAGGGACTCAATAAACAGTTGTGGATTAGATATGAAGCAGCGCAGTCAGGCAGTGTGAGAAGTTCCGAGTGAGGGAAAGCATGGCAGTGTTCTTTAGAAGAATTTCAAGGTCATAGAACTGGGGTAGGTCTACAGTGAGGCTGGCAGGAACCAGGGGCTTTCCCAGCAAGAGTTACCATCAGTGTTTCTGCAACAGAAAATCATACGCTTGGAATGCCTGATATAAAATAAAGGGAAAAAAACAGTCCTAAGCAAACCTGGGTCTACATCTCAATAAAAAGGTGTGCAGAGGAGTTAACTTGGACCTGCTACTGACAACATGATGCCCTGGAGTTAAGCACACATGTATGCACGTGCACACACACACACACACACACACACACACACACACACACATACACACACACGACTCTGACCTGACTCTCAATTATATTATTCCTGGAAATCCTAACAGAATTTCCCAGCATGCCCAGATGCATCAACTGAGGATCAAGAAAATGCTTGCACCTCTTCATACCCAATAGGAACTATAATCAAAAGACAGATAACAGCAAGTGTTGATGAAGATGTGGAGAAACCAGAACCCTCCTTCATGGCTGACTGAGTATAAAATGACGCCACCATTGTGGAAAACAGTCTGGCAGCTCTTCAAATTCTAAACGAGGAATTACCATATGACCCAGTGATTCTGCTCCTAAATATATTCCCAAGAGAATGAAAACACACTCACACAAAACTTGTATATAAATGTTCGTAATAGCATTGTTTATTCACAACAGCCAAAAGGCTGAAATATACCAAATGTCTGTCAACTGATGAATGGATAAACAAAATACGATGTAGCTATCCAACTGGAATATTATTTGGCCATATAAAGGGATGAAATAATGATAAATGCTAAAACACAGGTGAACCTTGAAAACTTTTTAAGTGAAAGAAGCTCAAAGGATACATATGAGCCCATTTATATAAATTGTCCAGGACAGGCAAATCCATAGAGACAGAAAGCAGATTAGTAGTTATGAGCAGTTGGGAGCAGGGAATGGGGAATGACTGCTAAAGGGTACAGGGCTTCTTTTTGGGGTGATCAAATGGTCTGTGATTAGAGAGTGCTGGTTGTACAACATTGTAAATATACTAAAACCCACTGAATTGTACACTTTAAAAGGTAGAATATTATAGGATCAAATTATATACTAATAAAAAAATAAAATGATGGATTTTCACTTCTGGGACTAAGTTTCCCAAGACTCTGGCTTCTGTCTGGCTCATTATCTCTTGCTCTTCTGCTGGCTTTCTCAGGTGGAAGCCAGCTGCCATACTATGAGTTGCCCTTTAGACAGTCCCACAAAGCAATCACACAACAAGTAACAGCTGACGAGGGATGGAGACCCTCAGTCCAACAAGAGCCAAAAGAAATGAATCTTTCCAAGAACCAGGAGTGTGAGCTTAGGAGTGGACCCTCCCCAGTCCAGCCCCGGTGAATGACTGCAGCCCCTTGGGTATGGCCTGTGCAAGATGATGAGCCATGCCTATATGCATCGTCATAGTAATGGTGATGTGACAAATGTATGTGGTTTTAAGCCAAATAAAGACTTGTGCCAAGTCACCCAGCTCTGAAGAGTGAGCATTCAAGCGTACAGTGGTCTGTCTGCTCCCTCCGTTTTGCCCCACTGCTGTACTCAACCCTGTGTCCTTCAAGTTGGTTCCCGGGCATGATGCTTGACACATAGTAGGGGCTCAATAATGTTTTCCAGACTTGGTGAAATTTTCTAATTCTCATTTCTCTGTGGGAAGCTAGAAAATGCCCTCGGCAAGAAGGAAGCAGAACAAAGGAAAGAAAAATACTTAAGTCTCATTATGTTGTTATTTTCCTATCTCTTCTATGCAGGTTAAATTCCGACCAAGACTCTCAGTAAGTGCTAGTGACTGGGCCCTGAACCTGACAGTGACGTTGTTCTTCATACAGATGGCAGGTGGTTCTAAGATCTGGCCTTGGCTGTCCCAACCAACCTCACAAGTTCACTGGACAATTCACCATCAGAGCAGGTCACCTCTGTGCTTCCCCATGAAGCACCCAATCCTAACATATGGCAAGTTCCAAAGTACGGGGTCAATTACTACTATTACAAGACAACGTTGGTCCAGAAACCATCCACAGTGCCCCTTCTTAAAGCTTTTCCCCAAACAGTCCATGGACAGAACACCCACCCTTTCCAACATGTCTCTTTCAAGAGAGATTTATTTCAGGGCTGTCAACACAATCTTACCTTTACGGAAAAAGATAAAAATAAGAAACACCTTACAAGAAGATGCTGTGCGAGAGCTAAATCATAAATGTTTGATAAGGAATGGTCAAATCCAGACAAATAACTGTTCAATCCCACTTTGTATTAAGCAGATAAAGTCATACAGAAAATCAATATGATGTATTGAAAGGGGAAAAAAAAAATTGCCGAGCCTTGGGGACTGGGCTACACAGTGTTATGAAGTGGTTGGTTCATAAGAACCTGATAATACGATAGCAACATAAATTTGTAAACCTGGAGTGCTGACTGCTGCCTTGCTGGGCCTGCCAATGGCATTCGAGTCCTGTCTCCTGCTGCTGGAAATCATTCTTGGAGTGATGCTGGCATTCTCATGTGTGAATGGAGGACAGGAAACTGGTGTAACCCTTTTAGAGGACAATTCGGCAATTCTATGAAACCTATTTTGAAGGTACACACACCCCTTGTTCCAGAACTTCAGCTCCTGGGAAATCACCCTTCTGATATCCTTGCTCAAGAAGACAAAATACATATAAGGGAGTGTTCATTACCAAATCACGTATAAAAGCAAAACATGGACTCAACCTAACGATCTTGCCAAAGAAGAGTGAATCAACAAATTTCAGGACAGCCATGTGATGGAATATTATACACTAAAGGCCTATTAGGAGGTTGACCTACATGTGCTGGTACCAAATAATATCTAAGACATTATTATATAAAAAGAGAAAGATGATGAGCAAAAATGTCTGCAAGGGTCACAGAGGCGTGCATATTTTAAAAGGCCTTACATACCTGCACCCGATGGTAACTGCACATGATGTTTCTGGAAGTATCCACAAGAAACCTTTAATGGTGGTTTCTTTTAGAGAGAGGGTTGGGAATGAGGGACGGAAGGAAAAGTTTTACTTTAAATTTTATTTAAAGGTGCAAAACTTCGACCATGAGTTCTTATTGCTTTTATTATTTATTTCCCCCAAGTGGGGGGCCGGGAGTAGGGGGACAAGTGGCGATAACAACCAAGCCTGAGACAAAGCGTCAGAACAAGCCTTCCCAGGACTTGGAAGCCCCTGCCTGTTTTGTGAAGTATCTGGTGACAACAGAGGGAGGGTTGGATGTTAACCACGGCATCTCCATTCTGGACACCCTCCCACTGGAAATGGAAACATCAAAGCGGGAGATTCCTCTGGTGTTGGGTGGCCCTTCCAGGCAGAGGAAGAATGCCAACATCTCCAGTTTTCTCCTGGTTCCCCAAAGCCCGAATGAAACCTCCTTGAATAAACTGCATGGGTTTCTGCTGCAGACATGGGGCCTTTCATGTACAGGCATGCATCTGAGAGTGGGCTCGCAGCGGCCAGTCCCAGCAGCTCCCACTTATCCTGTAAGGTAACAAACACCTGCCTGCTGATGGCATTATTTTATATGACCTGTAATTCAAAACAAAATAAAAACAAAAGCAGAACTTACCATAGTAACCAGATAGGGAAAGGCCTCCTAAAACAGAGAATTATAAAAGCTTGCTAAAAAGAGCAGGCAATGGTGCCAGGAAGATAAGCAACTCCAGTGTCACCATGGTGAGCGATGTGTTCGCTTTGAGGTGAAAGAATAGGAAATGAAGATCAATTAACAATGTACTGATGAACCTAAAATGACTTGACTTTATTATATGCACTGACAGTGTGTTAAATTCCTGGTAGGCAAGGCCTGTGGGAGAAGAAGGCAGCCAGTGCAGGGAGCCTGAGGCCTAGTGGTGTGCTCGTATGAACTGAACACCCAGAAGAGGCATGCCGTATAAGAAGAGTGCATAAGAAGAGCGACTCGCAGAAATGAAAATCGTTTTCTAATTTATCTTTGACAGGACACTTTTCATGTGCACAAACACAAAGATAGGATGAACGTTGTGATTCTTCAAGTACGTTTGGCCCTGGTGAGCTAGGAGGAAAAGACCCCCTTTACACAAATAAACAGAACTCTCTTGGCGCTGCCTCCTGGAGGTGGAGATCAGTACCATGCTTTGTATACCAAATACACTCAAGAAACATTTAATAATTGATTTAAATGATGGCTTGAAAGATGTGTTTCTTACATTTTGTACTTTCTTTTTGTCAGAGCTTTGCAATCATTACAGCACATCAGAAACTTCCGGTGGGCTTGTGAAAACACGATGGCTGGGACTCACTCCCAGAGTTTCTACAAAATCCATGACCACCTGGAACCTCAGAATGGGATCCTATTTGGAAATAGGATCCTTGCACATATAATTAAGTTAAAATGAGGTCATACCAGATTCGGGTGGGCCAACATCCCATGAGTAGCATCTTCCTAAGGAGAGAGGACACACAGACAATGAGGGAAGATGGTTATGTGGACATGGAAACAGAGGAGAGAGTTACGCCACCACAAGGCAAGGGACAACAAAGATGCCTGGGAGCCACCAGAAGCTAAGAGAGAGACATGGGATAGATGCTTCTGCGGGACCCCAGAAGGGACCAGCGCTGCCAACACCCGATTTCAGACTTCTGGCCTCCAAAACTGTGAGAGAATATATTCCTGTTATTTTAAGCTACCCGGTTTGTTGCATGTTGTTACATCAGCCCTAGGAAACACACACAGAGATTCTTGGGAGGACTGCCTCAGTGAATGAACACATAGCAAGTGTTTAGAGTAGGGACTGGCACATAATGAACATTACTTAAGTAGTAGTTCATACTGTGATTTTAGTCTTTTAACACTTTCTTATTTTATTATTTTGCTATGAAAAATACTTTCTCTTGGGAAAAAAAAAGTCACAAAACCCTAGAGAAAGGTATAAAGCAGGAGTTCACAATCCGTCCCCACCCTGCCTCACCAGGGATATTTGACAATGTCTGCAGACATTTTTTACTTTCTCAGGATGTAGGATGGAAGGGGGTACTACTGGCCTCTAGTGGGTGGAGGCCAGGGGTGCTACTAAACACCCCACAATACATAGGGAGGCCCCCCACGACAAAGAGTGATCAGACTCAAAAGTCAATAACGTGTGTTTGGGAAACTCTCTTGTAAGGTGAAAAATCAAAGGCACCCGGTCCCTGAGTCATGCCTTCCTGGGTGAGAACAAGAGCATTTTGTTGAGCATTGCATGACTGTTCCCAATGAGAACAGCTACCACCAACATCCATAACCCTAACCCCAAATAAAACTGAATTAACAATAAGTTAACAACAACATCAACATACCAAGAATCAGACCCATAAAAGGGAGCTCCAAGCAGTTCTTTGCTCCACCTTCAAAGCTACAAAAGGCTAGGTGGCCTCCATCTCCACTGCGAATCACATGTTGGGGAAATCAGAAGAGTCCTGAAACCTGTCACTGGGGCCTGACTGCACAGCATGAAGGCCAGGTGCACTGTGGAGGCAGCCTCTGAGCTTCAACCTTGGCCAGGTCACTCCTTAACTCAGAAGGAGAGGCACTTCTGGACCCCTGGACCGTTAGCCATGCCATCTTCTTGCTTTAGTGACAGCAGCATGCAACCCAGGGGCAGGGAGTCACCTGAATTGAGTCATGGGCAAGGTCATCCATGATTGTTCATGGCACGCTGCAGGGCCCTGTGACACAGGATCCTTCAGAGGCTGGAGGAGAAATACGGGGAAGGAGCCCTAAGTGCCCTTTGACTCCACCATTTCCTTCCACTCTGTGGGGCCAGGGAAGACAGCAGCATGGAGGCCAGAGGCGCGCCACTACCCTGACGTAGGCAAGAGACGGAGGCAACCAGAACCAGGGTGGTGATGATGAGCACAGACTGACTCCAGGCAGTAAAAGTGACACAGCTCGGGTGGGAGGACATGTCAGGGTGAGGGGAGGTGTCAAGCCTGGTTTTTGGACTGTGCAATTGGATGAGTGGTGGAGCCACTCACTTAGCTGGGATATGCCAGGAAAGGGCGGCATTATTTCCAGAATTAAATGCATACATGAATGAAGTACGTGAAAACTTGTTCATCAAACATACGCTCTAATGCCCTGACACCCCAGTTGAGATGGTCCAGCAGCCACGGTTGTCAGAGTGGTTCTTTGAATGGCTTGTATCCACACCCTTTCCCAGAGTGTCCTCCTGCTTGATACGATATGAAAACATCATCATTTTGAGAACCCCTGCTCTTCACTAGTCAGAGTAATGCTGATCTTGGTTCTTGGCTTTGGAAGCAGTCATGTGCAGAGAGAGCTGACAAGGCACATGGGGACGGGCTCGGTGGGCATGTGCTGCCAAGAGGAGGCAGAAAAAGGCCATGCATGTTGGAGTGGTGACTTCATGCCCACAAAAGCCTGATTTGCCATTGAACGGTGATGGGGGAGACAACGCGCAGAAAGGTGGTCCTGCATTTAATAGAAGCATGAGCACACACACACACGTGCTCACATGACTTGAAATGGCCAAGCATAGCTTTTGTTTTCAACTTGACCAAGGATTTTGTTCCTCCTCCATCCCACACTGTGATAAAGCAAACCAGAGCCAGGGAAGAATAAAATCATGACCCCCTACCCTCCAAACATGCCTTCGGTATTGAACTGGCAAACCAAGGCATCTTCCCAGAGCTGCGCACTTGAGAGTTTAAGATGCACAAACATAACCACGTTCAAATACAGAGCCCGTGGGACCCTGAGAGAAAGAACATACACAGCCCACAGAGTCCGTGAAAATCAAGCCCATATCACCTAAATATAGCCCAAGTTCTAAATAAGGCTTCAGATCGCAGGTTTGTTTACTTTCATTTGGCGATAACTGTTCACAGCAGAACATACCAGAAAATTCAAAAATAGGAACCACAGCCAGGAAATAGTAAATAATTAATCACCCTCCCTCCCAGCCTCTGCATCTCTGTTGATATAAATGACCATATAATTCCAAACCCAATTATCACTACTTAGCTGTTCCATTTTGTAGTTAAAATCCCACAAAATTAAAGTGCATCAATTGTTAATGGTAATAGACCAGACAAGGGATTAAAGATTATTTTAATGTTTATTTCCTGTCAAGAGATCTTTTGGCAGGAAACACCACAGACAAAATACACATTCAGATGAGATTCATATATTTAAATCTTCTAACTTCTAAAAACATTATGGATATAATTACTTGTTTAATTTACTTGTTCCCTCAAGATACAGGCTGAGGAGATCAAGCCAACTCTATTATATCAAATTCTCAGAAAGGAAAGGCATCGCCCTATAGCATTTTCTACCTGTTTTATCCTAAGTAATCAAATCAAATTTAGTGCCCGTGTCCTGCTGCTGGTAACAGAGCAGAGAGGCAGAGGATGGGGCGTGAAGGGTATGGACTGGAGTTCAACTGTCAGGTTTGAAGCCAGAGGGATATGTGGCCAAGTAAGACACGGGGGTTCCTTGGAGTCTCAGGTTACTCGTTTGTAAAATAAGGTTGATAAAGACTGCCATGCAGGCAGCACAAGGAGATGGCAGAAGACCAGGGGAAAGTAGCAGAGGTATCCCCATCAACACCCGCTCAAAATGCAGACACGGACATTTTGATGTGGTGCTGCTGATGGGTAAGGTCACCCAGATGATCCACAGATGCTTAATTAGTCTTTCTAGATGATCAAAGAGATAAGCACATATGTACATGCACACACACACACACACTCACACACACACCAGAAAATACAACTGCAACATCCAGGGGACCCTGGAGCACGATTTAAGAAACACTGGACTATTTCCAGAAATGGAGACAACAGTAAAAGCAAGTTCAATTACAACGTCCAGTCAATTTACTTAGGACGTGGGTTAAGAAAGGTCAAGAAATTCACAGGCATAAATAAACAAATAAATAAAATACGCAATTATACACATACATATGTAGATGGAGGGAGAGCTAAACGGATAGATGGACAGATAAAAGATAGACAGACAAAAATAATAATTGCTCACCTAAAAATACTATTTAGATCACAGAGAAATCAGAATCTGAAAAGAACTTGGGTCCCTCTTCCCCAAGTGCTCTGTTTATTGTTTCACTTCTTTATTGTCTGCCCCTTCATTAGAATCTAAAAACTCTGAGGGGAGAGGCATCTGTTTGCTCAGTGCTGTATCACTAGCATTCGAAATAGAGCCTGGCACCTAGTGGGTACCTGATAAATATTGCTGGTGTGCACAAACACTGACAAGGATAACTGGATGATCGTTTGATATTTTTACAGAGGGATTTATATCTGTTAATTCTTGTGCAGTGTATTAACTTCATTTACTGATAGGAAGCCTGGAAGCTAGAGTGGTCGTGAAGCTCTGCCCAGACCACATGCCCAGGTGAAGGGTTGAAGCCAGCTTGAACCCACTTCCGGATGCTCAATCCTGAGCTCCTCCCACATCACCGCTCTGGCCCTTGACAGTGTCTATCACAGGATGAGGAAGGGCACTTTGCTTTAGGTAGCAAAGAAGTTTGCTTAGAAAGAAGTTTCTGCAATATTTGGGGTTCTCCAAAGTGCGTGTGACCTTGGGCAAGTCTTCATCTTCTGGAATTTCTGCTTTGCCTTCCATAAGAGACTTGGTGGTGTGGCGATTTTATGTCTGTCCCCATCTCTTGAATAATTTGGGAGGTGCCCAACTGCAAGTAGATACATGATTTAAACCCAACTGCAAACAGCTTATTTTATGACCACTGGAAATAACACAGACAGGCCACAGGCACAGTGGAATCCTCAGCTCCAAATGCCACAGGAACCCAGGTCTTCTCACTTGGCTCCTCTGTCCCCTTTGGGGTCAGCTTCATGTCAGGCTGGAAGGTCACATGAGGACAAAATAGGCTACGTCCATGTCCAGAGGGAGGTCTATCATGTGCCAACCATTTTCACTGGTCAGGATTGGGTCACATGTCTAGTTCTAAACCAATCACTGACAAGGTGCATAAATTAGCATGATGGGCTTAGATTCATCACTGGAGGTTAAAGTATATTGGGCAGTCATCCATCATAACTGCTACACTTATTTTACAAAATACATGAGGCAAAAATAAACCAATAAATCTGAGTTCCTATTTTTAAAAATACAGCGCCTGAACTATCAGCCTAACTATCCAACTATAGAGAAATGGTCAAGTAAAATATAAATCACTCATATGGGGCATGTTATGAAATTATTCAGATATTTTCAAGCAACGTTTAGTGACATGAGAAATTCTTATTTAAAAAAAGAATATATACACCCACAGATTATGAGCGTAACTTATTTTAAAAAATGCCATCACTCAGAAGAAAGAAAAGAATATACAAAAAAATATTAAGAATTATCATGTAAGGGATTGGATTAATAGAACATTTAAATTTTCTTCTGCTTCTCCTTCTCCTTCTACTACTACACATATTTACTACCATATTCGAAAAGTTAAAGTTGGATGAAACTAATAAATGAGTCTTCACTGAGGAAAAAAAAGTCAAATCGGGTTCTAAGCCTGGTTCTAGTCAAATGATTTACTTAGGTCATCAGGTAAGAAAGATGAAGAAATTCATAGTCTACTGAAAATATATAATGTATAAAAGAAATATCTGTGCTTCTTTTTTAATCACAGAGAAATCAGAATCTGAAAAGACAGAAATCTGGTATCTTTTCCAGCACCAATTCTTGAGCGTGATAAATCCTCAGTCCTGGAGGATGGGGGCTCATGGCTGGGTGTCGATGGTAGCAGCTGTCTAGGAAATCCCAAACAGGTTGAGAAATGGCTGTGCTTGAAGCACGAGGGAGCAGGGGGAGCTGCTGAGGGGTCTGGGTGATTTATTATGGTTTGCTTTTCAGACCTTCATAGTGTCTAGGATTGCATTTGGCATTCATGGGACATAGCTTCCAAACATGTTTAAAGTAACCCAGAGTCCTGCTGCTCTTAAGCTGCCTTGTGGACACCTGGCTTATCTGGAGGCCTTCTGGATAATTCCTTGAAAGCATTCCCAGGAATGCCAATAATACATTCATCTTTTATCTGATCTTGGCAGAAACTAATCCTCATAACCATACAATCAATAACAGTGACCATCTCCAAGCCTGACACTCTCCCAGCCCATTTTTACCTACACTGTATCTAACTCCACCAGGAAATAGCTAACAATACTCCCCATTCTAGAGATGAGAAAAGTAAGATTTGGAAAGGTTAAGGCTCCTCCTGAGTCCAACCAGTTTGGAAGAACCCAGATTCATATTTAGCTGTGTCTGATTCCAAAAAAGCATCTTCTCTTTGATACTGAAGAGGCTCTACTTCAGGCTTTTGGGAAGTGGCGGCCGCACCCTCAGCCAAGCACGGATACCCAGTACCTGCGCTGGCGGCAGAGGAGGAGGCAGGGGACATGACCTGGGGAGGTGAGCCGGGTCTCTGGAGGCACACGCACTGAGGTTCTTGGTGAACAGAAGGAGCCGTCAAGCAGGTAACAGGTACGGGCGAGAGCTCAGCCCCAGACCTTAGGCGGGCATCAGGAATAGAATCTGGCGTCAGTCCAGCCCATCTCTGAGACCATTTCAACAATCAGCTCACATTTCCAGGGACCTGAATGGCTTTCTTCCTCCAGGGGACTTGTTCTCCTGCCAGAGTAAGACACTGAATAGCTGCTTATATTCGTCCTGACATCCAGAGATATTTAAGGGTCTAATTCAGCCACTACATCTTTTCTGTAGGTACAAAGGGACCACAGCCTTCCAGCACCTTGGTGCTCTCTGTCTCTCTCGTTTGCCTTTCCTGTCTCAGCATGTTGGGATGTACACACACAGAACAGTTTAAGTAAGGGTGGCGTACAATGGTGCTACTTTGGCAATACCTAAAATATAAGAAAACTGTGTGGGCTCCCGATACCGACTGAGGGGCACCAGGTACCTGGGCCTTGGCTGCGGGTCCAACTTCCTCGTGACTATGACAGATGAACAGATGGGCAATGGCTTGAGCAGCCAAGGGGCTATCAATTGAACACAAGAAAAGCCCAATTCCTGTCAGTCTCAGGCTTAAGGAGACTCCCATTGTGATAAGGGTTTAGGATATTAACCCAACAGCCAAGCCATTTTTTCCTCACTCCATTTTCTTGGAAGGTGTGCCATGTAGGAGCATAAACTTGGAAATTTTCTGCCTGCATCATGCAGAGGGCTTGATCTACACTGGACCTCTGTTGGCCAGTTGAGATTTGTGGGATGGGGGAGATGTGGCATGGAAACCCATTCCATAACCTGTCACCAGGCATATGATTTACTGTGAACGGGATTCCTAAAAGTCCACATTGGCTTCTGATTTTAAACTATTAAATGTGGTTTCCTGAGAACTCCTCCGTTATAATAAATACATCAGTATGACAACATATGCTAATTGCACAATCTCAAAGACTGGAAGGAACAACATATACACGAAAAATGCATTTGAACATGGCTCTCCAGCATTCATACCACCGGGGTTTTAAGATTCAGGTTAAGTCACTAGGCGAATATGAAACATATCATGAATAGGCTACCGTCACGGAGGACAGCAGTGGAAAGGAGGGCGCCGGGACCCCAGTATCACCCTGGTGACAAAACTGGATCTGTGTTCGTTTGGAATGTGGTCTCTGGCTTACAGAATTCAAGGCTGAGATTACTCGTATATTTACAGATTTGAGTATGCTCTTCTGAAAGATGAAGAGAGTGCTAAAGCAGATACACATACCTTTTTATTTCTAAGTATGTCTTGGGGAAACTAGAGAAACATTATCGCCACTAAATGTAATAATCTTTTAAAAGGAGAAGTGAGATCACTTCAATGTAATCTAGCCAGACACTTTTTCTTTTCTTAATCGGGGCTCATTCTTCCTGCTTTTCTTGCTCTTCATTCCTCTTCCCTCTTTCCTCAGACATTTAAGCCAGTCCTACCAGCCTCTCGCTGCTGTGAGGGATTCACAGATAGATTACAATGGGACCTGCCCCCCAGGGAATGGTAAGAGAGTTAGATAAGAGAGCCGGATCAAAATGGGGGCCAGGGCCCTAGATGCAAGCCCAGGCATGAGTCTGGATCTTTCCCTGCCCCAGTGGTTTATCACCTTGGGAAGCCGAGATCACTTAATTCCTGTGGCTGTCCATTAAGCAGACCTGTGAAATGGTTGGCGGACAGTACATTTGTGAGGTTTCTGTAAAGTTTAAATGAGATGAGGGGTAAACACACCTTGCACGTCTTAGTTCAATACAGAAAACAATCATGTAACAACGGTAACAAATTATTTCAACTGAGGGCAAAAGTGGGTGGAGCCACAAGAGAAGGGTGCATGGGAGAGCAGGAGAAAACTAAGAGGTGGCAGGGGTCAAGGCCATGGCATGTGTCGATAATCAAGGGAAGTGTTGCATGAAAAAAACAAACCTAGTGTGAAGTCTGTGTAGCAGGAAACAAAGGCCACCCAGATGAGACAAACCGAGCCTGTTTGTTCCAAGCTCCTTAGGGCAAGGGAGTCAGCCACCATCAGCGGTGTTCTGCAGAGACTCAAAGGCAGGCAGGGGAGAGAGACGGTTTTATGATGAAGAAGGGGTAGTCTTCAGGTGTGCTCTGACTGGAGGCTACTGGCATGGGGAATTTGGAGGGGGGCTCACTGGAGGCGGGACTCCTGTGTAATTGGCTTAAGACACATATTTGGGTTTCTCTGGTTGGTACTGAGTTGGAAATAGGGACAAAATTCAGGGAAGCTGGGCATTACAGGCAAAGTTCTGATCATTCTTGATGGCCTGCTGCACAGATTATGGTTTGGCTTCCTGGGCCAGCAGCCACAGAACTTGTGGGTTAGAGTTCTAGCCATTGTCTGTTGGTATAGTCAGACCCTTATTAGCAAGATCATCTGGGGACCAGTGACTGTTTTCCTGGAGTTGTCCATGGAAGGTGAAAAACTTCCGCAGAGCAGTGAGTTCAGGGGAAGTGGCTGGCTGCAGACAAAGGGGTGCCGACATGTGAGTGTTTACTTATGACAAGGGTCTCACATTCTCAGAAGGCCCCCCACAGGCTAGAAACTGATTCCCTGTCACCAGGGGCCTTTGTCTAGGGATATGCGTGATTTAGGGAGGGAAAAGGTAGGCTGACATCCTAAAGAAATAGCTGTTTTTCATACAACTCCTGGGAGGTGGTAATTTATTCAGTCATCTTTCAACCTTATTCCTGTCTGACTGATTCTCTCTCTGGCTTCATCTTCTCCAAGGTGCCACACACCTGTTCTGGGTGAAGAAGGAGAAGTATGGTGTATAGATAGGAGGGTTCAAGAAGCCAAATGAATAATGTTAAAGAGTAAGCTAAAGGAAATGGGAAAGAAAAGCTCATCATTTGTATAAAATTTCTGCTCAAGTGATTACTAAGGTTGCTTTTTAAAAAAACAGCAATGAAAACATCTAAATCTTTAGAGGTGAAGTGAAAAAGGACCAGGATCCCCAAGGGCAGAAATACACAGTTGGATGTCACCAGCCTTAGCCAACACATTTTTGGCTTCTGACTTAGCTTCTGCTTTGGGTCCATGGTTTAAACTCAGATTTGCCACTTACCAGCAGGCGATCCTGAGTCACCCATAGGGTGTTCCGAGGAATAAGAGGGGTGATATTCTAAGGGCTGGTGAGATGCCTAGTGCTTATAATGAACATAGGAATTGATAGCTATTATTTTGTCAACTGGGAAGAACACATCCACCCTTGCAGGATGGTGGCAGGGAAGGTTTGAGAAAATGAAGATTACATGTAGCACAGTGCTTGGTTTTGACACTGGAGTTGCACATCCTAAAGGGGCTGTTGGCTTTGCTATTATCAAGTGAGGAAGTTTTCCTGAGTCAACATAGAGAAAAGCTGAGCCATGAAAGTGAAGAGACAGATTCTTGATGACGTCTTCTGGATACCGGGGTCCCACATAGCCTGAACCAATTATATCCCTAGAGTTTTCACTTACAGAAGACACTCAATGCCCTTTATTTTCTTTCTTCCAGTTGAGGGAGGTTTCTCTCACTCACAACCAAGACAGTCTGACTGATACAGTTAGGCAAGTTCTGGCTGAAGGGATAGAAAAGGAGGGGAGTCCAGGCATGGTCCCTGCCTTTAGGGAGCTCACAGTCTATTGGAGAAGCACCCCAAAACCAAGTACACTGAAAAGCAGAATTTAAAAAAGATTAGCTGCGGTGAGTGGGAGAAGGACTGCGGTAGAGAATGGAGGGGCGTTTCATTATTCTGTTAGGACAGCATGTGAGGCAGGACAATGGTGCCAAAGAAGGCCGTGTTCTGACCCCTGAACCCCGTGAATGTGTGACTTTACGTAGCGAAGGGGACTTTGCAGGCGTAAGTAAGTTATGGCTCCTGAGATGGCGAGAGTATGTTGAGTGAGCCCAATAGGGTCACAAAGATCCTAAAAAGGTGGAAAAGCCAGATGGAAGGGGCAAAATCAGAGAGATTAAAGATGGCTTTGAAAACATTAGAAGAGGACTGTGGCCTAGGATTACAAGCAGCCCCAAGAAACTGGAGGAGGCTGTCCCTGGAGCCTCCAGAAGAAACCATTCCCTGCCAACACTTGATATCAACCTACTGAGACCCATTTCAGACTCTTAGCCTCCAGAACAGTAAGAGAACACATCCATACTGTTTAAACCACCCAGCGTGTGGTCATCTGTTAGAGCAGCAATAGGAGAGTAATGCAGATGGTCCGGGGCTGGCCTCTTGGAGGAGCACTTATACTGAGAGCACAAAGAGGAGCAGACAGCCATGCCAAGGATGCAAAGAAGCCCATGGCAGGAGCGGACACAGCATATAGGAAAGGTTGGGATAGGGAAGCAAGAATATTGTTGCAGCTGGAACATATATGGCTTAGCCTTGAAGTTCAGAGAAATTTAAAGCTCTTTATTCCATGCAACCCAACTTTGGAGGAAACAAAACCCTTTTTAATGATTTCCTTGATTTTAAACTCATTGAGGACTAGGGCCAAAGCTCATCCATGTATTAATAACTAGCACAAAGAATTCCACAATGTGCAATTTTCCTTAGTAATTCCTATTTATATACCTATTTAGATTCCTATCATGCATTCCAGATTTTCTGGATGGGTCTTATTCTCATATATTCCATCTGGCTGTACCTAGTGGTATATTCATATGCCTGACTGGTAATAGGCTTTAAATAAGTATCTGTTGGATAAATCAGCCTGGGGTTTGGGGTTTGAAAATATACTTACTGATGCTATCTATCCCTCTATGACCCATTCTCCCAAGTCACCCCAGAAATAATTTACATGTTTTGGTTGTACAGAAGAGGAAGGTGACACCTGTCTGGCCCTAGTGTGGACTACCTGTCTGATCAGAAGCTTTGGACAAGAGGTAAGGGTAAGGGGATGGGCGAGGGAAGAGTAGTGATTTTTTTCACAAAACATTATCAAGATATCAACTGAGCTGGGGGTTACTAATTATGGCATTGACTTATGTGGGGAAGAAAATATTTTTTTTTTGGAGGGGGGCTGTCCCCCACACCACTGCAGCTGCTGAGGAAGCAAAAAGCAATATGAATAAACTATGGGCACCAGAAGTCTGGGGCTTCCTTTTAAATCAGTTCCTAGAAGGCGAGGAACCGGTATATCATAGTGAGACAATCATTTATAATGGGACCATTATGAGGAGCTGAGATATAAAAATTGTACGTGAAACAGCCTTATAAGCAGATTCAGTGCGTGGCGGATTAACCTCCCTATCCCACGGGGCGCCAGGGGGCTCAGGGGACTGGTAATGAGATGTGGAAGTCATTCGCCTCGAGGTCACAGGTTTAAAGCTGGACATGTTAGAAGGGGCCTAACTGCTACTCCTGGGTGACTCGGCAGAGTACAGACAGCAAGCGGCTGCCTTGCGGGCCTGGAGACCCCAGAGGCTAGGGCTCTGCTCCCCGCAATGCCCCCACCCTGGCTGTGGGAGGGTCGTGCTGGTCGGGGACCCTCCCGCGGCCTCAGTTTCACATCTGGAGAATCCTGGCAAGGTTGATTTTTTTCTTTTTCTTTTAGCTAAGTGAGTATGCTTGGCACACAGCGTGTATTTGATAAATGGCAACTATTGCTATTTTCCTTTTCTAAGAATACATGCTTTCTTTTGAATTCTTAAGACATTAAAAGGGCAAGAAGCAGCTCTGAATATTACAAGTCACGGGGCTGTTGGATCTCCTTGGGTCTGGATAGCTGTACAGAGCTTTCCTGCCATTTCAAGGGAACGAAGGAGAGGCCCTCACCTTGGTGATCTAGCGTGGCTCACCAGAGCAGGGGATAACAGCAGAGCGAACATTTACTGAGAGCCTCCTTGTTGCAGCTCCACTAAGTCAATCCTTATAGAACTCCACACAGTAGGCACCAGTGCTGGTGCTAGAACTAGTATTACTATTATAAGCAGCAGTCCCATGTTTTTACACCGAGTAGGATGAGGGGCCTTGTTTGTACCCAGAAGGTAGGATTCTAGAACCTAGTTAACTATTAAACTATGCCCCATCCCTAAAGGTCTGGGCAGTTAGGAAAGGTGTTTTTCCTGCATCTGTGATGAATGGGCCTCTAACCCACTGATGCATCCTGATGTGGAACGAGTCTCTGCAGCAGCAAAAGAAGCCCTCCAAGTGCGACCTCTCCCTGGCCCCACAGCTGTCTTGGTAGCAGACACTCACAGCAAGAGCCTGGGGACTCAGCTCGTCAGTCTCTTGGGTCGGTGGGTCCTGGGAGCGGGAAGATCACAGAAGCCAATGAGCAAAGAACTGCTGGCCTGGCCAGCACTGCATTTCACATGCACACGCAGATGGTGCTCAATGAAGCTGACAGAGCCCATGGAGGCTGAAATGAAAGCGGGAGCCCAGAAAAGGGGCAGAAATGAGAGAGAACATGAAGTGACCAAAAGACGAAGCAGGGGACAGAAAGCCCTGGGTTCAAATCCCACCTCTACTTCTTCCCCGCCTCCCCTCTCCCTGGCACCTCCTCCCCACTACCCCCTCCACACTGATTTCCTTACCCCTGAATAAAGAGTGAATAAACGCCTTCCTGACAGCAAGGGATGCTGCAGAATAGATATGCATAAATATCCCTTGATTAACAATTCCGATTTGGGCATATACAAAAGGCCCATATTTTTAACTTAATTTTTGTTAAGTGGAGAAAAAGTATAAATTACTTTGGGGGCAGGAGGTCTCCCGCACAGGGATGTCACACCCAATTTAATTCAGAACCTTAAGTCTCCAGTGAATTGGTTGCTGTTTTTGTTCTTTACCCCCCTTCTGCACTTTCCAAGGACCTGAGGCTCTTGATGAAAAGGGAGGAATAATCCTTTCTTTGGTGTCCGCGATCAAGGTCTATTTGGTAACCCACTCCTCTACTACCGCCTGTGCAGAGAAATAATTTCAGCTCCCCGTTAATTTGAGTATTGAGCTGAAATTCTGCAGCTGCTTTCTGCCAAGCCTGAAAGCAGAAATTAATTTCAATGACCCAGGCGAGTGGAGGGGAGCGCTGTCAGGTAATTAGTCTTCGTCTTCTGCTACTCCGGGTCTATCACGGTGCTAATCCATACATAAACCCAGGCATTCCCCGAGTCACGGGCAATCTGCAGGCCGTTTAACTGCCTCTTGCTGGGAGATCCGGGCGTCTGCAGGGGAAAGGATGAAGGCTCCCTTTCAGGTTTCCCTTCCTTCCACCTATGTAGGGCCCGCAGAATTAATGCAGCTGATTTACATGTCCTTTTCCTGTTTGATGGGGGCTGCTATGGATTAAGTAGAGTTGGGCGTGGAGGAGGGGTTCCCACTCCCGGCAGCATTCTGACTTGCCAGTTTATTAATAAAAGAGACAATATTGATAGTCCTGACACTACAAGTGTGGCGATTAAAGGCTATGTCCTCCCAGGCTTCTAATTAAAAAGGAGTCTTTTTCTTCCTGGGATGGGTCCTTTTGTCATATTTGCATTCCCTTCTGGCTTGGCTGGGGGCTCCCTTGCCTTTTCCTTTAGGAAAATCTCCTGGGGAAAACTTAGAGCTGAAAAAAATAAACAAAGCAATGAAAAGCTTTGTTCTCAATGGGGTCCTTCAGAAACCCAAGGGAAAGGATAGCTTCTGAGGGCAGCACCTGTTGGCAGTTGCAGCCCACCTCCCTCCCCCACTTTTCTGGGCTGGGTTTCATGTTTTTGTTTTTCCTGCTTTTACCAGGGAAGGAACTGGGTGGGGGTGGGGTGTTAACAAATTAAATAGTAGCTATGATAATGCTCTGAGCACCTTACTAAAGGACTAGGCCTGCTCACGGAGTCCACCCTTAGAGTAACTATGTGGGGCAGGTTTCAGAAGTTCCATTTTACAGATGGGAAAACCAATACTCAGCTCAGGGAAGGTCAGCAGCAGGTGGTTCTTTCTGAGCCAAAGTCCTTGGTTCCACTCCAGGTACCAAGCACTCAGAAGTCTACAGGGCCAGGCAAGCAGCAAAAATGCTGAAGCGGATGAGTCGGGAATATCAGATGGCCAGGGACTCTGGGGAGCCCTCACCCCCTCCTAAAGGGCAGCCCCTGCCTCAGCTCTGTGCCTTCCTGCCAATTCTGCAAGCCAGAATTCCAGCCCAGAGCTGCTAGCCTTTGGGGGCACTCTGATAGTTGAAGAGAAGTCAGAAATATGGGCGTTGAAGTGAACTACTCCCTAAATGGTTTTAATCCATTTGTTTATGAAGCTTGCTTCTGACCTGGTGCCGAGGCACCTTGCACCTCTGAGACCCAAGGCAGCCAAAACACACAGGCTCGTGGTCCGAGCTCCTTCCTGTGGTCGTACTTCATTGCCCAAAAACACAGAACAATGGTAACGGAGCACAGCAGAGTAAGCCAGTCTTTCAGCCTCAGTTTTTCTACCCAAAAAGTGGGCTTTACGACTTCCCTCACAGGACTGCTGGGAGATTATAAGAGGAAAGCAGGTCTGACACTTAGGAGGACTGCAGGAACTCGAGCTTCCACTACCAGCTCCCCCAAGGTATTAATTCTCTCGGTTTAGACTCCTATCACTCAGGTTTTATTCTTCCAAGTTCTCCTTTCATGCTTAGGACTAAAGCTCGCAAATGGAAAAAATATATAACACACCTAAATCTTCACAGGAGCTACAACTGTGAAATCTCCTAATCATGTCTCATTTTACTGTGAATTCCTAGAAATGACAACATTGCCCAGAAACGACAGAGAGAGGAGGACACATAGGCAAGCTCTGATGTATTTTGCCGGCATCAGAAGTGCTCTGCCTTGCCTCCAAACCCCTTCTGTCCCCTTCAGCCTGCTGCTGGGTGCACCCAGGAGAAGTCAGAAGCATTAGTCTTGTGTCCAGTAGCACTACCATCCACATTCTATCAGAGTCAACTGCAATTAACAGGCCACGCAGGGAGGCAGGAACAGACGGGGCAGAGGGCACACAGCACATCTTATCAGAGCCCTAGGCTGGCAGGCTGGGCCTTCCCAATGGTGCCTGCGCAGAGGTGAGTGGTGAGGAGGAAGAGCTGGGTCTCTGCAGGGAAGCTGGAGCAAGAGGGAAGGCAGGAGAACATGGAGCGAGAGGAGCTGGGCAATTGGGTAGATGGGTTTACACACAGGAAGGCAGACCCCTGAGGCCACCCTAGGCTCAGAGCCTGACTCTGGCCCTGGCGACTCGGGACACTTGGGCAGGTCACTCATCCCCCACTCCCAAGCCTGGGTTGGCTGAAATGCAAAATGAGAAGAATAACAGTACCTGTTTTTTTATACTGACCTGTCAAATACTGTTTGCAAAGTGCTGAGGGCAGTGCTGGTCTAGGACAGCTATTCTAAGAGGAGAGCTAGGAGGCTTGGCGTGGGCCAGGAGATGCAGAGAGGCGGGAGAGCTCAGCATCCCTGGGGGAAGTGAACACTGCACAGAGGCAGGTGACCAGTGTGAAGTGATTCACTGTGCACTTAATGGAGACCTGTTCCCCACTCAGAGGAAGGAAAGGCCTTGCAAGGAAGTGAAGTCTTCCACCTGCGGGGGGCACTTCACAGATGCTGACAGCAACTACAGAGCTGCCCCATAAGCTCCTACAGGCTGGGCAGTGGGGACCCACACGCTGCAGCAGGCCCTGGGCCAGGAGAACATCACCCAGGCCACATGTTTCCTACCTATGGCTCCATTTGGACACTCACCCCAGCAAGGTGCTTAAGTATATTTTCATTCGGAAGGGTGTGAGCACCTGCTATATTTAGCTCTGTGCCATTCACCAAGAGGCAGCCAGAAAAACAACCACCCCAGGCCCTCTTCTTTGTTTCTTTTTCTAAGATTGATGCCAGGGATGAAGGTCGTGCAATGTGGGAGGAAGTTCCAGAGAAACCTGATTTCAGTGCCAGGTGGGCCAGGCCACTAATGAGTAACACAACCGTACACGAGTTGCTTGCACCGTTCCAAGTCTACTCTGTAACTCGGGAGACTCGTCAGTCCACCAATCCCGTGAGCACCGAAAATGCAGCAGTGCGGTAGGCATTCAATTCACGCCATTTCTTTAGTATTACTCCAGGGTCCTTGCTGCGCTCTACGTGGGTGAGCTTGGATAACTTGAACCATCAGCCTGTCTCAAATGGGCACATGCCCGTGGCTGGAATTGGGCAGACAGGGGAACCAGTCCAAACCTCAGCTGCCTCTTCAGCCAGATAAGTTCTCCCCAACTTGCCAGCCCTCAGACTGCTCTTAGGAATTCTTTAAATGATAGAGCTTCCACTAGCAACGTGAAGTTATCTGAAGGAGCGGACAAATGAACTGGAGGTCGAGCACTTCTCGATCCTCTTCCAGAAACAAATGCATACCTCCAGGGAAGCGGGGGAGACCTCTCTATTTATATATTTCTAGCTAAGCTGCCTATTTCTGTTCGCATGCCTTCACGATTGAGTGCTTACCTTTCAGGCCTTCTTAGAATTTCAGAAACTTCAGGCCACAAATATCCAATAATTTCAATTTTTGAGAGTTGCCATGGAGCGAGAGCCAAGGGGATCATGACTCATAAGCAAAAGGACCAAGAATGGTCGGACAGGAGAACAGTCCCTTGATTTTCCATCAGGAAAAAAATAATAATAAGCAGCAAAATCTCATTAAGTCAGTATCAGGTTATTCAAAAGAGCTTATCATTTGCAGCAACTGTCCCCCAATCAACTGGATGCCTCTATTGTAATCTTCTTTAATGCTGAAAAGTCTGATCATTAAATATATTAATATATTGGAGAGCCCGACCTGGTTTATTCGGAGGCATGCGGTACTTTGCAGTGATGTCTCTGCGGGGCCCAGCAGAGCAATAGGCACACAGTAGGTATTCAATAACTCTTAGCTTCCCTTCCCTGCATTTTGCAATATCAAAGCTTTAATCTTGTCTATATCTAGTCCCTATCAATAATAACATGTTTCCATTTTAATATTCTACCTTTTATTAAACTGGAGCCATAAACTCTTAATAGCAAGGGCCTGTCTGAGGCATTTTAATCACTACTGGAGGGCAGATGTCTCTCCTAGGAAAACAGGGCAATGTTCAGCAGCAAGGATGGGGACGGTCCATCCACCTTCATGTTGGCAGAATGAGTTACGGGACTGTATTAGCAATGCAATTTGGGTGGCCTTCCTCTGCACTTCCACAGCAGACCTCTCAGCTTTACAATCAAGAGGCATTTTCCTCTGCAACCTGGTTTCCAAAGTATTTCCCCCTAAAAGGCCACCACGGATGCCAACATGGAAAGGCTAAATTCTGAGTTTTTTTTTTTAACTGAAGCATAATTGACATATAATATCCTATTAGTTTCAGGTGTATAGCATAGTGATTCATTATTTTTATATATTGTGAAAGGATCCCAGTGATAAGTCTAGTTACCAGCTGTCACCATACAAACTCCCTACAGTATCATTGACTGTGTTCCCTGTGCTGGACATTACATCTCTGATTTATTTATTTATTTTATAACTGGAAGTTTATACCTCCTAATCCACTTTGCCAATTCCATCTACTCCCCAATCTGTCCTGCTCTGGCAACCAACAGTAAGTTTGTTTCCTGTATCTCTGAGTCTGTTTCTGTTTTGTTTGTTAACTTGTTTTGTGAGTGTATATATATGAAATCATGCGGCATTTTTCTTTTTCTGTCTGACTTATTTCACTTAGCATAATACCCTCTAGGTCCATCCAGTTTGTTGCAAATGGTAAGGTTTCATTCTTTTTCATGGCTGAGTAATATTCCTTTGTATATATAGCATATCTTCCTTATCCATTCATTCACTGATGGAGGCTTATTTCTATATCTTGACTATTGTAAATAATGCTGCAGTGAACAATGGGGTGCATATATCAATTTGAATTGGTGTTTTTCTCTTCAGATAAATGTTCAGAATTGGAACTGCTGGGTCATATGGTAACTCCTCTAATTCTCTGAGGATCCTCCATCCTGTTTTCCATTGTGGCTGCACCAATTTACATTCCTCTCAAAGGGGCACAAGGGTTCCCCTTCCTCCACATCTTCACCAACGCTTGTTATTTTTTGTCATTTTGATAATAACCAACCTGACAGGTGTGAGGTGGTCTCATTGTGCTTTTGATCCAACTTCTGAGTTTTGTGTGTGCCTGCCACGCACACTCACAGACTTTCCCTGCACAGACACCCAAGTCAAGGGCCAGCCAGCACTCAGCTCTTCCAGTCATGATGATGTCAACAACGATGATGTGAGTGACCTCGATGATGTGAATGACCTCAGTGGTGATATGAATGACCTCGGTGGTGACGCGAATGACCTAGATGGTGGTGTGAATGACCTCAATGGTGCTATGAATAACCTTGATGGTGATGTGAATGACCTCAGTGGTGATGTGAATGCTGGTGCTTGCTAAGTACTCACTGATTCAGTGTTAGTGCTGTACCAGCATTTTCAGCATTGATCCTCTTTGACAACATTCTGCAGGATACACGGTTAATGCCCCCATTTGGTAGATGAAGAAACTGAGGCTTAGAGAGGACAAGTGACTTGCTTAAGGCCCACAGAAAATAAATGCTCTCCCCTCAACAGATGTGGGCTCAGGTGCTGTAAGAAAATAACATGGATTAGGGGCTTAAACCACAGACATTTGTTTCTCATAGTTCTGGAGGCTGAGAAGACCAAGATCAAGGTGCCGGTCAATTCAGTGTCTGGGGAGAGCTCTCTTCTAGGCTCACAGATGCCCACCTCTGTGTCCTCACATGACCTTTCCTCAGTGCATATACACGCAGAAAAAGAGAGATCTCTGTCCTTATCGGTCACTGATCCCATCATGAGGGTCCCACTCTCATGACCCTATCGAAACCTTATCACCTCCTAAAGGCCCCACCTCCAAATACTATCACATTGGGAGTCTGAGCTTCAACACATGGATTTGGGGAGGATACAAACATTCAGTTCATAACCACCCATTTTAAGCAATTCTGACTTCCTCATGGGTTGGTCAGGAACAGCACATCAGAACCTGCATCCTTCCTCCCAGAGGAGCTCACTGGTACCCTAATCAGGATCTAAGGCAGTGTAGCAAAGAGCCAAGTCCCCCGGTCATTCTTTCTCAGACTCCCTGGGCAACGAATTAGAGGGACAGCCTGCATCCAACTAACAGGCAGAATATTTGAGGATGAGATCAAAGGGGTTTCATACAACTAATTCTAGCCCAGAGCTAGACCCCAGCAAATCCTGAGTCAGACAACAGTCAACTGCAGACATTGAGGAGGAAGAGCGTGGTTTTGGCATCAGATACATTTATATTTGAAGCCTAATGATATGGGGCAGGGTTTCCTATCTGTACCATGGACAGATATGTACTATGGGAATACTGCCAGGATTCTATGAGGCATCTCAAGTGAAACCGTGGCACAGAGTCTGGCATGCTGTAGAAGCTTTTTGAATATTAGTTTCTGAAGGTTCTTTCCTGCTCAATTCAACACTTACCCCAAGCCCACTTACACACACACACACACACACACACACACACACACACACTCCAGTCAAGTACTGAACCTCCAAGCTATTGTCTCTCAGCCTTGTCCCCACTATATGATGTTTATAGGCAAGACCCATTCCCACTGATTCTAAGTCACTGGAACTTTAATGCTTCCACTCGCTCTCCTAATCTAAGAGCACTTTTGCGGCATGAATGAGGGGGTTAGTGAAGGAGATATTGTAAAGATGACCTAAACATCAGTCAAATATATACAAAGTAGAAGTAGCTCATTTCTAGACTTGGATATTTCAACATCCATTTGTAACAAAATACTTGTTATATACTAAATCAGCTGCCAGCTCTTAGCTGACAACAATTTATGATGTTCTTATCCCCCTGGGCATTTGTATTTTAAAGTAAATATCTCAAAGACTCAAAAGAATGAATCTCTAATGGTAGAAGTGTTCTTCCAAATGTAAAAAAAAGGTCTGTGGTGCAGAAGAATATGGCGGGATCCCCACCTGTGCCTTCTCTGGGTTCAGGAGCCCTGGTAGGTAGGTCGAGACATGGGGGTAGTCCCTGGGGTTAGCTTTCAATTGGTGTGGGGTTGCCTCTTTGGTCCCCAAGGGGTCAGTCTATCTACTAAAAGGACACATGGCCCTTGGGTCGGCAGAGCAGGAATTGTTCTTGGCAGTGAGAAGCCTGAAAAAAAAAAAAATCAACAAAACCCTGGAGGAAGATTCCTGCCCTGCTCCCCCGGCTGACCTACACGTGATGGAATGTGAGCCGGGCCCCAGCTCTGTTTTGACGCACTCGGAGGCACTGTCCAGATTGCATCACACACCCCACGACCTGCTGAGTTCTCTTTATGAATCATACATAAAGCAGGGAACACAAAGAGGCCTGCCAGCTCGACTCTGCACTTCACAGCAAAGCGTAAAAGCATGCAGAACGCAGCAGAAGTTGCTTTCTTGAGAAGCGCCTTGCAGCGACCTGTTTATGAAAAGCAGGGGACTTTGTAGTGGCATCACCCCAGCCGGAGGCCTGTCTGCGTCCTCTCAGAAACCTGCACGATGAACAGTTGGGAGCCGCATGGCTGTGTGTGTTCTAGAGAACACGGGAAGGCCCTACCCACAGTTCTGAACCCGGGGTTCCATTTTAAAGGCATGAGAATGTACAGTCACTTGCTCTGGCTTGGAGACAGAAGAGGTGCAGACTTTGGGGAGAGGAAAGGCTTTGGAATCCGGGAGCCCTGGACTCAAAACTCTGCTCAGAAGCTGACTACCTGAGTGACCCTATGGTCACTCCAAATCTCCATTTCTTCATCTGTAGAAAGGATAATTAACATTGGATCGCACCTCCACACGGCTCTGTTTGTCCCTTACGCTCAGGGGTGATGAGGCCACGATATGGCCGGGTGAGTTAGCAGGCACCTTAGCCTGCTCAGGCCGCTGTAACAAAGCACCACAGACTGGGTGGCTTACAAACAACGGAAATTTACTTCTCACAGTTCTGGAGGCTGGAAGTCCAAGGTCAAGGCGCAAGCGTGGTTGCATTCTAACGAGGGCCCTCTTCCTGGTTCACAGCTGGCCCCTCCTCCCTGTGTCCTCATGTGGTGGAAGGGGCTAAGGAGGTCTCTGGAGACTGTTTTATAAGGCACTAATCCTATTTGAGAGAGCTCCACCCTCATGAATTAAGCACCTCTCAAAGTCCCTACCTCCTAATACCATCATCTCTGGGGGTTAGGATTTCAACATGAATTTGGGGGGTGGCGGGTGGGGTGGTCATTCCTCCAGACCACAGCAGTGGGGGAGGGGTGGGTCTTCCAATGATATGCTGAGGTCATTGAAGAGGTCATGGCAACACCTCCCTCATTTCCCCCTCCTTTTCTCGACCTCCTCTGACCTCCTCCCACCCAAATAAGTAAATAGCATCTGCAGCATAAGGTGTGGGAGAAGCCAGCAGAATGGACTTCCTGGTAGAGCAGACCAGCTTCACAGTGACTGGGATCCTCAGAGCATGCTCACTCACTATGCGCCCAGTACTGGGCTCAATGCTTTAGCAAAAACATTTATCCTCACTTGCCTCCAAATATTCTAATAAGAAGATTCAGGTATTAACCCCATTGTACAGAGAAGGAAACACAGCTCAGGAGATGGAATAACTTCATATGTTGTTGAAATTGTTGATCCAGCTGAGCCCTAAAGGATTAGAGGTTATTCACTGAAGCAAGAGGGGACGACTATTCCATGAAGGGTCGGTAGCCTGTGCAAAGGCCCTGTGGCAGGAAAGGATGGGTGAGGCGGGCAGGTTGAGGGAGGGAGAGTAGGATAAGAGTGGGCTGCAGAGATTGGCAGGGGCCTTGCAGGGTCTGCAAAGGATTTTGGTTTTAATCCCAAGAGATACAGAGAGGCAGTGAGGGGATTGAGCAGGGAGTGGCAGATATGGTGGTGGCAAGATTGGATTTCTATTTTAGAGAAATGACTGCAGCTTCCACCTGGAGAAGGGATTTCAAGAGAGGCAGGAGGGGAAGCAAGGCACCCACTAGAAATCATACTGACAAAGCTGTTATAAATGGCAAACTCACAGTCAAACTTCATCCCATACCACTACCAAGTATGCTACAGGGAGACTAAGGAAGGCCAGACCTCATCAGTGTTTTCTGTACTCTGTCCCTGGTGGTCAAAAAATAAAAGACCCAGGCAACAAAGACTTCCTGTTTTTAGCATCTTTAAATGGCATAAGAACCCCGAAGGGAAAAGTCCAACATAGAAAAGCAAGCAGTAGTGCCCTCTGAAAGTTTTAATTTTATTTTAACTTCGCTAAATCTACTTACATCCACATTTTGAAATATGTATGCATGATAAAACACTGCAGTTATGGTCTGTTGGGTTAAAAATCCACTTTCTGGAACGGGTTCAAGGGAATACTTACACAAAAGACCTCACAATGGGAAGTAATTCCGCAGCTAAAATAAATGGACACATTCCCTAAATATGTCCCTTGTGAGATAAATGCACAACGAGGAGGGGTCTGGATCCATCACTAATGGGAGGTTCGAAACAGCTGGCCCCTTAATCCCTCCTGGAACCTGCTGGAAGGGAAGCGCCTGGCTAGTCCTCAGCATCAACATTCATACTTTTCCAAGGTCTCTCCTCTCCCTTTCACAATTCAGTGGAAACCAAGAACTTAACCCTCAATTCAGACAGTGAAATTCTATTCCGGTATGCTACTCACAAAGCATGGGGCAACCATGGTGTTTATCTTGCAAAGTTCCAGACAAAGAGAGCTAAAAAAAAAATTGCTGGAATAAATCCACCAATAAGCATTTCTGTGCTTATCCTGTGTAATTATCCCTGTATAGGGAGGCATACCAAAATGGAAGGAAATATGGTTCTTATTCTTCAGGAGTTGGCAATCCTTCCAGTAGGATGCTTCTTGGCTCCAACGGTGTATCAGGATCACGCTGGGAGCTTCAGAGAAGTTCAGATCGCCGGCACCCGCCCCGCTACCCACCTCCCAGACCAACTAACAGTATTAGAATGTCCACACAGAATCTGGGAACCAGCACGGTAAGTCAATAAAGGGGCTTCTGATGGGGGCTGGGATTCAGATCCACTGATAGGAAAAGAAGAGAACTTCAGGAAATGGCACCACAGAATCTCACAAGAGGAAGAGGTTGTAGCACTTTTCCAGCCACACCTTCTTCCCAAAACTGCTTCCCTTAGGCAGTCATGACAGCTGGCTGAGTATCCAGTCCTTCCTTTTACAGTTCCAACAAAGGCATGATCCTTTGCATGGAAGTTCATTCCACTATAGGACAACCATCTACTCCATTTGAAGAACCTTCAAAAAGGTGGTGCTTCTTGTACTGTCCTCTGGTTGAACACATTCTGGCTCACTCAACCCCTTTCCTTACAGCCTGGTCCCAAAGCCTCACGTCACCAGGTCGCTCTCCTGAAGAATGCACTCCGGTTGGTCACTGATATTCTTACCAGGCAATACTTAAGACAGAAAACAAGATTCCGGATGTGGTTTGACCAATGCCAAGTCCATAGAGTGTTTGCCTCTGTTGGTCTGGACTTCCTATGTTTATTTAAGCAGTCTAAGGATGCATTGCTCTTGTCCAAGCCCAACATGTCTGAAATCATGATCTACTCTATTTTGCACCTTTTTTTGTCCAGTAGTAACCTTTTCAAAACTGAAATAGTCAACAGAGATGCCAATCAAGTGTTGCTTGGTGGTCCCCACTTCTCTAAAATTTTAGAAACTATGTATCTAATTACTTGTTCCAGAATTTTCATAGGGATCAGCATCAAGTTTATTTCTTTTGTGTCCCTATCACCTAGTCTTCTCTCCCCAACCTCTACGCCACATTTCTTTTTCTTGTTCTTTATGGGTCCAGTTCTGCCTCCTTCTACTGATGCCTATGTTTACTCTGTGATTTTACCAAGATTTCCAACAGAATATGTCAGGCCTCACCAGTGACCTCTTTTTGGCATCCTGAGCCATGATTGAAAGACTCAGAGTATCACAGCACACCAGGATTTGAAGAAGCATTGGAAACTAGTCAAGGCCAACCCTCATTAGGAAGGTGAAGAAACAAGGGCTTAGAGGACATGGGTCACCCTGAGGTGGCCAAGTGGGGACTAAGCCAGTGTTAGGACTCAGGTCTTCCCCTGGCTGAGAATTTTTGACAGCCTGCCTTGTTTGGGACTTGGAGACCTGGCTGTGTGGTCAAGCAGGTTCTAAGGGGCATTCCCTGGGACATGTCCCATGGTGACATACACACTAAGCAAGAGAGTGGCCTGGAAAGTCCCTAAATTATGTAGAGTAAAATGTTCAATGAGAGAAAAAACTCGCCCACATGCCTCACTGCTCTAGTGTGATTTTCATAAAAGTAAAACAAGGCTGCTGAGATACCAGAAATCATAGCAGCACGCTGCCCTTTGTATAGTATGTGGGGTGGGAGGAGGGAAGACGAGGGACAAAATAAAACAAAAAAGGGAGTGAAAACAAAACCCAAACCAAATGCGCACCTTACAGTGACGGTGGTACTGAAAGAGCCCCTGACAGTCAAACCTGAACAATTTGAGCAACAAAACAAATGAAGTAGTATTGCATTATACCCCAAAGGGGACAACGAAGATTCCCGAGCCTGCACAGACATAAATAAATGACTGAATAAATGAATAAGTCGGGGAGAAGAGGCAAATCCCCCATGCAGAAGAATTCCAAATAGTTTATCCAGAGACTCTGTACATAGCAGCTTTCCTCCCGAGAGAACAGTATGGAGTGGACAGGACAAGCCTAAGCCTATGGGGAATAAGCCTGAGAAACACTCCCTCTTCCAGGTGGAGGTGAAAGTCCTGTTGACAGTATGTGCCCCTGATGTGGTGTGAGGAGAGGGGCACTTGACCTCTGCGGTCTTCCCTGCAAAACTCGAAAGCCCAGTCTAATCATGAAAAATAGTGGGGTACCCTCTAGACTGCCAAGGTCACCATAAACAAGGAAAGGCTGAGAACCTGTCACCACCCAGAGAAACTAGGGAGACATGACTAAATGCGACGTGGTGTCCTGCATGGGATCCCAGAACAGAAGAGGTCATTAGGTAAAAATTGAGGAAATCTGTATATGTGATGGACTTGAGTTAATAACACATTAACATCAGTTCTTTGATTGTAATAAGTGTGCCAGATAATGCATGATGTTAGTAACAGGGGAAACTGGGCGTGAGATATATGGGAACTCTGTACTACTGTCTCAGTTTTCATGTAAATCTATAACTGGTTAAAAATGTAATGTCTGTTTACAAAATAAAATAAGTATGCATATGCTAAATGAAAGGAAAGAATAGTGTATAGAAGAACATGTGACATTCTAGCAGTGGGTTGAGGGTTGTTTATGTAGGAGTTTCAGGGTCCCAGGGACTCATGAAGGGAGCATGCAAACCCTGAATGAACAGGCCCCAGGCCTTCCATTCACAGCTAGAAGAGAGACATGGGGAGGGGGCACAATACATGGGGCCCAGGGCAGAGATCCTGGTTACCCCAGAGTAAGGGAGGAAGCACAGCTGACCCCGTAAAGCCCGGCTGTCAGTGGCACCATCAGCATGATTTGTGATATTCTCAAGTAAGGTTTCGTAGCTCAGGAACAGAAGCCAAGACTTTATAGACCACTCGGGAACTACGACATGTAAGTGGCAACAAATCAAAGTGGGTGGGGGTGTCCTAGGATGTCAGCAAGAATACCTCCTCCTAAGGCAAGCTTATGTTCCCGGGACAGAGGCAGCACGCGGGGTGGCCGGGCCACTCTACAGGCCTTGCATGGCGCCGTGATGTTCTCACCTTTTGGGTTCAGTGAGTATAGTTTTGCCCACATGCCCTAGAAGTGAGCACCACACTTTATAACCATGCTGGGATTCAAAACTGTGTTCCTAAGTTCCTGCTCCTTTAGGCAAATGAATTCAAGACAGAAATTGTATGGGGAATAATACTTTCTTGTTCGCCATTGTGCCTTTCTGCAATAAATAATTTCCAGTCAGGGTGCTAGAGAATTCCAAATGATAGACATATTATGTTCATGAAAGACAATTTTAAGAAAAATCTTTCTGCAATAAAAGTGAGGGCTTTATCCCCCCCTTCTTGGCATCCCAGCTTGCCATAGAAATGAGTGATTTTCTGAATTTCTGCCAAGTTAGATGGTTCAGCATGCTATTAGATTAGTCTGTTTATACAGAAACAGCCAAAAATAGGAAACACACAGAAGCTATTAAAGATATTGTCCTGTGAGGGAAAGATTTGAATGGTTTTCTTACTGCAAGTGGGAAATAAGATATGAGTCAGTATTAATGTGATAAAGAAGTTAATGCGTTCTAAAGCAAACCGTTGGGTTCTTCATCTCATTTCAGAGGTGACAATAAATGAAACATGCAGACCATTATTTAGCGCTAGGTGAGCATGGAAGGTACTGAGCCCTCCGTACAACCCAATGGGGCCTGCCAGCTGGGAGCACATCCCTTTTAGAAAATAATGCTGGGGCACCCAGGGAGTTTTCCAAGGGAAAGATGGTTCCAGACCAAAAAAAAAAAAAAAACTCCCCCAAAATAATAAAAGATGAAATAAATATATAAATAAAACAAGGCTTCAGAAATTCATAAGTGACATACCAACTTCACTTCTGCCCTTGGGTTGCTCTGTAAACTAATGGAAATCATATGACCTCTCAGGTCAATGTGATTCAAGACGGCAGACTTATATTGAGTTCCACCTGTGAGATGCTATGGAGTCTTACTTTCCTCATCTATAAAGGAGACCGTGTGACCTATACCTTGAAGCCACTTGGTTTCTCCTCAGTGAGTGTCAAGATGATCTATGGAGGAAAGACAGTGCCTCATTCTGGCCACGGGAGCTGCTCCTGACATTTGTCAGGATACACAACATCTGACTCTGGGAGGAGGAATGGGTTTGAATGCCCATCTGAAAGTGGTACTATATATTATTTTTCCTTTTAGTTCATAGTTGAGAATCATCAGAAAATAGTGCTTTCTTAGAAAGTATGTATTTCTTATGGGGGCATCACGTGCCCGGCTATCCTCTGGAGCCTGGTCAGAGAACTGGCTGTACAGCAGGCTATCAGAGGAAGGCGAAGTCTCTACTCTCTGGAAGCTGTTTGTTTTCTAGGGTTGTGTGATAAAGTGCTGCAGCTGAGACAACACACATTTATTATCTTACAGTGTTTATGGACTGGGAATGCAGGCATGGCTTAGCTAGGCTTTCAACCTCACGGTCTCAACCAGGCTGAAAGCCATGTATCAAATGGGTGGTGGTCTCATCAGAGGCTTAGCTGGGGAAGCTCAGCCACCTTTAAGCTCCCTCAGATTGCTGGCAGAATTCATTTCCTTGAGGTTATATGTAGAATTGATATCCGCATTTTCTTGCTGTCTATGTTAGGCACTCAGCTTCTAGAGGCCTCCTTCCTGCAGTTCCTTGCCACGTAGCCCTCTCCATAGGCCCTCTCATAATGTGTCAGTTTACCTCCTCAAAGCCATCCATGGCAACTCTGGCTTCAGCTTCTCTTTAAGAGCTTTCGCCTGTCGAAGCCAGGTCAACCCAGGATGATCTCTCCCTTCTTTTTAACTTAAAATCACCTGATTTGGGGCCTTCACTTTGCAATGTTTTCCAGCCTAATCAAGGAAGTGACACTCCCTCACGCTTTTCATATTCTATTGCTCAGAAGCAAGTGACAGAAACCGCCCACACTCAAGGGGAATGGACCATACCGGGGTGTGGATGCCGGGAGGTGGGGAATCACTGGGCCCGCCATAGGATCCATCTGCCAACAGAGGATGAAAACACAGGGGTCCACTTCTAAAGAAAGTTTCATCATAGTAGAATTACTTTGTTTATGAACATGAACTTAGAATCTGGGTGCAGCAGGAGGGGTAGGCAGAGAGAATAAAGATAAAACCCCCAATCTTTTCCCTATAATTACACTTGTTCATGGTTCTCCTAGAATTCCCTGTTGTCAGGCATTTGCAATAAAACAGAGGCACATTTAAAATATACAGTTAAATTCCAGCAACTGACAACCAGGCAACCAAAACCCTCCTTCAACCAGAGTGACAATGACCTTGGACCACCAGGAACATGAAAGTGTCAAGAAGAGCCAAGGCAGGTTCAAAGGTGTAGTGCCCAGTTGTCTGAAAGACCAGAACAGCACCTTGAACCAGAACCTTGAACCAGAAAGGTTCAAGGAGGTCAATGAACCATCAAATGTTAAATGCTGACCAAAATAAACTAAGTTCTGAAGCCTCACAATACAAGAAAAACAGGAGTGTGTCTGGGTAGAAGAAATGAAGCTGAAAGAAGAAAAGTACGAACACCACCAAGAGGGAAAGAGAAACCCGTGGACAGGAGAGAGATGCAAGGGGCGAGGTGGAGACCAGGAAGAGCGTGAAACGCATTTCCTACAAGGAGGGGCTCGGTGGCGGGAGCACACATAACCACCGGGTCACTGAGAAGTTCAGTTAACCAGAATGATATGCCAGTTAAGTAAAAGTCCACGGAGCTTGGCAGCCCTATTCTGGCCATTAACTTTAATGTGTTTCAAAACCCCAGCACTTTCAGAGGTGTGAGTTAAAACCATCTGGTTTCTGTGCTCTCCCCTGCCTATGAGAACCCACCATCTCCAAAGACAAATTGTGGAACAAGGCGGGAGTGGAGAAGAGATAGGAGGTAAAAGGCTTTACTGCATGCCTTTTCTCTTTTCTCAGAAACAGCCTTTAAAAAACCTTTGAGTGGGATTATTTTGTTTCAAAATTGAAATGTAAAAAATGAAATAAAATGTGGTGAGGCACTTTAAAATACAAGAGACACAACCTGGACAAATGAATTGCTCAAAAACAAAATCTCAACTGAATACATGAAGTACGCGGTGACGCAGACATGATAAATGAAAGAAGAAATCAACTGAGGGGGAAATCTATGTCCCAAACTCGGTCTTTATGGTAGTGATGCTTGTAAATTTGACACACTTGCAAGGAGAGCTCGCTAATTAATATTTCAATGCAAATATGTATTTTGCCAACCCAAGTGTACACAAAAAATTCTAAATATATTTCTTGAAAATCAATTCTTGTGCAGTACAAGTGCATCAAGGCACGAAGTACACTGGCAAATATTAAAATGTTGTGCCAAACAGAAGCTTGTCAGAGGACAAGAGTCTCAGATATAGGTGACAGAGGACAGAAAATTGCTCCATGTCCAGTGGCTAGTGTCTGCTCTAGAAAAGACGATTGCCAAAGGCATGTCTGCTATTGGTACAACTACTTTCTCCCTTTGGGGATGGGGCTTGAACCCTGAGAGTCCCGAACTCCCTGGCGCCTTCTGGTTGTTATAGAAAGTTCCATGGAAGGCTTCATGGAGCAAACCTGTAAAACACAAAGCACCCTCACCGGCTGGAGGTGCTACCCAGGGATTCCAAATCCAGGCAATCCGCAGGTTTTAGCAGAAAGCCCTCTGCCAGTCCCCTTTAGCACCTTAACAACAATCCCTCCTAAACACCCAATTAACATAGCCTGTTGTTTCCTCTTTAGGCCAGTTTCTTAGACTCCACATTACAGAAAGCAAAAAATGCAATATTTTATATTTGTTCTTCTCACAGCTGGTAAGTGCAGCATCTTGACCAGAAAGTGTGACTAATACTGTCCTGGGTATTCTACGTTCATTATTAACTAGATATTGACCCCCCCCCCGTCCCTGCCCATTTGACAGAAGAGGAGGTTGAGGTGAGAAATTAAGTTGCCTTTCCAGTGTCCTGTGGTTACTTGGGAACTGAGTTGGGCCTAAAGGAACCCAGGTAAAGGTCACGAATACAGTTTTCTACCGTTATCATCATTTCTCTTTGCTTTTTATTTACAAATTGTATACAACTGAGGTTCGAAATGGTGCAGCAGCAGTGGCTGGAAGGAGATCCGAGAGGCCTGTGAGGTCCTGGAATCATCCTAGTAATGCAGCTGCTGGTCACTCCCATGTCAGTGTGTGCAAACCCACTGGGGTGCGCACAGTGTGTGCCCTTTTCTGCTTATACTTAAGTAAAAAGTTGAGGGGATGGCCCAACGATGACAGCAGCCTAGATTAGACTGCCCGCAGCAACGCGGAGAGCCACGCATTTCTCTAACGCCAGGCCTCTTCCAAGGGGAAGGTCCGTGCTGGGCCCATGCAAGGCAACGGTGACAAGCTTGTCAGCTGAGTGTTGGATCATGGACCAGGGACAAGACAGCAATTCCAGGCTCTCTTCTCTCCTTCTCAGTTCTATCTTGTGGAGAGAGGGGCTCTCTCAAGAATCATTATACACATTACAAATGATTGAAGTAATTCTGTCTTTGTTCTCTGCACTAAATGCTGGTTCTGTTCAAGAAGAGGTTTGTTGTGGGCTGAATGATGTTCTCTCCAAAATTCTTATGTTGAGGTCCTAACCCCGAGTATCTCAGAATGTGGCCGTATTGGGAGACACGACCTTTAAAGAAATAATTCAGGTAAAATGAAGTCATTAGGGTGGTCCTGATCCAAATGCTGTCCTGATCAGGAAGGGAGATTGGGCCACAGAGACCCAGGGAGGGAAGACCCTGTGAGGACACAGGGAGAAGGGACTGTCTATGAGCCAGGAGAGGCCTCAGAGGAAACCAGCCCTGCCACACCTTGATCTCAGACTTCAAGCCTCCAGAGCTGTGAGAAAATAGGGATCTGCTGTTTATGCCTCCTCGCCTGTGGAGCTTCGTGATGACCACTATGGGAAACCACACAACGTCTAAAATGAGAAGGGCTCCAGTGCTTTCCTATGTGAGATGGGAAGTGTCTGAGAGTGAGGGTCTTGGAGTCAGGATACTGGGACTCAAGTCCCTTCCCTGGATTGTGGCCTTGTGCCAGTCATTTCCCGCTTCCAGCAGAGGAGAGATGCAGATGGTAGCAACTAGCAGCCTCACAGGCTTGCCATGAAAATTTAATTAGATGATGCATGAGTGGGGCAGAACACTGTTTCTGGCTTGTAGTAGGAGCTCAATAAATCACTTCTTAATATTGTTGGTATGATGCTAAAACAAAGATTAGAATATCCTGAGTCAGTTTATAATAGCGATGCATGGTGTATAAAGGAGAAGATGTTATACAAAGGTCAATTCATATTTTGATTGACAGAAATGTCAAAACACAGTAAGGCAGTTTCATTCTGCCATTCAAACAAACATTTCCTAGTTCCCGGGATATGAAAGACACAATGATGATGGGCCGATGGATATAGAGCCCAGGGTGAAACGGAGATGCTGGAACATGAACACGGATGTCCTGGGATCAGGCAGGATGGGGTGGGACCCCCAGGGGCGGTGCAGGGGCCATGGGAACACAGGGCATGGACAGAGGACTGACTTCCAGCTGGGGACTGAGCACGCATTTTAGGGATTCTCCTCTGCGGGGGTCTCAGAACAGACAGGGCCCGAGCCCAGAGAAAGCGACAGAGCCTCTTCACATGGCTGCTCACGTGAGCCACCCGCACACCCAGCCACTGTGCAGAGCACCTTGAATGAAGCAATCGATGCTATACAGTAACTGAGCCGATCGGCAAAGCCACGAGTCTGCCCACTTTTTAAAACTGAATTAACCAACCAATTCGGAGAATTGAACAAAATGACTGGACTAGGTATCTGGCAGCATACAAGCTAAAAGGGTCTGGCAAGGCCGCCTAGATCATCACTGGTCCTGTCTCTTCTCAGATTGTATCCACTGTCACTGTCTTAAATGTGTCCCTTGTTAAGACAAGTATTAAATAACATCCTACTTGCTTATATCATTTTTAAAAAAGCTACGTGTGCATGAGTGTACATGGGTATGCAGACACATGTGCACACACACCTGAAGAAAGCAGAGAACAACTGTCACCAATGATCTCTGCAAGGCTTTGGGGCCCAGGAAGTCTAGGGTAGAGAATTCTAGTGGAAGGTGGGGAGGAGGATAAGATTACCCTGCTGATTTCCTA